>OW028578.1:21462514-21560014 GCA_932294295.1 Alitta virens | reverse complement strand
GACAGAACTTGCAGAAGCTGAAACTGCATCAGAGTCACCAGTCAAAATGGCCCACTCAAGTGCTGATGAGGCGTTAAACAATAACACACACACACACACACACACACACACACACACACCAGTCAAAGAATAACCTTAGGCTGTTATGGAAGAAGCAATTGCGACAAAAGAAGTTAGAGAAGCTGAAACTGCACCAGTCACCAATCAAAGAAGAACCTGAGGCTGTTGTGGAAGAAGCAATTGTGACAAAAGATGATACAGAAATAGAAACTGCACCAGAGTCATCAGTCAAAGAAGAACCTGATGCTATTGTGGAAAAAGCAATTGTGACACAAGAAGCTACAGAAGCTGACACTGCACCAGATTCACCAGTCTAGGAAGAACCAAAAACTGTTCTGGAGCAAGCAAGTGACAGAAGCAGTTACAGAAGCTCAAGCTGCACCAGAAGCACCAGTCAAATAAGAACTGAAGGCAGTGGTGGAAGAAGCAGTTGTGACACAAGAAGCTACAGAAGCTGACACTGCACCAGAATCGCCATTCAAAGAACCTGAGGCTATAGTGGAAGAAGCAATTGTTACAGAAGAAGTTACAGAAGCTGACACTGCACCAGATTCACCAGTCTAGGAAGAACCAACAACTGTTCTGGAGCAAGCAAGTGACAGAAGCAGTTACAGAAGCTCAAGCTGCACCAGAAGCACCAGTCAAATAAGAACTGAAGGCAGTTGTGATCGAAGAAGTTACAGAGCACCAGAATCGCTAGTCGAAGGAGAACCTGATGCTATTTCTCGAAGAGGCAGTTGTGACAGAACTTGCTGAAGCTAAAACTGCACCAGAGTCACCAGTCAAAATGGCCCACTCAAGTGCTGATGAGGCGTTAAACAATAACACACACACACACACACACACACACACACACCAGTCAAAGAATAACCTTAGGCTGTTATGGAAGAAGCAATTGCGACAAAAGAAGTTAGAGAAGCTGAAGCTGCACCAGTCACCAATCAAAGAAGAACCTGAGGCTGTTGTGGAAGAAGCAATTGTGATAAAAGATGATACAGAAATAGAAACTGCACCAGAGTCATCAGTCAAAGAAGAACCTGATGCTATTGTGGAAGAAGCAATTGTGACACAAGAAGCTACAGAAGCTGACACTGCACCAGATTCACCAGTCTAGGAAGAACCAAAAACTGTTCTGGAGCAAGCAAGTGACAGAAGCAGTTACAGAAGCTCAAGCTGCACCAGAAGCACCAGTCAAATAAGAACTGAAGGCAGTGGTGGAAGAAGCAGTTGTGACACAAGAAGCTACAGAAGCTGACACTGCACCAGAATCGCCATTCAAAGAACCTGAGGCTATAGTGGAAGAAGCAATTGTTACAGAAGAAGTTACAGAAGCTGACACTGCACCAGATTCACCAGTCTAGGAAGAACCAACAACTGTTCTGGAGCAAGCAAGTGACAGAAGCAGTTACAGAAGCTCAAGCTGCACCAGAAGCACCAGTCAAATAAGAACTGAAGGCAGTTGTGATCGAAGAAGTTACAGAGCACCAGAATCGCTAGTCGAAGGAGAACCTGATGCTATTTCTCGAAGAGGCAGTTGTGACAGAACTTGCAGAAGCTAAAACTGCACCAGAGTCACCAGTCAAAATGGCCCACTCAAGTGCTGATGAGGCGTTAAACAATAACACACACACACACACACACACACACACACACACACACACACACACACACACACACACACACACACACACCAGTCAAAGAATAACCTGAGGCTGTTATGGAAGAAGCAATTGTGACAAAAGAAGTTAGAGAAGCTGAAACTGCACCAGAGTCACCAATCAAAGAAGAACCTGAGGCTGTTGTGGAAGAAGCAATTGTGACAAAAGATGATACAGAAATAGAAACTGCACCAGAGTCATCAGTCAAAGAAGAACCTGATGCTATTGTGGAAGAAGCAACTGTGACACAAGAAGCTACAGAAGCTGACACTGCACCAGATTCACCAGTCTAGGAAGAACCAAAAACCGTTCTGGAGCAAGCAAGTGACAGAAGCAGTTACACAAGCTCAAGCTGCACCAGAAGCACCAGTCAAATAAGAACTGAAGGCAGTGGTGGAAGAAGCAGTTGTGACACAAGAAGCTACAGAAGCTGACATTGCACCAGAATCCCCATTCAAAGAACCTGAGGCTATAGTGGAAGAAGCAATTGTTACAGAAGAAGTTACAGAAGCTGACACTGCACGAGATTCACCAGTCTAGGAAGAACCAAAAACTGTTCTGGAGCAAGCAAGTGACAGAAGCAGTTACAGAAGCTCAAGCTGCACCAGAAACACCAGTCAAAGAACTGAAAGCAGTGGTGGAAGAAGCAGCCATGACAAAAGAAGTTACAGAAGCTGAAACAGGCATCATAGTCACCAGTCAAAGAATAACCTGAGGCTGTTATGGAAGAAGCAATTGTGACAAAAGAAGTTACAGAAGCTGAAACTGCCCCAGAATCACCAATCAAAGACAAACCTGATGCGATTGTGCAAAAGCAGCTGTTCGCGATAGAAGAAGTAACAGAAGCTGAAACCGCAGCAGAGTCACCAATCAAAGAAGAACCTGAGGCTGTTGTGGAAGAAGCAATTGTGACAAAAGAAGTTACAGAAGCTGAAACTGCCCCAGAATCACCAATCAAAGACAAACCTGATGCGATTGTGCAAAAGCAGCTGTTCACGACAGAAGAAGTAACAGAAGCTGAAACCGCAGCAGAGTCACCAATCAAAGAAGAACCTGAGGCTGTTGTGGAAGAAGCAATTGTGACAAAAGAAGTTACAGAAGCTGAAACTGCCCCAGAATCACCAATCAAAGACAAACCTGATGCGATTGTGCAAAAGCAGCTGTTCACGACAGAAGAAGTAACAGAAGCTGAAACTGCACCAGAGTCACCAATCAAAGAAGAACCTGAGGCTGTTGTGGAAGAAGCAATTGTGACAAAAGATGATACAGAAATAGAAACTGCACCAGAGTCATCAGTCAAAGAAGAACCTGATGCTATTGTGTAAGAAGCAGTTGTGACACAAGCAGCTATAGAAGCTGACACTGCACCAGATTCACCAGTCTAGGAAGAACCAAAAACTGTTCTGGAGCAAGCAAGTGACAGAAGCAGTTACAGAAGCTCAAGCTGCACCAGAAGCACCAGTCAAATAAGAACTGAAGGCAGTGGTGGAAGAAGCAGTTGTGACACAACAAGCTACAGAAGCTGACATTGCACCAGAATCGCCATTCAAAGAACCTGAGGCTATAGTGGAAGAAGCAATTGTTACAGAAGAAGTTACAGAAGCTGACACTGCACCAGATTCACCAGTCTAGGAAGAACCAACAACTGTTCTGGAGCAAGCAAGTGACAGAAGCAGTTACAGAAGCTCAAGCTGCACCAGAAGCACCAGTCAAATAAGAACTGAAGGCAGTTGTGATCGTAGAAGTTACAGAGCACCAGAATCGCTAGTCGAAGGAGAACCTGATGCTATTTCTCGAAGAGGCAGTTGTGACAGAACTTGCAGAAGCTAAAACTGCACCAGAGTCACCAGTCAAAATGGCCCACTCAAGTGCTGATGAGGCGTTAAACAATAACACACACACACACACACACACACACACACACACACACACACACACACACACACACACCAGTCAAAGAATAACCTGAGGCTGTTATGGAAGAAGCAATTGTGACAAAAGAAGTTAGAGAAGCTGAAACTGCACAAGAGTCACCAATCAAAGAAGAACCTGAGGCTGTTGTGGAAGAAGCAATTGTGACAAAAGATGATACAGAAATAGAAACTGCACCAGAGTCATCAGTCAAAGAAGAACCTGATGCTATTGTGGAAGAAGCAATTGTGACACAAGAAGCTACAGAAGCTGACACTGCACAAGATTCACCAGTCTAGGAAGAACCAAAAACCGTTCTGGAGCAAGCAAGTGACAGAAGCAGTTACACAAGCTCAAGCTGCACCAGAAGCACCAGTCAAATAAGAACTGAAGGCAGTGGTGGAAGAAGCAGTTGTGACACAAAAAGCTACAGAAGCTGACATTGCACCAGAATCCCCATTCAAAGAACCTGAGGCTATAGTGGAAGAAGCAATTGTTACAGAAGAAGTTACAGAAGCTGACACTGCACCAGATTCACCAGTCTAGGAAGAACCAAAAACTGTTCTGGAGCAAGCAAGTGACAGAAGCAGTTACAGAAGCTCAAGCTGCACCAGAAACACCAGTCAAAGAACTGAAAGCAGTGGTGGAAGAAGCAGCCATGACAAAAGAAGTTACAGAAGCTGAAACAGGCATCATAGTCACCAGTCAAAGAATAACCTGAGGCTGTTATGGAAGAAGCAATTGTGACAAAAGAAGTTACAGAAGGTGAAACTGCCCCAGAATCACCAATCAAAGACAACCTGATGCGATTGTGCAAAAGCAGCTGTTCGCGATAGAAGAAGTAACAGAAGCTGAAACCGCAGCAGAGTCACCAATCAAAGAAGAACCTGAGGCTGTTGTGGAAGAAGCAATTGTGACAAAAGAAGTTACAGAAGCTGAAACTGCCCCAGAATCACCAATCAAAGACAAACCTGATGCGATTGTGCAAAAGCAGCTGTTCACGACAGAAGAAGTAACAGAAGCTGAAACTGCACCAGAGTCACCAATCAAAGAAGAACCTGAGGCTGTTGTGGAAGAAGCAATTGTGACAAAAGATGATACAGAAATAGAAACTGCACCAGAGTCATCAGTCAAAGAAGAACCTGATGCTATTGTGTAAGAAGCAGTTGTGACACAAGCAGCTATAGAAGCTGACACTGCACCAGATTCACCAGTCTAGGAAGAACCAAAAACCGTTCTGGAGCAAGCAAGTGACAGAAGCAGTTACACAAGCTCAAGCTGCACCAGAAGCACCAGTCAAATAAGAACTGAAGGCAGTGGTGGAAGAAGCAGTTGTGACACAAGAAGCTACAGAAGCTGACATTGCACCAGAATCCCCATTCAAAGAACCTGAGGCTATAGTGGAAGAAGCAATTGTTACAGAAGAAGTTACAGAAGCTGACACTGCACCAGATTCACCAGTCTAGGAAGAACCAAAAACTGTTCTGGAGCAAGCAAGTGACAGAAGCAGTTACAGAAGCTCAAGCTGCACCAGAAACACCAGTCAAAGAACTGAAAGCAGTGGTGGAAGAAGCAGCCATGACAAAAGAAGTTACAGAAGCTGAAACAGGCATCATAGTCACCAGTCAAAGAATAACCTGAGGCTGTTATGGAAGAAGCAATTGTGACAAAAGAAGTTACAGAAGGTGAAACTGCCCCAGAATCACCAATCAAAGACAACCTGATGCGATTGTGCAAAAGCAGCTGTTCGCGATAGAAGAAGTAACAGAAGCTGAAACCGCAGCAGAGTCACCAATCAAAGAAGAACCTGAGGCTGTTGTGGAAGAAGCAATTGTGACAAAAGAAGTTACAGAAGCTGAAACTGCCCCAGAATCACCAATCAAAGACAAACCTGATGCGATTGTGCAAAAGCAGCTGTTCACGACAGAAGAAGTAACAGAAGCTGAAACTGCACCAGAGTCACCAATCAAAGAAGAACCTGAGGCTGTTGTGGAAGAAGCAATTGTGACAAAAGATGATACAGAAATAGAAACTGCACCAGAGTCATCAGTCAAAGAAGAACCTGATGCTATTGTGTAAGAAGCAGTTGTGACACAAGCAGCTATAGAAGCTGACACTGCACCAGATTCACCAGTCTAGGAAGAACCAAAAACTGTTCTGGAGCAAGCAAGTGACAGAAGCAGTTACAGAAGCTCAAGCTGCACCAGAAGCACCAGTCAAATAAGAACTGAAGGCAGTGGTGGAAGAAGCAGTTGTGACACAACAAGCTACAGAAGCTGACATTGCACCAGAATCGCCATTCAAAGAACCTGAGGCTATAGTGGAAGAAGCAATTGTTACAGAAGAAGTTACAGAAGCTGACACTGCACCAGATTCACCAGTCTAGGAGGAACCAAAAACTGTTCTGGAGCAAGCAAGTGACAGAAGCAGTTACAGAAGCTCAAGCTGCACCAGAATCACCAGTCAAAGAACTGAAAGCAGTGGCGGAAGAAGCAGCCATGACAGAAGAAGTTACAGAAGCTGAAACAGGCATCAGAGTCACCAGTCAAAGAATAACCTGAGGCTGTTATGGAAGAAGCAATTGTGACAAAAGAAGTTAGAGAAACTGAAACTGCACCAGAGTCACCAATCAAAGAAGAACCTGAGGCTGTTGTGGAAGAAGCAATTGTGACAAAAGATGGTACAGAAATAGAAACTGCACCAGAGTCATCAGTCAAAGAAGAACCTGATGCTATTGTGGAAGAAGCAATTGTGACACAAGAAGCTACAGAAGCTGACACTGCACCAGATTCACCAGTCTAGGAAGAACCAAAAACTGTTCTGGAGCAAGCAAGTGACAGAAGCAGTTACAGAAGCTCAAGCTGCACCAGAAGCACCAGTCAAATAGGAACTGAAGGCAGTGGTGGAAGAAGCAGTTGTGACACAAGAAGCTACAGAAGCTGACACTGCACCAGAATCGCCATTCAAAGAACCTGAGGCTATAGTGGAAGAAGCAATTGTTACAGAAGAAGTTACAGAAGCTGACACTGCACCAGATTCACCAGTCTAGGAAGAACCAACAACAGTTCTGGAGCAAGCAAGTGACAGAAGCAGTTACAGAAGCTCAAGCTGCACCAGAAGCACCAGTCAAATAATAACTGAAGGCAGTTGTGAAAGAAGAAGTTACAGAGCACCAGAATCGCTAGTCGAAGGAGAACCTGATGCTATTTCTCGAAGAGGCAGTTGTGACAGAACTTGCAGAAGCTAAAACTGCACCAGAGTCACCAGTCAAAATGGCCCACTCAAGTGCTGATGAGGCGTTAAACAATAACACACACACACACACACACACACACACACACACACACACACACCAGTCAAAGAATAACCTGAGGCTGTTATGGAAGAAGCAATTGTGACAAAAGAAGTTAGAGAAGCTGAAACTGCACCAGAGTCACCAATCAAAGAAGAACCTGAGGCTGTTGTGGAAGAAGCAATTGTTACAGAAGAAGTTACAGAAGCTGACACTGCACCAGATTCACCAGTCTAGGAGGAACCAAAAACTGTTCTGGAGCAAGCAAGTGACAGAAGCAGTTACAGAAGCTCAAGCTGCACCAGAATCACCAGTCAAAGAACTGAAAGCAGTGGCGGAAGAAGCAGCCATGACAGAAGAAGTTACAGAAGCTGAAACAGGCATCAGAGTCACCAGTCAAAGAATAACCTGAGGCTGTTATGGAAGAAGCAATTGTGACAAAAGAAGTTAGAGAAACTGAAACTGCACCAGAGTCACCAATCAAAGAAGAACCTGAGGCTGTTGTGGAAGAAGCAATTGTGACAAAAGATGGTACAGAAATAGAAACTGCACCAGAGTCATCAGTCAAAGAAGAACCTGATGCTATTGTGGAAGAAGCAATTGTGACACAAGAAGCTACAGAAGCTGACACTGCACCAGATTCACCAGTCTAGGAAGAACCAAAAACTGTTCTGGAGCAAGCAAGTGACAGAAGCAGTTACAGAAGCTCAAGCTGCACCAGAAGCACCAGTCAAATAGGAACTGAAGGCAGTGGTGGAAGAAGCAGTTGTGACACAAGAAGCTACAGAAGCTGACACTGCACCAGAATCGCCATTCAAAGAACCTGAGGCTATAGTGGAAGAAGCAATTGTTACAGAAGAAGTTACAGAAGCTGACACTGCACCAGATTCACCAGTCTAGGAAGAACCAACAACAGTTCTGGAGCAAGCAAGTGACAGAAGCAGTTACAGAAGCTCAAGCTGCACCAGAAGCACCAGTCAAATAATAACTGAAGGCAGTTGTGAAAGAAGAAGTTACAGAGCACCAGAATCGCTAGTCGAAGGAGAACCTGATGCTATTTCTCGAAGAGGCAGTTGTGACAGAACTTGCAGAAGCTAAAACTGCACCAGAGTCACCAGTCAAAATGGCCCACTCAAGTGCTGATGAGGCGTTAAACAATAACACACACACACACACACACACACACACACACACACACACACACCAGTCAAAGAATAACCTGAGGCTGTTATGGAAGAAGCAATTGTGACAAAAGAAGTTAGAGAAGCTGAAACTGCACCAGAGTCACCAATCAAAGAAGAACCTGAGGCTGTTGTGGAAGAAGCAATTGTGACAAAAGATGATACAGAAATAGAAACTGCACCAGAGTCATCAGTCAAAGAAGAACCTGATGCTATTGTGGAAGAAGCAACTGTGACACAAGAAGCTACAGAAGCTGACACTGCACCAGATTCACCAGTCTAGGAAGAACCAAAAACCGTTCTGGATCAAGCAAGTGACAGAAGCAGTTACACAAGCTCAAGCTGCACCAGAAGCACCAGTCAAATAAGAACTGAAGGCAGTGGTGGAAGAAGCAATTGTTACAGAAGAAGCTACAGAAGCTGACACTGCACCAGAATCGCCATTCAAAGAACCTGAGGCTATAGTGGAAGAAGCAATTGTTACAGAAGAAGTTACAGAAGCTGACACTGCACCAGATTCACCAGTCTAGGAAGAACCAACAACAGTTCTGGAGCAAGCAAGTGACAGAAGCAGTTACAGAAGCTCAAGCTGCACCAGAAGCACCAGTCAAATAATAACTGAAGGCAGTTGTGAAAGAAGAAGTTACAGAGCACCAGAATCGCTAGTCGAAGGAGAACCTGATGCTATTTCTCGAAGAGGCAGTTGTGACAGAACTTGCAGAAGCTAAAACTGCACCAGAGTCACCAGTCAAAATGGCCCACTCAAGTGCTGATGAGGCGTTAAACAATAACACACACACACACACACACACACACACACACACACACACACACACACACACACACACACACACACACACACACACACCAGTCAAAGAATAACCTGAGGCTGTTATGGAAGAAGCAATTGTGACAAAAGAAGTTAGAGAAGCTGAAACTGCACCAGAGTCACCAATCAAAGAAGAACCTGAGGCTGTTGTGGAAGAAGCAATTGTGACAAAAGATGATACAGAAATAGAAACTGCACCAGAGTCATCAGTCAAAGAAGAACCTGATGCTATTGTGGAAGAAGCAACTGTGACACAAGAAGCTACAGAAGCTGACACTGCACCAGATTCACCAGTCTAGGAAGAACCAAAAACCGTTCTGGAGCAAGCAAGTGACAGAAGCAGTTACACAAGCTCAAGCTGCACCAGAAGCACCAGTCAAATAAGAACTGAAGGCAGTGGTGGAAGAAGCAGTTGTGACACAAGAAGCTACAGAAGCTGACATTGCACCAGAATCCCCATTCAAAGAACCTGAGGCTATAGTGGAAGAAGCAATTGTTACAGAAGAAGTTACAGAAGCTGACACTGCACGAGATTCACCAGTCTAGGAAGAACCAAAAACTGTTCTGGAGCAAGCAAGTGACAGAAGCAGTTACAGAAGCTCAAGCTGCACCAGAAACACCAGTCAAAGAACTGAAAGCAGTGGTGGAAGAAGCAGCCATGACAAAAGAAGTTACAGAAGCTGAAACAGGCATCATAGTCACCAGTCAAAGAATAACCTGAGGCTGTTATGGAAGAAGCAATTGTGACAAAAGAAGTTACAGAAGCTGAAACTGCCCCAGAATCACCAATCAAAGACAAACCTGATGCGATTGTGCAAAAGCAGCTGTTCGCGATAGAAGAAGTAACAGAAGCTGAAACCGCAGCAGAGTCACCAATCAAAGAAGAACCTGAGGCTGTTGTGGAAGAAGCAATTGTGACAAAAGAAGTTACAGAAGCTGAAACTGCCCCAGAATCACCAATCAAAGACAAACCTGATGCGATTGTGCAAAAGCAGCTGTTCACGACAGAAGAAGTAACAGAAGCTGAAACCGCAGCAGAGTCACCAATCAAAGAAGAACCTGAGGCTGTTGTGGAAGAAGCAATTGTGACAAAAGAAGTTACAGAAGCTGAAACTGCCCCAGAATCACCAATCAAAGACAAACCTGATGCGATTGTGCAAAAGCAGCTGTTCACGACAGAAGAAGTAACAGAAGCTGAAACTGCACCAGAGTCACCAATCAAAGAAGAACCTGAGGCTGTTGTGGAAGAAGCAATTGTGACAAAAGATGATACAGAAATAGAAACTGCACCAGAGTCATCAGTCAAAGAAGAACCTGATGCTATTGTGTAAGAAGCAGTTGTGACACAAGCAGCTATAGAAGCTGACACTGCACCAGATTCACCAGTCTAGGAAGAACCAAAAACTGTTCTGGAGCAAGCAAGTGACAGAAGCAGTTACAGAAGCTCAAGCTGCACCAGAAGCACCAGTCAAATAAGAACTGAAGGCAGTGGTGGAAGAAGCAGTTGTGACACAAGAAGCTACAGAAGCTGACACTGCACCAGAATCGCCATTCAAAGAACCTGAGGCTATAGTGGAAGAAGCAATTGTTACAGAAGAAGTTACAGAAGCTGACACTGCACCAGATTCACCAGTCTAGGAAGAACCAACAACTGTTCTGGAGCAAGCAAGTGACAGAAGCAGTTACAGAAGCTCAAGCTGCACCAGAAGCACCAGTCAAATAAGAACTGAAGGCAGTTGTGATCGAAGAAGTTACAGAGCACCAGAATCGCTAGTCGAAGGAGAACCTGATGCTATTTCTCGAAGAGGCAGTTGTGACAGAACTTGCAGAAGCTAAAACTGCACCAGAGTCACCAGTCAAAATGGCCCACTCAAGTGCTGATGAGGCGTTAAACAATAACACACACACACACACACACACACACACACACACACACACACACACACACACACACACCAGTCAAAGAATAACCTGAGGCTGTTATGGAAGAAGCAATTGTGACAAAAGAAGTTAGAGAAGCTGAAACTGCACAAGAGTCACCAATCAAAGAAGAACCTGAGGCTGTTGTGGAAGAAGCAATTGTGACAAAAGATGATACAGAAATAGAAACTGCACCAGAGTCATCAGTCAAAGAAGAACCTGATGCTATTGTGGAAGAAGCAATTGTGACACAAGAAGCTACAGAAGCTGACACTGCACAAGATTCACCAGTCTAGGAAGAACCAAAAACCGTTCTGGAGCAAGCAAGTGACAGAAGCAGTTACACAAGCTCAAGCTGCACCAGAAGCACCAGTCAAATAAGAACTGAAGGCAGTGGTGGAAGAAGCAGTTGTGACACAAGAAGCTACAGAAGCTGACATTGCACCAGAATCCCCATTCAAAGAACCTGAGGCTATAGTGGAAGAAGCAATTGTTACAGAAGAAGTTACAGAAGCTGACACTGCACCAGATTCACCAGTCTAGGAAGAACCAAAAACTGTTCTGGAGCAAGCAAGTGACAGAAGCAGTTACAGAAGCTCAAGCTGCACCAGAAACACCAGTCAAAGAACTGAAAGCAGTGGTGGAAGAAGCAGCCATGACAAAAGAAGTTACAGAAGCTGAAACAGGCATCATAGTCACCAGTCAAAGAATAACCTGAGGCTGTTATGGAAGAAGCAATTGTGACAAAAGAAGTTACAGAAGGTGAAACTGCCCCAGAATCACCAATCAAAGACAACCTGATGCGATTGTGCAAAAGCAGCTGTTCGCGATAGAAGAAGTAACAGAAGCTGAAACCGCAGCAGAGTCACCAATCAAAGAAGAACCTGAGGCTGTTGTGGAAGAAGCAATTGTGACAAAAGAAGTTACAGAAGCTGAAACTGCCCCAGAATCACCAATCAAAGACAAACCTGATGCGATTGTGCAAAAGCAGCTGTTCACGACAGAAGAAGTAACAGAAGCTGAAACTGCACCAGAGTCACCAATCAAAGAAGAACCTGAGGCTGTTGTGGAAGAAGCAATTGTGACAAAAGATGATACAGAAATAGAAACTGCACCAGAGTCATCAGTCAAAGAAGAACCTGATGCTATTGTGTAAGAAGCAGTTGTGACACAAGCAGCTATAGAAGCTGACACTGCACCAGATTCACCAGTCTAGGAAGAACCAAAAACTGTTCTGGAGCAAGCAAGTGACAGAAGCAGTTACAGAAGCTCAAGCTGCACCACAAGCACCAGTCAAATAAGAACTGAAGGCAGTGGTGGAAGAAGCAGTTGTGACACAACAAGCTACAGAAGCTGACATTGCACCAGAATCGCCATTCAAAGAACCTGAGGCTATAGTGGAAGAAGCAATTGTTACAGAAGAAGTTACAGAAGCTGACACTGCACCAGATTCACCAGTCTAGGAGGAACCAAAAACTGTTCTGGAGCAAGCAAGTGACAGAAGCAGTTACAGAAGCTCAAGCTGCACCAGAATCACCAGTCAAAGAACTGAAAGCAGTGGCGGAAGAAGCAGCCATGACAGAAGAAGTTACAGAAGCTGAAACAGGCATCAGAGTCACCAGTCAAAGAATAACCTGAGGCTGTTATGGAAGAAGCAATTGTGACAAAAGAAGTTAGAGAAACTGAAACTGCACCAGAGTCACCAATCAAAGAAGAACCTGAGGCTGTTGTGGAAGAAGCAATTGTGACAAAAGATGGTACAGAAATAGAAACTGCACCAGAGTCATCAGTCAAAGAAGAACCTGATGCTATTGTGGAAGAAGCAATTGTGACACAAGAAGCTACAGAAGCTGACACTGCACCAGATTCACCAGTCTAGGAAGAACCAAAAACTGTTCTGGAGCAAGCAAGTGACAGAAGCAGTTACAGAAGCTCAAGCTGCACCAGAAGCACCAGTCAAATAGGAACTGAAGGCAGTGGTGGAAGAAGCAGTTGTGACACAAGAAGCTACAGAAGCTGACACTGCACCAGAATCGCCATTCAAAGAACCTGAGGCTATAGTGGAAGAAGCAATTGTTACAGAAGAAGTTACAGAAGCTGACACTGCACCAGATTCACCAGTCTAGGAAGAACCAACAACAGTTCTGGAGCAAGCAAGTGACAGAAGCAGTTACAGAAGCTCAAGCTGCACCAGAAGCACCAGTCAAATAAGAACTGAAGGCAGTTGTGAAAGAAGAAGTTACAGAGCACCAGAATCGCTAGTCGAAGAACCTGATGCTATTTCTGGAAGAGGCAGTTGTGACAGAACTTGCAGAAGCTAAAACTGCACCAGAGTCACCAGTCAAAATGGCCCACTCAAGTGCTGATGAGGCGTTAAACAATAACACACACACACACACACACACACACACACACACACACACACACACACACACACACACACACACCAGTCAAAGAATAACCTTAGGCTGTTATGGAAGAAGCAACTGTGACAAAAGAAGTTACTGAAGCTGAAACTGTACCAGAGTCACCAGTCAAAGAATAACCTGAGGCTGTTATGGAAGAAGCAATTGTGACAAAAGAAGTTAGAGAAGCTGAAACTGCACCAGAGTCACCAATCAAAGAAGAACCTTAGGCTGTTGTGGAAGAAGCAATTGTGACAGAAGATGATACAGAAATAGAAACTGCACCAGAGTCACCAGTCAAAGAAGAACCTGATGCTATTGTGGAAGAAGCAGTTGTGACAGAAGAAGCTACAGAAGCTGACACTGCACCAGAATCGCCATTCAAAGAACCTGAGGCTATAGTGGAAGAAGCAATTGTTACAGAAGAAGTTACAGAAGCTGACACTGCACCAGATTCACCAGTCTAGGAAGAACCAAAAACTGTTCTGGAGCAAGCAAGTGACAGAAGCAGTTACAGAAGCTCAAGCTGCACCAGAATCACCAGTCAAAGAAGAACTGAAGGCAGTGGTGGAAGAAGCAGTTGTGATAGAAGAAGTTACAGAGCACCAGAATCGCTAGTCGAAGGAGAACCTGATGCTATTTCTGGAAGAGGCTGTTGTGACAGAACTTGCAGAAGCTGAAACTGCACCAGAGTCACCAGTCAAAGAATAACCTGAGGCTGTTATGGAAGAAGCAATTGTGACAAAAGAAGTTACAGAAGCTGAAACTGCCCCAGAATCACCAATCAAGACGAACCTGATGCGATTGTGCAAAACCAGCTGTTCGCGACAGAAGAAGTAACAGAAGCTGAAACTGCATCAGAGTCACCAATCAAAGAAGAACCTGAGGCTGTTGTGGAAGAAGCAGTTGTGACAAAAGATGATACAGAAATAGAAACTGCACCAGAGTCATCAGTCAAAGAAGAACCTGATGCTATTGTGGAAGAAGCAGTTGTGACACAAGAAGCTACAGAAGCTGACACTGCACCAGATTCACCAGTCTAGGAAGAACCAAAAACTGTTCTGGAGCAAGCAAGTGACAGAAGCAGTTAGAGAAGCTCAAGCTGCACCAGAAGCACCAGTCAAAGAAGAACTGAAGGCAGTTGTGATAGAAGAAGTTACAGAGCACCAGGATCGCTAGTCGAAGGAGAACCTGATGCTATTTCTGGAAGAGGCAGTTGTGACAGAACTTGCAGAAGCTGAAACTGCACCAGAGTCACCAGTCAAAATGGCCCACTCAAGTGCTGATGAGGCGTTAAATAATAACACACACACACACACACACCAGTCAAAGAATAACCTTAGGCTGTTATGGAAGAAGCAATTGTGACAAAAGAAGTTAGAGAAGCTGAAAATGCACCAGAGTCACCAATCAAAGAAGAACCTGAGGCTGTTGTGGAAGAAGCAATTGTGACAGAACATGATACAGAAATAGAAACTGCACCAGAGTCACCAGTCAAAGAAGAACCTGATGCTATTGTGGAAGAAGCAGTTGCGACACAAGAAGCTACAGAAGCTGACACTGCACCAGAATCGCCATTCAAAGAACCTGAGGCTATAGTGGAAGAAGCAATTGTTACAGAAGAAGTTACAGAAGCTGACACTGCACCAGATTCACCAGTCTAGGTAGAACCAAAAACCGTTCTGGAGCAAGCAAGTGACAGAAGCAGTTACAGAAGCTCAAGCTGCACCAGAAGCACCAGGCAAATAAGAACTGAAGGCAGTGGTGGAAGAAGCAGTTGTGACACAAGAAGCTACAGAAGCTGACATTGCACCAGAATCGCCATTCAAAGAACCTGAGGCTATAGTGGAAGAAGCAATTGTTACAGAAGAAGTTACAGAAGCTGACACTGCACCAGATTCACCAGTCTAGGAAGAACCAAAAACTGTTCTGGAGCAAGCAAGTGACAGAAGCAGTTACAGAAGCTCAAGCTGCACCAGAAACACCAGTCAAAGAACTGAAAGCAGTGGTGGAAGAAGCAGCCATGACAAAAGAAGTTACAGAAGCTGAAACAGGCATCAGAGTCACCAGTCAAAGAATAACCTGAGGCTGTTAGGGAAGAAGCAATTGTGACAAAAGAAGTTACAGAAGCTGAAACTGCCCCAGAATCACCAATCAAAGACAAACCTGATGCGATTGTGCAAAAGCAGCTGTTCGCGATAGAAGAAGTAACAGAAGCTGAAACTGCAGCAGAGTCACCAATCAAAGAAGAACCTGAGGCTGTTGTGGAAGAAGCAATTGTGACAAAAGATGATACAGAAATAGAAACTGCACTAGAGTCATCAGTCAAAGAAGAACCTGATGCTATTGTGGAAGAAGCAGTTGTGACACAAGAAGCTACAGAAGCTGACACTGCACCAGATTCACCAGTCTAGGAAGAACCAAAAACTGTTCTGGAGCAAGCAAGTGACAGAAGCAGTTACAGAAGCTCAAGCTGCACCAGAAGCACCAGTCAAATAAGAACTGAAGGCAGTGGTGATAGAAGAAGTTACAGAGCACCAGATTCGCTAGTCGAAGGAGAACCTGATGCTATTTCTCGAAGAGGCAGTTGTGACAGAACTTGCAGAAGCTGAAACTGCACCAGAGTCACCAGTCAAAATGGCCCACTCAAGTGCTGATGAGGCGTTAAACAATAACACACACACACACACACACACACACACACACACACACACACACACACACCAGTCAAAGAATAACCTTAGGCTGTTATGGAAGAAGCAACTGTGACAAAAGAAGTTACTGAAGCTGAAACTGTACCAGAGTCACCAGTCAAAGAATAACCTGAGGCTGTTATGGAAGAAGCAATTGTGACAAAAGAAGTTAGAGAAGCTGAAACTGCACCAGAGTCACCAATCAAAGAAGAACCTGAGGCTGTTGTGGAAGAAGCAATTGTGACAAAAGATGATACAGAAATAGAAACTGCACCAGAGTCATCAGTCAAAGAAGAACCTGATGCTATTGTGGAAGAAGCAATTGTGACACAAGAAGCTACAGAAGCTGACACTGCACCAGATTCACCAGTCTAGGAAGAACCAAAAACTTCTGGAGCAAGCAAGTGACAGAAGCAGTTACAGAAGCTCAAGCTGCACCAGAAGCACCAGTCAAATAAGAACTGAAGGCAGTGGTGGAAGAAGCAGTTGTGACACAAGAAGCTACAGAAGCTGACACTGCACCAGAATCGCCATTCAAAGAACCTGAGGCTATAGTGGAAGAAGCAATTGTTACAGAAGAAGTTACAGAAGCTGACACTGCACCAGATTCACCAGTCTAGGAAGAACCAACAACTGTTCTGGAGCAAGCAAGTGACAGAAGCAGTTACAGAAGCTCAAGCTGCACCAGAAGCACCAGTCAAATAAGAACTGAAGGCAGTTGTGATAGAAGAAGTTACAGAGCACCAGAATCGCTAGTCGAAGGAGAACCTGATGCTATTTCTGGAAGAGGCAGTTGTGACAGAAATTGCAGAAGCTAAAACTGCACCAGAGTCACCAGTCAAAGAAGAACCTGAGGCTGTTGTGGAAGAAGCAATTGTGACAGAACATGATACAGAAATAGAAACTGCACCAGAGTCACCAGTCAAAGAAGAACCTGATGCTATTGTGGAAGAAGCAATTGTGACACAAAAAGCTACAGAAGCTGACACTGCACCAGAATCGCAATTCAAAGAACCTGAGGCTATAGTGGAAGAAGCAATTGTTACAGAAGAAGTTACAGAAGCTGACACTGCACCAGATTCACCAGTCTAGGAAGAACCAAAAACTGTTCTGGAGCAAGCAAGTGACAGAAGCAGTTACAGAAGCTCAAGCTGCACCAGAATCACCAGTCAAAGAAGAACTGAAGGCAGTGGTGGAAGAAGCAGTTGTGATAGAAGAAGTTACAGAGCACCAGAATCGCTAGTCGAAGGAGAACCCGATGCTATTTCTGGAAGAGGCAGTTGTGACAGAACTTGCAGAAGCTGAAACTGCACCAGAGTCAACAGTCAAAGAATAACCTGAGGCTGTTATGGAAGAAGCAATTGTGACAAAAGAAGTTAGAGAAGTTGAAACTGCCCCAGAATCACCAATCAAGACGAACCTGATGCGATTGTGCAAAAGCAGCTGTTCGCGACAGAAGAAGTAACAGAAGCTGAAACTGCATCAGAGTCACCAATCAAAGAAGAACCTGAGGCTGTTGTGGAAGAAGCAGTTGTGACAAAAGATGATACAGAAATAGAAACTGCACCAGAGTCATCAGTCAAAGAAGAACCTGATGCCATTGTGTAAGAAGCAGTTGTGACACAAGAAGCTACAGAAGCTGACACTGCACCAGATTCACCAGTCTAGGAAGAACCAAAAACTGTTCTGGAGCAAGCAAGTGACAGAAGCAGTTACATAAGCTCAAGCTGCACCAGAAGCACCAGTCAAATAAGAACTGAAGGCAGTGGTGGAAGAAGCAGTTGTGACACAAGAAGCTAGAGAAGCTGACACTGCACCAGAATCGCCATTCAAAGAATCTGAGGCTATAGTGGAAGAAGCAATTGTTACAGAAGAAGTTACAGAAGCTGACACTGCACCAGATTCACCAGTCTAGGAAGCACCAAAAACTGTTCTGGAGCAAGCAAGTGACAGAAGCAGTTACAGAAGCTCAAGCTGCACGAGAATCACCAGTCAAAGAAGAACTGAAGGCAGTGGTGGAAGAAGCAGTTGTGATAGAAGAAGTTACAGAGCACCAGAATCGCTAGTCGAAGGAGAACCTGATGCTATTTCTGGAAGAGGCAGTTGTGACAGAACTAGCAGAAGCTGAAAATGCACCAGAGTCACCAGTCAAAGAATAACCTGAGGCTGTTATGGAAGAAGCAATTGTGACAAAAGAAGTTACAGAAGCTGAAACTGCCCCAGAATCACAAATCAAGACGAACCTGATGCGATTGTGCAAAAGCAGCTGTTCGCGACAGAAAAAGTAACAGAAGCTGAAACTGCACCAGAGTCATCAGTCAAAGAAGAACCTGATGCTATTGTGTAAGAAGCAGTTGTGACACAAGAAGCTACAGAAGCTGACACTGCACCAGAATCGCCATTCAAAGAACCTGAGGCTATTGTGGAAGAAGCAATTGTTACAGAAGAACTTACAGAAGCTGACACTGCACCAGATTCACTAGTCTAGGAAGAACCAAAAACTGTTCTGGAGCAAGCAATAGTGACAGAAGCAGTTACAGAAGCTGACACTGCACCAGAATCACCAGTCAAAGAAGAACTGAAGGCAGTGGTGGAAGAAGCAGTTGTGATAGAAGAAGTTACAGAGCACCAGAATCGCTAGTCGAAGGAAAACCGGATGCTATTTCTGGAAGAGGCAGTTGTGACAGAACTTGCAGAAGCTGAAACTGCACCAGAGTCACCAGTCAAAATAGCCCACTCAAGTGCTGATGAGGCGTTAAACAATAACACACACACACCAGTCAAAGAATAACCTTAGGCTGTTATGGAAGAAGCAATTGTGACAAAAGAAGTTACAGAAGCTGAAACTGCACCAGAATCACCAGTCAAAGAATAACCTGAGGCTGTAATGGAAGAAGCAATTGTGACAAAAGAAGTTGCAGAAGCTGAAACTGCCTGAGTCACCAATCAAAGAATAACCTGAGGCTGTTGTGGAAGAAGCAATTGTGACAAAAGATGATACAGAAATAGAAACTGCACTAGAGTCACCAGTCAAAGAAGAACCTGATGCTATTGTGGAAGAAGCAGTTGTGACAAAAGAAGTTACAGAAGCTGCAACTGCCCCAGAATCACCAATCAAAGACGAACCTGATGCGATTGTGCAAAAGTAGCTGTTCGCGACAGAAGTTACAGAAGCCGAAACTGCACCAGTCACCAATCAAAGAAGAACCTGATGCTATTGTGGAAGAAGCAGTTGTGACACAAGAAGCTACAGAAGCTGACACTGCACCAGAATCGCCATTCAAAGAACCTGAGGCTATTGTGGAAGAAGCAATTGTTACAGAAGTTACAGAAGCTGACACGCTGATGAGGTGTTAAACAATAACTCACACACACACACACACAGAAGCTGACGCTGCACCAGATTCACCAGTCTAGGAAGAACCAAAAACTTCTGGAGCAAGGAATAGTGACAGAAGCAGTTACAGAAGCTCAAGCTGCACCAGAATCACCAGTCAAAGAAGAACTGAAGGCAGTGCTGGAAGAAGCAGTTGTGATAGAAGAAGTTACATAGCAGCAGATTCGCTAGTCAAAGGAGAACCTGATGCTATTTCTGGAAGAGTCAGTTGTGACAGAACTTGCAGAAGCTGAAACTGCATCAGAGTCACCAATCAAAGAAGAACCCGAGGCTGTTGTGGAAGAAGCAATTGTGACAGAAGAAGATACAGAAACAGAAACTGCACCAGAGTCACCAGTCAAAGAACCTGATGCTATTGTGGAAGAAGCAGTTGTGACACAAGAAGCCACGGATGCTGACACTGCACCAGAATCACCATTCAAAGAACCTGATTCTATTGTGGAAGACGCAAATGTTACAGAAGAAATTGCAAAAGCTGAAACAGCACCAGAATCACCAGTCAAAGAAGAACCTGAGGCTGTTGTGGAAGAAGCCGTTGTGATAGAACAAGGTAACGAAGCTGAATCTGTAGTTGCATCACCAGTCAAAGAAGATCCTGAGGATGTTTGAGAAGAAGCAGTTGTGACAGAAGAAGCTAGAGAAGCTGAAACTGCACCAAAATCACCAGTCAAAGAAGAACCTGATGCTATTGTTAAAGAAGCAGTTGTACGTGACAGAAGAAGCTAGAGAAGCTGAAACTAGTGTGAAAGAAGCCGTTTTTGCAGAATCTGAAACTGCACTAGATTCACCAGTCAAAGAAGGACATGAAGCTGTTCTGGAGCAAGCAATAGTGACAGAAGAAGTTACAGAAGCTGAAACTAACCCAAAATCGCTAGTCATAGAAGAACCTGATGCTATTGTGGAAGAAGCAGTTGTGACAGAAGGAGTTACAGAAGCGAAAACAACACCAGTCACCAGTCAAAGAAGAACCTGTGACTGTTGTGGAGGAAGCCATTGTGACAGAAGAAGTTACAGAAGCTCGAGCTGCACCAGATTCACCAGTCAAGGAAGAACCTGAAGTTGTTCTGAAGCAAGCAATAGTGTCAGAAGATGTTACAGAAGCTGAAACTGCCCCAGAATCACCAATCAAAGATGAACCTGATGTGATTGTGCAAAAGCAGCTGTTCGCGACAAAAGAAATTACAGAAGCTGAAACTGCACCAGAGTCACCAATCAAAGAAGAACCTGAGGCTGTTGTGGAAGAAGCAATTGTGACAAAAGATGATACAAAAATAGAAACTGCACCAGAGTCACCAGTCAAAGAATAACCTGATGCTATTGTGGAAGAAGCAGTTGTGACACAAGAAGGTACAGAAGCTGACACTGCACCAGAATCGCCATTCAAAGAACCTGGGGCTATTGTGGCAGAAGTCATTGTTACAGAAGTTACAGAAGCTGACACTGCACCAGATTCACCAGTCTAGGAAGAACCAAAAACTTCTGGAGCAATCAATAGTGACAGAAGCAGTTACAAAAGCTCAAGCTGCACCAGAACCACCTGTCAAAGAAGAACTGAAGGCAGTGGTGGAAGAAGCAGTTGTGATAGAAGAAGTTACAGAGCACCAGAATCGCTGGTCAAAGGAGAACCTGATGCTATTTCTGGAAGAGGCAGATGTGACAGAACTTACAGAAGCTGAAACTGCACCAGAGTCACCAGTCAAAGAATAACCTGAGGCTGGTATGGAAGAAGCAATTGTGACAAAAGAAGTTACAGAAGCTGAAACTGCACTAGAGTCACCATTCAAAGAAGAACCTGATGCTATTGTTAAAGAAGCAGTTGTACGTGACAAGAAGCTAGAGAAACTGAAACTGTTGTGAAAGAAGCAGTTTTTGCATAATCTGAAACTGCACTAGATTCACCAGTCAAAGAAGAATATGAAGCTGTTCTGGAGCAAGCTGAAATTAACCCAAAATCGCTAGTCAAAGAAGAACCTGATGCTATTGTGGAAGAAGCAGTTGTGACAGAAGGAGTTACAGAAGCAAAAACTGCACCAGAGTCACCAGTAAAAGAAGAACCTGTGATTGTTGTGGAGGAAGCCATTGTGACAGAAGAAGTTACAGAAGCTCGAGCTGCACCAGATTCACCAGTCAAGGAAGAACCTGAAGCTGTTCTGAAGCAAGCAATAGTGACAGAAGATGTTACAGAAGCTGAAACTGCACCAGAATTGGCCATCAAAGATGAACCTAATTCCGTAGTGTAGTGGAAGAAGCAGTTGTGACAGAAGAAATTGCTGCAGCTGAAACAGCACCAGAATCACCAGTCAAAGCAGAACGGAAGGCAGTTGTGGAAGAAGCAGTTGTGATAGAAGAAGTTACAGAATCTCCAACATAATTCCTAGTCAAAGAATAACATGAATCTGTTGTGGCGCAAGCAGTTGGGAGAGAAGTTACAGTAGCTGAAACTGCACCAGAGACTGCACCAGGGTCACCAATGAAAGAAGAACCTGAGGCTGTTGTGGAAGAAGCAATTGTGACAAAAGATGATACAGAAATAGAAACTGCACCAGAGTCATCAGTCAAAGAAGAACCTGATGCTATTGTGGAAGTAGCAGTTGTGACACAAGAAGTTACAGTAGCTTAAACTGCACCAGAATCACCAATCACTCCAGAAGAACCAGAGGCTGTTGTATAGGAAGCAGTTGTAGCAGACGAGGTTATGGAAGAAGCAGCCATGACAGAAGAAGTTACAGAAGCTGAAACATGCATCAGAGTCACCAGTCAAAGAATAACCTGAGGCTGTTAAGGAAGAAGCAATTGTGACAAAAGAAGTTACAGAAGCTGAAACTGCACCAGAGTCACCAATCAAAGAAGAACCTGAGGCTGTTGTGGAAGAAGCAATTGTGACACAAGAAGCTACAGAAGCTGACACTGCAGCAGAATCGCCATTCAAAGAACCTGAGGCTATAGTGGAAGAAGCAATTGTGACACAAGAAGCTACAGAAGCTGACACTGCACCAGATTCACCAGTCTAGGAAGAACCAAAAACTGTTCTGGAGCAAGCAAGTGACAGAAGCAGTTACAGAAGCTCAAGCTGCACCAGAATCACCAGTCAAAGAAGAACTGAAGGCAGTGGTGGAAGAAGCAGTTGTGATAGAAGAAGTTACAGAGCACCAGAATCGCTAGTCGAAGGAGAACCCGATGCTATTTCTGGAAGAGGCAGTTGTGACAGAACTTGCAGAAGCTGAAACTGCACCAGAGTCAACAGTCAAAGAATAACCTGAGGCTGTTATGGAAGAAGCAATTGTGACAAAAGAAGTTAGAGAAGTTGAAACTGCCCCAGAATCACCAATCAAGACGAACCTGATGCGATTGTGCAAAAGCAGCTGTTCGCGACAGAAGAAGTAACAGAAGCTGAAACTGCATCAGAGTCACCAATCAAAGAAGAACCTGAGGCTGTTGTGGAAGAAGCAGTTGTGACAAAAGATGATACAGAAATAGAAACTGCACCAGAGTCATCAGTCAAAGAAGAACCTGATGCCATTGTGTAAGAAGCAGTTGTGACACAAGAAGCTACAGAAGCTGACACTGCACCAGATTCACCAGTCTAGGAAGAACCAAAAACTGTTCTGGAGCAAGCAAGTGACAGAAGCAGTTACATAAGCTCAAGCTGCACCAGAAGCACCAGTCAAATAAGAACTGAAGGCAGTGGTGGAAGAAGCAGTTGTGACACAAGAAGCTAGAGAAGCTGACACTGCACCAGAATCGCCATTCAAAGAATCTGAGGCTATAGTGGAAGAAGCAATTGTTACAGAAGAAGTTACAGAAGCTGACACTGCACCAGATTCACCAGTCTAGGAAGAACCAAAAACTGTTCTGGAGCAAGCAAGTGACAGAAGCAGTTACAGAAGCTCAAGCTGCACCAGAATCACCAGTCAAAGAAGAACTGAAGGCAGTGGTGGAAGAAGCAGTTGTGATAGAAGAAGTTACAGAGCACCAGAATCGCTAGTCGAAGGAGAACCTGATGCTATTTCTGGAAGAGGCAGTTGTGACAGAACTAGCAGAAGCTGAAAATGCACCAGAGTCACCAGTCAAAGAATAACCTGAGGCTGTTATGGAAGAAGCAATTGTGACAAAAGAAGTTACAGAAGCTGAAACTGCCCCAGAATCACAAATCAAGACGAACCTGATGCGATTGTGCAAAAGCAGCTGTTCGCGACAGAAAAAGTAACAGAAGCTGAAACTGCACCAGAGTCATCAGTCAAAGAAGAACCTGATGCTATTGTGTAAGAAGCAGTTGTGACACAAGAAGCTACAGAAGCTGACACTGCACCAGAATCGCCATTCAAAGAACCTGAGGCTATTGTGGAAGAAGCAATTGTTACAGAAGAACTTACAGAAGCTGACACTGCACCAGATTCACTAGTCTAGGAAGAACCAAAAACTGTTCTGGAGCAAGCAATAGTGACAGAAGCAGTTACAGAAGCTCAAACTGCACCAGAATCACCAGTCAAAGAAGAACTGAAGGCAGTGGTGGAAGAAGCAGTTGTGATAGAAGAAGTTACAGAGCACCAGAATCGCTAGTCGAAGGAAAACCGGATGCTATTTCTGGAAGAGGCAGTTGTGACAGAACTTGCAGAAGCTGAAACTGCACCAGAGTCACCAGTCAAAATAGCCCACTCAAGTGCTGATGAGGCGTTAAACAATAACACACACACACCAGTCAAAGAATAACCTTAGGCTGTTATGGAAGAAGCAATTGTGACAAAAGAAGTTACAGAAGCTGAAACTGCACCAGAATCACCAGTCAAAGAATAACCTGAGGCTGTAATGGAAGAAGCAATTGTGACAAAAGAAGTTGCAGAAGCTGAAACTGCCTGAGTCACCAATCAAAGAATAACCTGAGGCTGTTGTGGAAGAAGCAATTGTGACAAAAGATGATACAGAAATAGAAACTGCACTAGAGTCACCAGTCAAAGAAGAACCTGATGCTATTGTGGAAGAAGCAGTTGTGACAAAAGAAGTTACAGAAGCTGCAACTGCCCCAGAATCACCAATCAAAGACGAACCTGATGCGATTGTGCAAAAGTAGCTGTTCGCGACAGAAGTTACAGAAGCCGAAACTGCACCAGTCACCAATCAAAGAAGAACCTGATGCTATTGTGGAAGAAGCAGTTGTGACACAAGAAGCTACAGAAGCTGACACTGCACCAGAATCGCCATTCAAAGAACCTGAGGCTATTGTGGAAGAAGCAATTGTTACAGAAGTTACAGAAGCTGACACGCTGATGAGGTGTTAAACAATAACTCACACACACACACACACAGAAGCTGACGCTGCACCAGATTCACCAGTCTAGGAAGAACCAAAAACTTCTGGAGGAAGGAATAGTGACAGAAGCAGTTACAGAAGCTCAAGCTGCACCAGAATCACCAGTCAAAGAAGAACTGAAGGCAGTGCTGGAAGAAGCAGTTGTGATAGAAGAAGTTACATAGCAGCAGATTCGCTAGTCAAAGGAGAACCTGATGCTATTTCTGGAAGAGTCAGTTGTGACAGAACTTGCAGAAGCTGAAACTGCATCAGAGTCACCAATCAAAGAAGAACCCGAGGCTGTTGTGGAAGAAGCAATTGTGACAGAAGAAGATACAGAAACAGAAACTGCACCAGAGTCACCAGTCAAAGAACCTGATGCTATTGTGGAAGAAGCAGTTGTGACACAAGAAGCCACGGATGCTGACACTGCACCAGAATCACCATTCAAAGAACCTGATTCTATTGTGGAAGACGCAAATGTTACAGAAGAAATTTCAAAAGCTGAAACAGCACCAGAATCACCAGTCAAAGAAGAACCTGAGGCTGTTGTGGAAGAAGCCGTTGTGATAGAACAAGGTAACGAAGCTGAATCTGTAGTTGCATCACCAGTCAAAGAAGATCCTGAGGATGTTTGAGAAGAAGCAGTTGTGACAGAAGAAGCTAGAGAAGCTGAAACTGCACCAAAATCACCAGTCAAAGAAGAACCTGATGCTATTGTTAAAGAAGCAGTTGTACGTGACAGAAGAAGCTAGAGAAGCTGAAACTAGTGTGAAAGAAGCCGTTTTTGCAGAATCTGAAACTGCACTAGATTCACCAGTCAAAGAAGGACATGAAGCTGTTCTGGAGCAAGCAATAGTGACAGAAGAAGTTACAGAAGCTGAAACTAACCCAAAATCGCTAGTCATAGAAGAACCTGATGCTATTGTGGAAGAAGCAGTTGTGACAGAAGGAGTTACAGAAGCGAAAACAACACCAGTCACCAGTCAAAGAAGAACCTGTGACTGTTGTGGAGGAAGCCATTGTGACAGAAGAAGTTACAGAAGCTCGAGCTGCACCAGATTCACCAGTCAAGGAAGAACCTGAAGTTGTTCTGAAGCAAGCAATAGTGTCAGAAGATGTTACAGAAGCTGAAACTGCCCCAGAATCACCAATCAAAGATGAACCTGATGTGATTGTGCAAAAGCAGCTGTTCGCGACAAAAGAAATTACAGAAGCTGAAACTGCACCAGAGTCACCAATCAAAGAAGAACCTGAGGCTGTTGTGGAAGAAGCAATTGTGACAAAAGATGATACAAAAATAGAAACTGCACCAGAGTCACCAGTCAAAGAATAACCTGATGCTATTGTGGAAGAAGCAGTTGTGACACAAGAAGGTACAGAAGCTGACACTGCACCAGAATCGCCATTCAAAGAACCTGGGGCTATTGTGGCAGAAGTCATTGTTACAGAAGTTACAGAAGCTGACACTGCACCAGATTCACCAGTCTAGGAAGAACCAAAAACTTCTGGAGCAATCAATAGTGACAGAAGCAGTTACAAAAGCTCAAGCTGCACCAGAACCACCTGTCAAAGAAGAACTGAAGGCAGTGGTGGAAGAAGCAGTTGTGATAGAAGAAGTTACAGAGCACCAGAATCGCTGGTCAAAGGAGAACCTGATGCTATTTCTGGAAGAGGCAGTTGTGACAGAACTTACAGAAGCTGAAACTGCACCAGAGTCACCAGTCAAAGAATAACCTGAGGCTGGTATGGAAGAAGCAATTGTGACAAAAGAAGTTACAGAAGCTGAAACTGCACTAGAGTCACCATTCAAAGAAGAACCTGATGCTATTGTTAAAGAAGCAGTTGTACGTGACAAGAAGCTAGAGAAACTGAAACTGTTGTGAAAGAAGCAGTTTTTGCATAATCTGAAACTGCACTAGATTCACCAGTCAAAGAAGAATATGAAGCTGTTCTGGAGCAAGCTGAAATTAACCCAAAATCGCTAGTCAAAGAAGAACCTGATGCTATTGTGGAAGAAGCAGTTGTGACAGAAGGAGTTACAGAAGCAAAAACTGCACCAGAGTCACCAGTAAAAGAAGAACCTGTGATTGTTGTGGAGGAAGCCATTGTGACAGAAGAAGTTACAGAAGCTCGAGCTGCACCAGATTCACCAGTCAAGGAAGAACCTGAAGCTGTTCTGAAGCAAGCAATAGTGTCAGAAGATGTTACAGAAGCTGAAACTGCACCAGAATTGGCCATCAAAGATGAACCTAATTCCGTAGTGTAGTGGAAGAAGCAGTTGTGACAGAAGAAATTGCTGCAGCTGAAACAGCAACAGAATCACCAGTCAAAGCAGAACGGAAGGCAGTTGTGGAAGAAGCAGTTGTGATAGAAGAAGTTACAGAATCTCCAACATAATTCCTAGTCAAAGAATAACATGAATCTGTTGTGGCGCAAGCAGTTGGGAGAGAAGTTACAGTAGCTGAAACTGCACCAGAGACTGCACCAGGGTCACCAATGAAAGAAGAACCTGAGGCTGTTGTGGAAGAAGCAATTGTGACAAAAGATGATACAGAAATAGAAACTGCACCAGAGTCATCAGTCAAAGAAGAACCTGATGCTATTGTGGAAGTAGCAGTTGTGACACAAGAAGTTACAGTAGCTTAAACTGCACCAGAATCACCAATCACTCCAGAAGAACCAGAGGCTGTTGTATAGGAAGCAGTTGTAGCAGACGAGGTTATGGAAGAAGCAGCCATGACAGAAGAAGTTACAGAAGCTGAAACATGCATCAGAGTCACCAGTCAAAGAATAACCTGAGGCTGTTAAGGAAGAAGCAATTGTGACAAAAGAAGTTACAGAAGCTGAAACTGCACCAGAGTCACCAATCAAAGAAGAACCTGAGGCTGTTGTGGAAGAAGCAATTGTGACACAAGAAGCTACAGAAGCTGACACTGCAGCAGAATCGCCATTCAAAGAACCTGAGGCTATAGTGGAAGAAGCAATTGTGACACAAGAAGCTACAGAAGCTGACACTGCACCAGATTCACCAGTCTAGGAAGAACCAAAAACTGTTCTGGAGCAAGCAAGTGACAGAAGCAGTTACAGAAGCTCAAGCTGCACCAGAATCACCAGTCAAAGAACTGAAGGCAGTGGTGGAAGAAGCAGCCATGACAGAAGAAGTTACAGAAGCTGAAACAGGCATCAGAGTCACCAGTCAAAGAATAGCCAGAGGCTGTTATGGAAGAAGCAATTGTGACAAAAGAAGTTACAGAAGCTGAAACTGCACCAGAATCACCAATCACTCCAGAAGAACCTCTACATAGCCCACTCAGGTGCTGATGAGGCGTTAAAAAATAACACACACACACACACACACACACACACACACACACACACACACCCACACATACACACACACACACACACACACACACACACACACACACACACACACAATGAATGTGAATTTCATCAAATGAATGATAAAAGGTCAAATCACAACGGCCTGTGAATTTCATCAAATCAAATGTGTGATTTTCTAGACTTTTTTCAGGTCAAAGGTTTAGTCACTATGGCATGTGCATTCTAATAAACCGAGTGAGTCGGTGATCTTAATGAACAATTCTGTTTTGGGAATTAACATATAATGTCAATGAATGTGATTTTCATGAAATGAAGGATAAAAGGTCAAATCACAACGGCCTGTGAATTTCATCAAATCAAATGTGGGATTTTCTAGCCTTTTTTCAGTTCAAAGGTTTAGTAACTGTGGCATGTGCATTCTAATAAATCGACTGAGTCGGTGATCTTAATGAAAAATTCAGTTTAGGGAATTAAAATGTCATGTCAATGAATGTGAATTTCATCAAATGAAGGATAAAAGGTCAAATCGCAACGGCCTGTGAATTTCATCAAATCAAATGTGTGATTTTCTTGCCTTTTTTCAGTTCAAAGGTTTAGTCACTTTGGCATTAGCATTCTTGTGAGTTGGTGACATTTTAATTCTGAAACTGAATTGTTCATTAAGATCATGTCAATGAATGTAAATTTCATCAAATGAAGGATAACAGGTCAAATCACAACGGCCTGTGAATTTCATCAAATCAAATGTGTGATTTTCTAGACTTTTTTCAGTTCAAAGGTTTAGTCACTTTGGCATTAGCATTCTTGTGAGTTGGTGACATTTTAATTCTGAAACTGAATTGTTCATTAAGATCATGTCAATGAATGTAAATTTCATCAAATGAAGGATAACAGGTCAAATCACAACGGCCTGTGAATTTCATCAAATCAAATGTGTGATTTTCTAGACTTTTTTCAGTTCAAAGGTTTAGTCACCAGGGCATGTGCATTCTAATAAATCGAGTGAGTCGGTGATCTTAATGAACAGTTCAGTTTTGGGAATTAAAATGTCAAGTCAATGAATGTGAATTTCATGAAATGAAGGATAAAAGATCCAATCACAACGGCCTGTGTATATCATCATATCAGATGTGTGTTCAAAGGTTTAGTCACTATGGCATGTGCATTCTAATAAATTAAGTAACTTATATGCTTCCTCGTTGAAAAGCATTGTCTGAGATATAGATTTTTAGGTGGTCAACCTATAGCGGAGTATGGTAAAATTTGTGCACTAGGCTGACCACATATATAGTGTACCATACGCTGAATGCTTGTATGTGCACCAATAGGCTGACAGGGCCGAGGCCTAGCTCAGAGGTAGCGCTCTGGGCTTCCAACCGCTGGGTCCCGGGTTCGATTCCCGGTCGAGCCTAAGTTGGATGGCTGTTTCATCCTTCGTCTCATTGCTATGGTTCCTGCCTGTCCTAATTAGCCCATCATGTGCAGACATACAGGATATAAAGCCCTAATCACACGCACACACGCACGCACGCACGCACACACACACACACAAACACAAACACAAACACACACACAGTGACAATAGTTTCAGCTAATTGTTACAACCTTACTGCCAAATTAGCTGACCTGGCAGGTTATAAGCTTGCCATACCCAGAACTCTTGCTGGTATTTGTCAATAAGCGTTACTGTTATTGTTGCGTGGTAAGCAAATTTGTCTGCCTGGCAAATTACCTTACTGACATTATAACCTTATGATCAGTGTAGCAGATTCGCGATTTCAGAGTCGTTCTTTGAAAAATTGAGGTCAGCAAGGTTTCAATTCATGCTACACATTTTTTGTACATAGTAAACTTAGAATTTTGAAAATCAGACGAAAATTTAAGGAGCTGTGCATTAAGTATTTGCCAGGCAATATAACTGACTGTGATATTTGTCAGTGATATTTAGTATTCAAAAATAAAATAGTGATATTAGTTTATTTGCCGTAAGCACCACTGGATGCAGCAACCTTGGATTTTACTGATATACTTCCAGGCGATTGACCGCTTGGCCTATAGGCCTATATACATAGCCAGATGAAGTATCGCTTAACACTTGACAGTTTTTGATGCAAATACCATGTCATTTGTAAGTGAGAACATACTAAAGATGGTTTAAATCAAATCACAGGTGAATGACATATATTGTAATCTTAGGTAGTTTATATAACTGGATGTTGCATATGACTATCATTTAGTCACTTTGACCTTTATTCGTACCGGCTCAATTGCAAATGTTTACACTTGTGTAAAAACTTACACCTATGATGTACAATTATATATTAGTCATGGAATGAGATTATAATTATTAAAATTTCCATACATTCATCATATGTTGGTGTACTTAATGTATTACATTGCATCTATCAGTCAGATGGCTATGATAAGATGTTTCAAAGTATAATCCAAAATAAGTATACACTAGTTTTTTGGTCTTATTTTAACATATACTTTGTATGTGGAGAAGAACACCAAATAGATATAAATATTATCAAAACGTCAAAGGCCAACCAACCCATAAAAGCCCCTCTTTTGACCATTACTATGGTGAAGCCTTTTTTGTGTGATTATTCTTCCAGTCTCTTTAGTTGGAGTTGGGGGATGAAACTTCAGTATGTTGTATCCCTAGGTGAGATATTAACTTTAACCCAGTTTCAGTAACCTTGAGCTACTTTTCAAGGTCATAGGTTACTTTAAAGTCAAATTTCTGAAATTTCAAAATAAACCAACTCAGTTACTATTGGGCTGAAAGACTTGTACTTCACATATGTTTGTAGGTACTAAATGGTCTTCAATTGTGGCACATCAGATTGAAATAGCACAGGGTAAAAAATTGACAATTTTAAATGTGAAGAAATGGAAGTTGTGGATATGTGATGAGTGTAAATATATAATTTGTTATGGCCAATCTAGTGCAGCAGGTTTGTTGGTGGTGATTGGGTAAAGGGTTGCTGAGGTATGGGGCTTTGAAAATTTCTATTTATCCCAAAAACTTTAAGATTTTATAACTTTGGTTTGGTTGATCCAATTTGGACAATATTTACGGATGCTGCCATTGTGACAGAACATTTTGAAGGACCCCATAGGGTTATTACCCCTTATGGGTAACTTCTGATTGATCCTATATGATAATTAGGAATATGCAAAGGGTTTCTGGGATGCATTGGCCATGGGAATTTTACTTGGGATTACAGGTAGTACTTCACCATTGGACTTGATGACTCCGAGATGGGTGACCTTGGATCAAAGCTAAAGGTCATGGGTGACCTCAAAGTTCAGTAATCGCCATAAAAGCTATCAATTTCAGGGCCTAGGGAACATTATAAAACATTGGTTATGCTTCTCTGTTTCTTCGCAATGGTATGAATAGTGTTTCACAGTGAAGCCCTGTACTCGTGTCCCATAAGTGCAAGCAGTATATTACTTTGTGCAGCTTTCGGCACAATTTACATCTAATAACCACTGTTAAGTAAATAATATTCTTACATCTAACATCTTTTATGACATGAGCATCTATTAAATCTCTATTCATTGAGCTACTTTTAATGTATGGCAAGTGCTCACTTAATGGGTGTATCACATCTTACCAAAATAGCTTTTTTTGCTGCCTGACTCCATGTCCACTTTTTAAGCTACTTAATGTGATATTTTTAGCACTCACATGATAGTTGTCAAATGTTACGTGTACCACACACCACATGTTGCCCAAACAGATGTTCATCGCCAAGGAAAAAGATGAAAGTACATCAGAGACCTTATGACGTCAGTCAATGTTTTTTAAAGTTCCTTGCATAGAAAAAAATATATTCCGAGTATCAATGACATTTGAAACTTCCTGGTACTTTTGGAGCTTTCCAATGTTGTAGTTAGTGAGCAATGTAACAATTTTGGATGTTTACATTCAAATGATTCATTGTAGGCCTTATATTGTCCCCAATACCTAAGTTTATGTCTTGGTGTATTTTTCAATGCTACTGGGTCTTCGGTCTGAAGCTGTAATATATATATATATATATATATATATATATATATATATATATATATATATATATATATATCCCTATTACAGCAACTTCGAGGTGACAATGACAGAAATCTTGAAACAAAGAGATTAGGGCTTTACATCCTGTATTTCTGCACCTGATGGGCTAATTAGGACAGACAGGGACCATGGAAATGAGATGATGCCATCCAACTTAGGTTCGACTGGGAAATGAACCTGGGACCAAGTGGTTGAAAGCCCAGCACGCTACCACTGAACTAGGCTCCCCCCCCCCCCATTAAACAAAGAGGATGCAGGTAACATGCCACATCTACTTAATGTTGGCAGATGTAATATGGGATACCTTGACCTTGTGGGTTGACACACGAAGAGCAACATACAACGAGCCACAATTCCGAATGAAAATCACCGGCTGACCTGAGATGGCAGGCAAATGATGTGTGGAACTCTCCATCTGACCTGGCCAGAAAAGAAATGATGACAGAAATAAGACTAGAATAGAATAGAATAAAATAGAAAATGTGGATAGATAGATGAAACCCGAGTGTCTCAAAGCTCTTACCCAATACAATGATCGAAATCCAAGAGCAATGGAGAGACAAGGGTGCTTATTTCCCCGTGTCTGTGTGATGTGTGTGAGGTGCATAGATGTCGACCTAACGTATGATGTGCGTAACTTAAGGTTAATTACATAACATGACACTATGAAACTAGGGCAACTTGACTACTGCTCATACCAAGCTGTTATTCCAGAGAGCATTTGCAGTGCATTGTCATACACTCTAAAAACAGATTGGTTGAAAATTCAATCATTCCTGTTGGTTCAGCTATATTTCTTCAAATCAATCATTAAACTAGTCAGAAACTACCATTGCTGTTGTTTGAATCGGGTACAAATATAAGAAAAATAAATAAAAAGACCTGTATTTGCGGCCCCTCCCACTCATTGTTAATGATTGGCCTGACGTCATGAAATCAAGATGCCTTTAATGGTTATGTCTAATGAATGCAAAGTGAAGGTCTATTTAAAGTATGGTCTTTAAATTGTAACTTACCAAAATTTTAGAAAAATCTGAACTGGGATAAGAGAGATATGGCCTTTTGAAAATTGATAATATTACACAAGCAGCCACGAGACTTGGATGAGAGCATGATTTGATGACGTCACAGCAGTAACACGACTTGATGACGTCACAACAGCAACACCAGAATTGTACCATGTGACCAACAATAATGTTAGATTGACTATGTAAACATTGGCTGATGGGAGTCCTTAAGTCTTTTGTAGTGCATCACAGTGTTGTATCATAAATTGCATGTCAAATTTATTAGATGTGAAAAAGGGACACACCAAATAAGACACAGATCTGATTTTTGCAACACGGTGTTGTATCAACATAGAGCTGATAATCTTGTCAAAAAAAGAAGAAGAAGACGTAATTACAAGACTTAAATAAATAATATGGTTTTTAACTTTTTTTTCAAACATTGCAGCATAATGTTAGAATATTGTAACATTATGTTACATTAACATTAGTTTAACATTACAATGTAATATAAGGGTTAACATAACAATAACTGAACAAATTTTACATTTTAACATTAATTAATGTTGGGAAAAACATTAAGCTTATCTTAGAAATAACATTAGTACAACATCATTTTAATGTTAGTTTGTTTATAGGGTGGTTCCATTTATTTTTGCTTTTGGTAAAGTTACAACCCAGATAGCATGCAACACTGGCTAGAAGTCGGCCCGTAGTGGGCGACGTCAAACAAACATTCTACCAACATCGGGCCGACGTGACCTGTTATAAATCAGGGAAGGATATTCGGCATCAAAAAAAGCCTAACAATGCAATAAACCCATAAATGTAATGTTCCCAAATATTGTATGTAACAAATTATCAAGAAGAGGGACTTCTTTTTTTTTCTCAACATGTATATGTAACATGTATATGTATATAACATCTGCATTTTTTGATTAAGTATGATGGAGTTTTTTTTATTTATAACTTCCAGTAAACACCCGTAGCGTGATTGTTTGGTTTAGTCGCGACATGCGTGGCGGGTTATTTAAATTTCAGTCTACAGAGAGCATTATTTTCATTGGGACGAATGCCAGACTTCCTATTCCTTGGTATGTGTCAAACCTGTGAGACGTTGAAGTCTAGCTGTAAATTAAGAACCTTTATGCTTATTTTCAGTACTGTAAGGAATGCAATAGTGTGTAGGTGTGCCTGAAGATATTGCAAAGTTTGTAGGACATTATTACTGTGACACATATTAGTATTAGTGTAATTTTCTGAAGTTTTTATTCTCACATCAGGTTGTGCATGTCACGGACACAGATTTGTTTGATCCCTTTTCATATTTTTCAAGTGTATAACAGTTGAGTACAAACATTCGATTTAGATTTAATTATAAATTCATAACAAATATACGGTCAATTACAATATATATATATACATATATATAATATATTTGTCTTCGCAGATTGTGTCACAAACGACATTGTGGAAATACATTTCTCATTAACAAGAAATGCATGCACCAATTCAGGCTTTAGTTGCCATACAAATACAGTTATAATTCGTGTGGATATAATCTTATGGTGATGCAGCTTAAGCTATGTACCTCATGGCAAAATTTGGCTGTTCAGTGAAAATAACGTTTTTTCTTCGTTTGAACTCTTTCTTTTATGGAAAGCTGGTAATGTCGTTACACGACTGTCTCTGCAGGAGGTTGCAAAGTAACATTAGTCAGAGAAACTTTTGATTTAGTGTCTCTCGTCTCCATGAAAGCGTGGGTCTCTCCAGAGCAACTCTTGCCCTTATCTTCATTATTTCCCTTCTGTTTATCGTTCGGGAGGTCTTTTCGATTTTTTATTGGCAGCCGGGCATGGCGACTGTTTGAGGCATAAGATGTCTGGTTGGGCAACTTGGTGGAATAAGCTAAAGATGAAGTGTCCGTGTGGTCAGAGACATCTTTCAGATGAAAAGCATTCCTGTGGCCAGGCAGTGTGGTTTCATCCGACCAAGAGCTAGTTGATGACATTGTCAACATTGGCACTTGCTTCGACTCACTTCCATTATTCTTATTCAAACAGAGCTTACGACTTTTACAATTGGCCTCAGTCACTTGGTCCAGATTTGATGCATTCCTTTCAAGGGCCATACTTTTCTTGAATAGGAAGAGCTTGACCTTCTTGCGGAACCTAGGATGACTGAATGTGTAAAGAAAAGGATTATATATAGTTGACATTTTGGCCAGGATTCCCGGCAAGGCTGTCACTAGAGGAGTCAACAAGTGGTAGTTTCCATAAATACCAATAAGAGCTATTGTGGCGTATGGTACCCAGGAAATGCAGTAAAACATAACAGCAAGAATTACAGTTCTCGCTGTCTTCATTTCAGTTCGTTGAGTGGCCTCTTTTCCACCATGCATAATCCGAGCTTTAAGGTTTTGTGACATTGTCTGGAACATGCGCTCATGGCGATGCACCACGGCATAAATGTAGGCATAACTTCCAATTATTAGCAGTAAAGGCACACAAAACCCACAAACGAACATCATCATCACAAAAATCTTGTCTGACTTGCTTCTGCTAAGGTAATCAAAAGTACAAGTGGTCCCGTAGCCCTCCAACATGTAACGGTTCCAACCAAGCAATGGTGGAATGGCCCAGAATAATGAATTAATCCAACAAATAACAATCATAAAAATGGCTTGTCTCTTGTTAGTTCTGTTTGTCACAGCATACGAGTGGGCAATCACAAGGTATCTATCCACAGCAATGGCTGCCAAGGAATTAATGGATAACAGTCCGAAGGTAGCTCCGCAGGCACCGTACATCAAGCATACTGAAAAAAGAGGAAAGAGGAATTAGCATGTTACCATAATTAATGAAAATCTTCATTGCCAATGCAATATAAAAAGCTGACTGATACAGTGAAGAATCAACCCGACAGCCGTCGATGGCCAACTTTAAATGATATCAACCCGATTCGGGCGACTATAGGTAGTTCCATAAATTTGGTTGATTCTAGACTAGACAGCTGTAGCAACGTATTCTTGGCTGTAGGTATAACCATCTGATTCTGTCTACTCTTTGGTAATAGTCGGCTTACACCTACCACCAATGAAACTTATGTAATATATCATAAATATTTCTGTGCAATGGACATAGTCAGACAAACCGCCTCACAACGAGAGTCCTGAGTCAGATGACATTGCATTGAAACTTTCTTGCATATCAGCATTAGGGAGTTTTTTCAATAATCATGCATTATGCAACATTAAATTAATATTTTATCTGTTGTGAAATTGACATACACATAGATCTGTTTCTTACCAAACACAAGTGGGTGCAAACCCACATAAATTTAATATTTTTAATGCAAATATTTTAGTTGTGCTTTTCAGTGAAGTCCACTGAAATGCCGTATTCTTCCATGATTTCTAAGCTATATTTACATGTCTCAGATGTAATTATGGTCAAAGCAAGTAAAAAAAACCCCTTAACATTAAGTATCTTGTTTATTCAGAGTAACAGGTGCAGTGGACATGCAATTAAATTGATTTTTAGATGTGACAAATTTTGTGTCGCACCCTGCTAGAAAGACCCAATGGTTCAGCATTTACTTTTAGATCCGGCTTTGAGAAGCCAGCTATAGTCAGACAGTACTCTTTAGCAGCAGGTAGTATCATAGAGCAGAAGCTGTCTAGCTTTGTGTAGGTTCAATTTTACAGGCTGTTTTTAATGAAACTTACTATCTGGGTACATTGTTGAAAAGTCTTGAATTATTGCTTCCTCCATGTGTATAGGGTCCCACTATGTATACAATTTCTACTTGACATGCTCAGATAACATATTTATGCCAGATCAGATCAACATCATCATAGTCAACCGAAATTGGTTGAAATTTGCTGACACCAGTTAGATATTCAATCAAAGTTGAACTGATGACGACGTGGCATGTCATTTGGGAAAGTTTATTTTTACATATGTTACATCGAAAAAAGTGCAGTATAGCGGACCCAAATTTCAGACCATATTTAGCGAGTCCCATTGCCAGGCCAATAACGTCAAATGCTTGAATTCAATATGTGACGTCACAAACAAACGGCGGCTTCAAGGCAAGAACACAGCTATTATTGTTTACATTTTGTTTTTCTCGGGGCCTGCTGCCCCCAAACCCCTGCTACTCTATAAAAATGTTATTCTTATTGCGTACTAGCACGAAATATGGTCAAAAATAGTGATTATTTTCATATTTATTGGATGCCAAATATAGGCATAAATTTGGGTCCGCTATACTGCACTAAACCCGTAACATCATATTAGCCTGAAAACTTGTCCATTATTTGGTTCCTACAAAATTTCACAGAATTAAGATTGCAATATGACAATAATATATTGGCCTTACAACAAGTTTGCAATTCAGTAGATTTCATCTGGAGCACTAGAAATTACCTTACTCCCTGACACACAGTCATTTCTTTGTGACATTCGTATATACTAATACAAAGAACAGGGTTTAGCTGGGGTTCTAACTGTCATGCAGATTCATGTCACAGTATATCATTAACGACAATATTTCTGGTTGGTATTTGAAAACCTTATTGCGATTGGCGGACAAACGTCAGGAATGCGCTTTCTTACGGAAGTATTTGTCATAAATGTAAGACATTTTTTTCATTCTGTGTCTGTCATTTCTCTGGTGAATGTAGTATTTCTTGTATTACACGATTTCCTATTACACATGGAGATGAATTAACCATGGCATGCAACATGATCACAGGGTTATTTCCCCTGATGTACACTTGGCATACAAAAGGACACATTGTGCCACAGAGTAATAATACCAATCTGTGAGTAAGGCCTACAATGGATGATGATCGTAATATGATTGCCTTCCCCATATAGTTGGAGATTGCACGTATTTTTTATGCTGTGCACAATGTAGTTTCACTTGTCTTTTCTCTGCAAAAGGCACTTAAGATGACAAGATGGCCTTAATTCCAGAAGTTGTTTTTATTTCGTTAAATCTCATCAAAGATATGGGACCCAGAGAAAAGATCATGAATTTGAAGGAGTATAATGTTGGTGGTAATTTTGGGACTACAGTGCACAGCTGTAGGTAAGGAAAAAAAGGATATTATTTATTTGATTGTCTGTTATTGGTTTTCATGTTGGCTTGGGGACTTTAATATGTTATTGCCTTCGTTACATGCGCCATTGCAATCTGAACAGAAGCCTATCATATTTGATTGTCTCAATAATAGCCATCAGTGCACCATTAGCGAAATTCAATTAAACCCACAATAGTGCAGCTTGTAAGGTTGATTGTGAGGAATTCTTACAAGACAATGAACATTTTTTTCTCTGGCTTGACCTTTGCCAATCATCTAAAACAGAAAATATTGCTCGTAATATTGTGACCTGACAAAGCAATCACGGCAGTAATCTTTCACCATAGTGCACACTCCATCTTGTTTACTCGGAGAGGTCAATGCCCTTGGTGCTACCATCAAATGACCATCATAAAGATCAGTCCAATAAAATTCTCATTGATCCTTGTCAAATCTTTAGAAACGTGACACCCTTTACACAGCACCTCCAACAACATGACCAAAAGGAGCAGCACAGCTTTGATGGTGCCCTTCACAAGGTGATCATCTGGTTTTACTGGAAATAATTGATGATCATTGATCTGTTTTCGATACGCTAACACAAGCATCTTGTTACATTCCTTAGAACCACTTCACAAGGAAACCAAATGAGTTTGAATTGCAAATGAGTACTCTGTGCATAGGTATCTGCAGTAGCATAGGTATTTACATCGAAATTAATAAAAGAGAGCAGGCCAAAATTCAGCGGTTCTGGTTTTCAAATACAATCCAAATCAAGTATGCTTTTATGTTAGCTTGCTTCCATGGACAAATTTCATGGACTGCTCACCTGCGTCTGGGTATATCCAGCGTCCATAAAAACTGGCAGTCGCATAAAGCGGGAATCCCGTGAGAGCCATCAAGAGGTCACCAACTGCCAGATTTATCATCAGCAAATTCCCTGGAGTTCTCAAACTCCGAAATCTGAAACAAACAAAAAATCATGATATTATCTATTGAATTAATAAATTTCATTAAGTTACGCAACAGTCAGAAATATAGTCAGAATTATATCAAATGTTGATATTGGATAATTTTCACATATGTTTCATTGCATAAGGATTGTTAAATTTCAAACTATGGTCATTATACGTATTGCATGCAGTATCATAATTTCAAGTTCTAAGCATCCTCAATCCTTGGTAAATAGATTATCGTTTAATGTCATACAAATTTAGTTCTTGGTATAATTCCTCAAAACAAACATACTGTAAGTTACACTGTTCTGAAGTAGCCCACTCAGGTGCTGATGAGGCGTTAAACAATAACTCACACACACACACACTCTGTTACAATATGCAGTTCTCAGACACTTGCTATAGATGGTGACGATGGTGCATTTTTGAAAAACTTGCATCATACTTTTTATACCTGGGCCTAGGCCTTTAACAAGTCTAGAACTATCATACTATGTTCTATGAAAGACCAGGTATATTTACGAACGCTGAAAATATATGGGTCAACGCTGCAGCAGCGTAGGTAGCGTAGGCAGGGAGGGGGATAGGGCGGTTTCACATAATATAAAATTCTCCAATAACTGTTGGGTACAGCTGTATATTGCCCACCATTAGAACCGTAATACAAACGCACAACTTACAAACTAAATTTGACAAAGATCCGACAAGTAGAAGCCTAGAAAAGTTTGATTATAGTACAAATTGAAGCCTGTCAAAATCCCTGATTTTTTTACTGGCAGCGTAGCCAGTGTAAGCATGGAAGGGGTTGCCTACGCTATTATATATACTTTAAAAGGCTGCTATTCCCCTAATATTCGTCCGATTTTCGTCAAATGATGACTGAATTGTTAAGGAAATGTGTAGAATTTATATCTTAGTTCAGACGCTAGATGACGGTACTTTTTCATCTTCAAAATGGTTCGTGAAAACAGAACAAATTAGTAATTATATTATATAGTGTACTTGGGTGGCATATAACAATGCGTTTCGTGGTCTGATGGGCAATCCAAGGATATTGTAGTGCTAGTCTGATAGATAAATAAATTTGTAAAATTCTGAGTAAAGAATGGAGTATACAAGGCACAAACACTGGTCTTAATGAGGCAGTAGCCATCATACTGTATTAAAGTGTTTACACTGTAGGCCTATAGTGCAGCTGGCATTCTACACACAACACCAGGTATGCCTATTCTTTTTTTGAAAAATAATATTCTTGTTAAAAACCTTGGCCATGTATAGGGACTAGGGTATTGTGATGGCCTGTGTGTCGGTCAATTTGGCCCTCCCTTTTGTCTCTCTGTCTGTCTTCCACACTTATAGACATGTTCACTGTCCATTGATGCTAGTTTGAACTACAGGTAATATACGTCAGAGATAGACCTTGAATAAGGTAAAAAATGGACGGTTTGGACTGTTTTAGGCCACAAGGGTCAAACTCATCCAGAACTGTGTGGCTCTTTACCCAACTCCTGCCAGCCAAACATTTGGAAAACAAGGCGCTTCCTGACCAACCATCCCCAACTTGGTTTATATATTGGCATGACTGCAGTGCAAATGTGTTTTCAGGACAGTAAATATGATCCCTAAAGAAACTAATTCAAGAAAAAGTGCCATGAAGCAAAAAACTTGACCAAAATTAAAGTGCTTTAAAATGTCCAAAAACTTTTGGCCATGGCTGTACAATATAACTAGTATAGTAGCATGGAATGTGGGCCCAGCTGAAGCGCAATGGTTACAAAGTTTGGCTGATTTATTGTTTGGTTTCAACGTAGGAAAGTTTTAACAATCCCAGATAACTGAGGAGATATTCAGATAGTTATTTTATTGGACCAGGAGAGTATTTCAGTGTTAATGTATTTTAGGGCTTATCCACAGAGTAAATAATAATACATTACTTCAAATATAAGAATTATTCATGGGGGCACAAGCTAGTGTCATGGTTTATCCAAAGTTTATTCAACTAATTGAAGTTTTTCACCACAGGGGAATCTTTGTGTTCGAGTGTACACTAAATAAAAGCATTGTATTTTATGTTAGTTGTGAGGATAGTTAGTTTCATAAAATATGGTTGACTCTAGACAGCTGTAGCAACCTATTCCTGGCTGTAGCTACAGCCAGCCGTTTCTGTCTACTCATAGCTTATAGTCAGCCTACACCTAACACCACTGAAAAAATATAAACCTTGGTAAATGTAAGAAATGTATCTTATATATCATAAAGATGTATGTACAATAGACATATCTTATCAATAAAAAATGACAAATATGCATAACTCTCAACTTATGCACCAAATGGTGCTGCATGTAGTTTTAGATCTGGCTTTGAGTAACCCGCTATATAGCCAAACAGTTCCATTTAGTGACAGGTAGCATCGTATAGCAGAAGTTGGTCTTGCTTTGTCTAGGCTCAATTCGGCAGGCCGTTTTTATTGAATCTGACTGTATTTAGTAGAACAAAGCATTGGCAAAGCCTAAATATTACAAGAGTATCACAACAATCTGTCAATTTATATGAGCCATAAAAGTATCATGACATGTACTTAGTTTCTTTCACAACAAATATACCTAAAATAAACTTTTCCACCGTATGTAACTAAGTTGGATGGCTGTTTCATCCTTCGTCTCATTGCCATGGTCCCTACCTGTCCTAATTAGCCCATCAGGTGCAGAAATACAGGACGTAAAGCCCTAATCACCCACCCACCCATCCACCGTATGTAAGTAAGCTCCCAATTATCGGGTGCTAATCCTATCTTATTGGCACTTCTAAAGATTTATATAGAGCATATGGATGCAGTTTCCCATTGTATATTGGCTTGTTTTGGTAGTTATTCTTGATTTAGGTAAGTATAGCTAAGGAATACATAGTACCTTGGAAAAAAGTACCTTGGAAAAAGTACCGTGAGAAAAGAATTTTACATCGATTTGCAAGATTTGCTTTTTGAGATACAACGAAAATTAGGAAAAGGTGGGGCACTGAAATAAAAGTTGCGACTGACTGACTGACTGACGTGCTGACTGACTGACTGACTGACTGATGTCCGAAACCTTTGGCCATGGCTGTAAAATATAATTAGTATAGGAGCATGGAATGTGGGCCCAATTGAAGCATTGATTACGAGGTTTGGCTGATTTATCGTTTGGTTTCAACGTAGGAAAGTTTTCTTGACCAATCACAGATAACTGATGAAATAGTTTAGCGGACTGACTAACTTACTGACCAACTAACTGACTGCCTACCTGACAGACTGAATGCCTACATTTAGTTTCATAAAATATGGTCGACTTTAGACAGCTGTAGCAACCTATTCCTGGCTGTAGCTATAACTGGCCAAAGCCAGCTGCTTCTGTCTACTCCTAGCTTATACCCAGATAGCATTCCAAATCGGGCCAGCGTCGTTTCTATATCGGCCGCCATGGGTACAACATCATTTTGACACGGCCAAAATTGCACCGAAGTTGATACGATTTGGAATGCTTTCTAGGTAGTTGGCTTACTGAAAAAATATGTATAGCACTTTCACCAACTCATTACCCCACCAAGATATTCCATATCAATATAATTGCACCTTTTGAAGATAAGGCTGACCTAGCCTTTCGATCTTCACACAGCACACAGTGTATTAACCCATATGTCTTGCAATAATTGGCAGTCAGTACATGAATGTGAAACTCTGTATAATACACTATTTTGTGAATAATCAATGGAGTCATCTGAGGTGTATACATTTATAGCACCTTAATGAGTACCCAGATGATATGTAATAATATGTGAGGATTATATGGAAAGGCTCTACTAAAATAATATTTAGGTGCATTTGCTTTGGCCAAATATAGAATTATGAATAAAGTCAAATAATATTTATACGGTGCAGTTTAAAACTACATTTACATTCATAAACCAATATCATTTGTCCCAATAATTCGTAAGTACTATAATGCATTTTCTGAATTACAAACTAAGGCTTTTCTATTATTTAGAGAGGGACCTTTCCCGGCATCTAAGCGAGACAGGAGTGTGTTTTGGATTTAAGTCTGTGACCCTGCCTTCACTCCAGACCATGGAGCCAAGAGTAGTTTAACCTTGGCTCCATGGCTCGACTGGCTTCTATTTGAGATCCGACTTGTCAGGAAAACATGGGACTCATTAAAATTACATTGAGAGTATTCCTACTGTTGAATACAAAGTATTATATTACTACATTAATCGTCCGATGTCTACTACTTTTTGCTAGAATGTTATGTTAAATACATTAAATACATCAGGCATATTTAAACTTCCACTTAACTGTTAACAATAAAAGCATTCAATACTATAGGGTCAAATACGCATTTTATTTATAAAAGTATACTGAAAATCTAAAAGTGGGGAGTAGAGATCTTCTTTTCGCTTTCTTTTTTGTAGAAAAAATGAAAGCGTGAATAATCCTACAATTAAAAGAAAAAATATATAATATAATTAAAATAAATGCCATAGATATTTATTTATAGTTGGTTCATGCATAAGGCAGTTGCTGCATCCAATGGCGCTTACGGCAAATAAACCAATATCACCATTTCAGTTATATTGCCAATACTACAGAATATGAAAACGAGGCACAGAAAAACGTCATGAACCTCATTAGCATCGTGACTTCGTAGTACGCTTTAGTAACCAGCACTTTCAATTTTAGTCAGATTTTCAAAGTTTATGACATATACAAATGTGTAGGTGTATCGCTTACAAAATTTTTTGGAAATGGCGAATCGGCGACGCCCTCCAGTCTGTCAAATTGTCAGAAAGGCATATTGACGATCAGACAAATTAGCTGACCAAATCCCATTATAACGTAAGGCTTGTTGACAAATATCAGAAAGTGTTTTGGGTGTGGTCAGTGTGATTAGTTTTTGCCAAATAAACTGAAATGACCTGCTAGTTCAGCTAATTTGGCCTTTAGTGCTATTGGTTGTAACAGCAGTGTACACATGAATTGGAACATCTTATTCAAACTGATCCCTAACACATTTATGTGCAGACTTGTGTCAGGAAATCCAAACATATGGCCGACATACCAACAAACGACTTCAAATCCTCAAGGATATGTGAGGCTACAGTGTATTCGTTTTTTGGCTTATTCATTGATGTCTCAGACTTCTACTTGATGTTTAGATTATGAGACTGGAGATTTTTTTCCCCAAATGTTACTTTTGTTACTTATTTAGTGATATCTTTGAGTTTTTTTCCGAATGTTTCTTTACACAAAGCTGCTCACATTAAGACAGTATAGAGACTTACATTGAGGAATTTCATCTACCGAACTGTTATAGTATTACATGTCAACTTAATGCTTATTAAAATTACTCGCCAGAGGCAGATGCAATGATGAGAAGATACGGCTTGGAGTCCACACCATGTTACTCATTTACCCCATGGGTGGGGTCTTTTACTTACCTCAGCATATTAAGAGTAAAGGGACCTCCATGCGATCGACATCCAGCTGGGATCTAGCTCATGAAGAGTGCCCAGACCGGGGATCGAATATGGGACCTTCAGCAAAGCTGTTCAATATGGAATTGGCAGATGCCTTAACCATTAGGCCACCCAGCTGCTTTAATCAATAAATCAGTCCATTCATGATATATCTACTGATAGTGGTTCGTCGGTTAGATGCTACAAGTAACTAACCCGCTATATTGATACTGCGTGCCACAAAACTAATCTATGAATCCAAATCTATCCCTTGGAATCCCGAAAATCCTTTAGAGCATATTATTGCGCAAATGCAATTGTAAGTCAATTGAGTCAATCCCCTAGCTTTTCTGGATTGTCCACGGTCTCTGCTTAGTTTTATTAACGGACAGGGTTCCTTGGTAAGGGTTAGGCTTGTAAGCCATCCGAAGTATATAGGTCACAACAGATATGGAATAGGGGTTAAAACACTCGTAATTTAAGTTTTAGGATTAAAACAAGCTTCAGAAAAAAATTTGTCATTTGAAAAACAATTGTATTGCAGCACAAATTCATAGCAGTAGATATTCTATTTAGATTTTATTAAGAGAATGTGTCTGCGAAAACCATGCAACAGTTTGTTGTTGATCACTTGCTATAGATGCCATATCCTCTTCAAACCGCAAAATGATTTGTGTAAATGGCCAGCCTGGACATACTTTCTTTTATCGCTCAAATATAACTTCAAACATCATTGGGAACCCTGAAGATCCAATATGAACAATTTCCGAGTGATTTCAAGTTGCCTCTTAAGTATAGAGGCAATGCCAAGTCCTTATGTAGATACCTACTATTATCTAGAGACAGGAATAGGATATACATAGCCCTGGATTAAGATAGAGTCTACCAGATACAAACGGCTCAGGTCAGCCACTTTTAAAAACATACTGTAATAGTCTTTATACATTGAAGAGTCATGTGTTCGTCATACAATTTTACATCTCAGAAATGCTTTTGGTGCTAATTCTTGTATACTTGCAAAAGAGCAGCAATGTTTCTGTTTCTGTTCATCCTGGTAACCATGCATTACTTTTGATATAAGACAGTGCAGTGCATCAAGACCTGTCAGAGGGTAGGTTACATTGTCACTGTGTCATCCTGGGCTAAGCCTACAGCAGATCAATTCCTATACTAGCTCCTTCCTTGTTACCACATAAGGCAGATTCTCTTGTGCAAAATCAACTATTGATCTTTTGCTTTCCCTCTTAAAGTGGATTTTCGCAACCTCCTAGCTGGCGCTCTTGCTATCTTTGTTCGCTACTTGATGTCAATCTTAGGTTGATGGGCTTGGTGTGTACAATAAAGAGAAGAAATTGTATTAAGGGGTCAGTTAGAATGTTCGATGTTGGCTGTTCAATATAGGGGTAGCTCCAGTCACCACGAAGTCAAATACATCAATGATATAGCATTACATATACGGAATAATATAACAATGGATAATGAGCAGTCGAGAGTTCTATTGGATGAGGAAAAAGTATATTGTCGAGGCAAATCCTGTTATGGCCACTGAGGTTCGAGATCTTCACCACAGTGCTACCATCCTTGCCGCAAGGAGGCCCTAGACTTTCAAGGGCTTAAATTTTTTATATTTATTTTTCTAGGGAATTATTCCGCTGCTTTAAACCAATCAGAATGTGTCACTGTTATCCAGTAAGGGTGTATGTCATACAGCATTAGAGTATATGGGACAGTTTCTTAGTTTGTTGGGCAGTTACATATTTTGATGGAACTAACCGATTAACTAACTTCCCAAGATAACGCGTTAGATTGTTTCAACATCGACATAGGGTCCACTGCCGATTGCCAACGTTAAGACGATGTCGGCTTGATGTCTGCCATGCTATCTGGGTAACTAACTCACTAATCCAAAACTTCAAGGTGCAATGGAATTTTATAGTATTCTGGCAAACCATATAAAGGCAAAGAATTATTGCCTGTCTTGAATAACAAACAGGATGAAATTAAGATTGTCGATAACATTCATAAATCAGGTTACCGTCCTATTTATAATAATAATAATAAAGTTATTTATTTGGTGGCAACTAGTTCATGTACAGATGGATTTTGAATAATGAATGAAATCTGAAAATAAATGATTGGAATTTTAGTGAAAATCGACAAGTCCATAGCATTCTTCAGAGACCAATTGACCAATTGACTAGGCAAGAGTCTGCTCCTTCGGTTTTAGTCTGTGGTAGATAATAGGGGTTGCGCTTTCTCAAATTGTGGCCACTTGAGCGAGTAAGAGGGATCAAATGATGCAGCTTATGTGTTGGGTCATGCATTCCCTTAAAGTTGTACACAGTGTTGTTAGCCTGTGTTTGATACTGTTGTATGCCCAAAGCACGTTTTTGCAGTCTTTCAAGGTCCTTTTGGTGGTATTTATGTAAGCCTGGGTACCATGTGGTCATTCCATTTCAAGTTGCTGCTAATACAGTGTCGCCTGTGGCCATTGGGTTAGGAGACCTGTCATATTGGTTGATGGCTTTTTTGTTGTTATTAGAGAAATACCTGCTTTCATCCACCTGTCATTTAATTACTTTCAGGCGTTTCTCAGGAAATCGCCTTCCAGCGTAACAAAATTGGCACGCCTATAATGCATATCACATTCCCTATTACAACTTGTTTTTTTTTGCTCCTCTTTCTATTGAAATAAATTCATACATGATTTAAAAAAAAAAAAATACGCGAGCATAAACGTTTTTCTTGGTTACCTCTATATAACATGATGATCACGTTGATTGAGGATGATATCGAATTTAACCCATGGGTGGGGTCTTTCTTATGCTTCAGTATATTCATACACAAATATTATCACAGCTATTTGAACAAACAGCCATGGCCAAAAAAATGTGTGGACGCTATAATTTTAGTCTGGTTTTTGCTTTTATGGTATGTTTTCTTGAATTATTTTCTTTAGGGATCATATTTACTGTCATGAAAACACATTAATGTTACAATCTTGCTGGTATATTTATCAAGTTATGGATGGTTGTTCAGAGGGAAGAGCCTTAATTTCCACATGTTTTGTTGCATGAGTTTCACCCTTGTTACCTAAACAAAATCAAAGTTGTCAATTTTTCAACTCATTCAAGGTCTTCCACTAAGGTATATTAGCTGTAGTTCCAAGAGCTTGGCATCAATAGACCTGAAATTAACGTGTCTATTAGTGTGGTTGACAGACAAGCAGAGAGACAAAAGGGAGGGACAAACTGACCGTCATGCAGGCAATTGTAGTACCCTAGGCCATTTACGCCGCCTCGGGTTATAAGACCTATGATGCAAGATAAAAAAGCGCCATAGTCACCGACTATAGCAAGTGCAAGTGTCTAAATACTAATGGCAATGGCTGTATCACCATGTTTACTTTGACTAAACACTACAAGACAGAAATCCATTTTGTCTTGTCTTCAGCATGCGACAAATGTTTCCTTTTACCATAGACACTTGCCGAACTGGCCTTAGAAGTCCTGGGCCTTCTTGTGGCAAGGATGGTATTCTCCAACCCCCCCCCCCCCCACCCCGTGGCCAATTCAGGGCTCTGCGCAATGTACACTGTCTAATTATGCCTGGCTCTCTCTGTACCTAGCGCCCCCTACCTTCAACTACAGTTATTCAGAGCCAGGAACAACTACCCGAAGAAGCCATACCAAGCCATACCTAGCTGGAGACACCTGATGATTAGCTCAACTGACACCACACATTAGGACGAACATTTCCCTTAACATTTAATTGTAATGGTGAATTGTAATGTAATTTATCAACATCCTTTACAGTTAAATGCCAGTCAAGGTGTGACATAAACATTTATAAAAAAATAATACTGATCAACTTAATCAGCATGGTAGATTTTACTGATAGGTAGCAGGATGTTTGAGTAGTGACCCAGCTAAGTCTAGTTTGTAAAAGGACAGAATGTTTATTTTGTGAGGATATATATGCAAGATATGTCAGTTCGGGCGACATTTTCCCAATGTTGGCCATCAGTGAATATCGTCCGGCTTATGTGAGCTGACACGGCATGTTATCAGGGTTTTTGCGCTACTACTACAATTTCATAGAGTCATATTGCTTTATTCCATCCCCTTGCATCACACCTTTCATCAAGCATCATTCCAGCTGGATGTCGTTCGGGTGGGACATTAAATTGGCGGTCCCTTGTACTCAGTTTCTATGCTGACGCAAGTAAAAGATCCCACCCATGGGATAAATGTGTAACATGGATGGACTACTCTTTCTCACCTCATCAATCAACCCTCGATAGTGGCAAGAACTTGCCTTAGAGGGCAGCACTTCCCATATCTATCTATCCATCTATCCATCTATCTGTGTTTTATAACTTAATTTCAATGACTATCAAGATGTAAAACGTCATGTTCTTGCTCCGCTGATGTCTGTGAACAGATTGCAGTAGTTTTCAAAGATGTGGAAACAAAACTCCAGATGACGTCATGTGATTCCAGGACTACCATTGGTTGTTGGTTACGTCATCCGTTACATTAGGCTGTTTTGCAATGAAAAGCTAAGTGCAGGTTGTGAAATGTCAGTAACAGTTCCTGAAATTTCATCCCTCCATTATGCAGGCTTATATAGCTGAAAAATATATGATTCATTTTATTCTTGTTACATCAAAAGTAGGCATTAATGCAATGAGGAGGTCCTCACATCCCAAAAAGCGAAAAAGGAGGGATTTGATATCAATGAAAGAGTTTCATTTCAAATATCCAATGCCAGAATCACATTTTCCCATTCAAAGTGTAAAGCAGGTTCATCTATGATTCAAGCACTCTGTCCTCTTTCGGTATGTGAATTTTGATGTCTGTGAATTTCAGTCTCCCAATAATCATGGCGTGAATGTACACTGTATGTACATAGTTACACTCTTTTCTTATACTTTTAATACAAATTTACTCCAGTGATATGTGTAATGTTATTAACCAGAGGTTTCAAATGCAGTTGTACACATAATCATCTGGGTAAATCCTATGTGTCTGGCCATGTAGCAAAAGACATAACCAAAAGCTTTTCTTTTTTTTTTTAACACAAAAAAAGACAAAAACTGACTAGCTTTGTTTTACTTGTTTATCAATGCATTTTTAGCTCTGAAATTAAAGATAAGGCACAAATACAGTACGAACGAGTTATTCGATTTCATTGCTTTTATTTCAAGCTTTTATATGCTTAGTTAATAATACCAGGCTTTCGCATGGGGATAACCTACTCTCTGCATCGAGGCAAGAAGAGGTCGCACATATCAGCCAACATCATTATGGGGTTGATTTGTAACATGCCAACATGCCATGAACAATTATCCCACTTACTATATATCACCAACCCAACCTTGTTAATTGGAGCAAAACTTGCATGCCTAGGGGGATTGGAACTTGCTGAATTTGACCTTCTGTCCTAACCAGAACCTCCTTACCAGAACCTCCCCATCAAATTTCCAAACTATAAAACACAGAAGCAAATACAGTTAATTAACAAAAAAAAAAAAAAAAAGGTTAAAAACAGGCAGGTGAAGAACGTAGTAGTTAGTGCACACGGGGTGAGTAGGCGGAGACAAGCATCACTGGTTATTTTATTGTTCATGTAAAACCGACTGTAAATAAAGATTTATCTTATCTATCTTATCTTAGATGGATTTACCAGGCATAACAGAAAGCAGTTTTTCTTCAAATATTCTTAGATAGAATATTTCCCTCATCATGGGGCCCCTCATGCTCTTTGGGCATGGAGTCATAACAGATTATGTTTAGAAGTTTCGTGCATGGTCTTATGGTCAAGGTGCTCTCCTGCAAACTACGATGTTGTGAATTTGAACCCCCCCCCCCCCCCATCATGGAGGAACTGAGAAGATCCTCTGTAACTCTTTGCTCCACTTCACCCAGGTGCAAATGGGGGGGGGGGGGGGCTAGCAATTTGCAAAGAGTGCTTAACTTCTGCTGGTAACTATTCCCTTTAAACAGCTGTATCCTCCTCTGGGAGTTGAGAAAAGCTGATAAGTCCTGGCCCTGGTGGGGGAGGGGGGGGGGGGGGGCAGTTTGTGTACATTTCTCTTTCACAGCCAAATCTGTTTTTTTTCCTGATCTATATCCGATAATGGTTTTTGCGTTATTTGGCGAAACTGACAAAATTGACATTTCATGGATTATCACACTATAAATCACCCATAGTATTAAAATGAACCTTTATTTATCAAATTGGCACATAGCTAACATATTTCCATTGATATTTCTTATTAAGCTCGACGTCTCTAAAATAGTGCCTTCAACTTGAAAGTCAAACAGTTTGATACCATCCTAGGCACCGAATATTGCAGATAGAGCAACCAAAATTGGGCAAAAATGTCCCATGTAGTTCTGTTTTAGCTGCACAATCAAAGCTGTAAACCACATCTACATTAACCTTTACTTTAAATACATCTGGTATTTTAAACTGACTCATCTTTGCAGCGGGCAATTGTATTTGGGTCTTTTATATGGGTTCTGAGTTGCACTTGGGGGCATTACTTTTAATCAGGTATAAAATGTTACGCTTTCCATTTATAAATTACTTTTTATAACACTTAGTCTGATATTTAAATGTGTCTTCAGTAAATGATATCAGATGATGGTTTGAAGTGGATTAAATGCTGTAGGCTAAATGAAGTTCATACAGAAGGAGAAGGAACGTCATTTAAAGAAATGAAAACGTTCTGCTCATTTGACGCTCATTTGACCCACCTGCTATGTGCCATAGACGCATCGGGTAAACACAATATGCCTGAACTAACTTTAGAGTGAAAAAAATATGATAGAAGCTCTCACATTACATTGACCTATATCTCTTTAACATATGTGCATGTATGTGCCGTGTAGGATTTCTACTCCAAATAAAAAAAATTTTTTTTTTTTGGTTGCAAATTTCTATTGCAATTGTTAAAAGATGTATGTAGCTGTACAAATGTAAGCATCAAAGGCAAAACAAGACCATAAGGAATAGTAAGGTGCACAATTTCATCAACGTACAGGTATGTCATCGTGGTGGGGCTTAGCTCCGGATATGTGTAGTGATGCCCGCCCACCCGGTGCACTGACAACTGTAGCAACTACAATACTTTGGCGAATGTTTTTGCCAATGTTAAAAATGGCTATGTGGGGAGCAGGGATTGTCATTCTGGACACTAGAATAATTAAGCCCTCAATGAAAGAGATTTTAGTGGATGTACATTTGTAACCATTTGGGTTAGGGCAAGTAATACCACATCAGTAACGTTCTTGTACAGCAACCTACATCACATCTCAGCTCTGTCATTGCTTCACTGTGGTAGTGCCCTGTGTAATTTAGGACCCCATAGCCGTGCCCCACAAATCCCATGTCATGTACTTACATCTAATGCCGTGACACAGCCTTAAAAACCCTTCAAACACATCAGGCTCTCAGGTAAACATGCCACTAAAATGCCCTCAGAAAATGACAACCGCAAGGATTTCATCATCATCCTATATCATCAAAAGAGATCAGATTCCTGTGCATTAAATTTTTCAACATTAAGGCTTCCCATCACTTGGGACACAGCATTCAGCTTCTACATAAAATGTCAAAAACAAAAACAACCTCAGTCACACAAGGCTTTATTATGCAGCATTCATGAGGTCCTTGTCACTTTTGACACGTGGGAAAACCTCCTGTGCAAAATTGACAGCAAAGTTGCTATAATTTGATTGGTAGGTCAAGTCAACTGTGGAAATTGCCAGCATACAATTTAGATTCTATACAGCTACATAAATGATCTGTTCTGCGAAGTTAACCTCATGCCATGATCCCTAACTATTTTAGCACAAGTACCAATGCAGGGACGCCACTGTGATTGAGCTAACATCAAATCAGCTAGCTCAGGGTTAATGCTTGGCATTACGTTTTGGCATTACCCACAGAGATATGTCGCCACAATAAAAAGAAAAGAAAAAAGACAATCACGATCACATCAGTTGTGATTGTTAGGATTGTGAAGTTACTATCGCTAGGGACACAATCCACTGTCAATCCAGTCCATCCGCTAACTCTGACAATCCCACAATCCTTTGTGGATTGCTTATGCAAATGAGGCAGTTTTTAATCTGTGTATACTTATTCTGTGATATTTCAGCATGATGACACCATTTGAATCATAAATACCAGGACACTCATTGGCTTAAGGAGTCTCTCAGCAACCAATGGGAGTACTGGATTCATCTGACGTGCTCTGTGGAGATTAGTGTCAAAGTAACGTAATGAGCGTTCGGGCCAGCAAAATTTATCGCCACACACAGCATACAACGCAATATATAGTTCATAAAATTCTTACTTAGTCACTGACCTCTCAAACAACTCTGCCACACCTCATTAGTCTTGTACAGTGTATAGGAATATTGAACTCAATTCACACTTGGTAGCAGACAGTCTTGGCTGATTTCCACGGTCTTCTTGGCTCGAGCTTTGCCATCAATACGACACTGTATACTTGTATAGCAGCCAATACTGCCCTCAAAAAATTTAAAACGTCGGTCCTGGGCAGTACAACATTTTGGATGATATTGTAATCATATTTGAATTATTTTGTAATTATGGTAGGATTCATAATAAATATCCAGCTCATATCTTTCTGTGACAATTGACATAGTTGCATATTGTATGACAAAATTATTTTAAATGCTGTACTCTCTTTTGCAAAACGACATATTATCAACTGAGCACTCTAGACTATGTATAAATGCGTGTGTGCCCACTGCCTATAGGGGGTAATATTCTAGTTCTACTACTCTAATTAACATTGACAAGTGTAAGAATTTAGTGTGCACTTCAGCCAATGTACAAGCTGCAGGTGACACACGGCCTCAAATAGCATCAGGTCACGTCCAAAATGTCTGAGGTGTGAAGCTTATTGACGCTAAAAGGATTCTCGACGCCTCAGGTGTGAAAACATCTGCTGTAAAGAACAGCAGAGCAAGGTAAAACTACTAACAGCATCGTAGTATGGAACATAACAAGGGTGCAGATCTCAGGGGGGGGGGGGGGGGTACCAATAAAGTTCACTTATTATGTCATAGACATGGAGTTTCCTAATGACTGGTCATTCGTTTCCTCCTGAAAAATGAAAAATCCGCCCCCAATGAAAAGTAATGTCAACTGACTGAAGCCTTGTCTCATCTCGTCTCGTCTCGTCTCGTCTTATGAGTATTCTGATTTATCTCTCATCCAATTATTCATTGTGAATTATGATAATGAAAAGGCATGTCTGACATTTGATAAGTATTTGTAAGTTTTAATTTTCCTTAAAAAAAGAAAGAAATTGTTTCTAGCGGTTTCTTTTTCAGCTCACATTTGTCTGATGCATTTTGATATTGTATATAATTGATAAACTTGATACAAAGAAGATTTTACTTTTATTTTTATGATATACATGTATTTGTCCTCTCAAACTGAGCAGCATTATTTTTTTTCTGATCTGACAAATGACACAGTAACTTGATATTTCAGCTCATTATGCCTGGCACACTTAAATGTACAGTGATCTTTGCTGTCTGAAATGAAATTTGCATCTATTACACAGAGGTTACAGACACCTACACGTCATATTGCATCCATGCCATGATGGATACTATTTCAAGCCCAATTTATCGATTATACATGAAAATGTTACATAACTGAGTACTCATATTATTGACATATAAAGATTTTTAGATTATATTTTAAGCAATTCTTTTCACTAGAAGGTCAACGACAGTGTTTAGATAGACCACCCCTTGGAACAAACGGGTTACTCATCTGAGTCAAATCTAAATGTTATTAATCGCAATAAATGGCTGACGTTTGTAATGATAGCCTTTTTATCTTACATACAGTACATTGTAGTTGACATTGCCTCACAATGCCCAAGGTTGGCCGCCTTTACCTTGTTTGCTGTGGGTGTCCATGCCGTACGCATAAATACAGGGGAACTTTCTTACTTAGATCCCGTTTTTGCATTGTTATGACTTTCATAAAAATGTGGTTATATGTAGTTATATGATGGAAGCTTTTAATGTCCTGAGAGTCATTAGCAGCATCTTCCTCTAGTACCATATGTTATATACAATATATTTTCAATGAAAAACTTATATTGCTGCATTGTAAATGCATTGTATGAGGGCAATTGAGTCTGTTGCTCAATAACTGACTGACTGACTGACTGACTGACTGACTGACTTACTTACTGTTGTACATAAATTCATAAGGATCGTAACTGTAAAACAAAAAACTCACCTCAGGAATACGAAAATGACGAATGAATTTCCAGCAACTGCCAATGTCCCAATGGTTGCCATGACAAAACCAATGGTTGCGTGGATCTCACGTGGTGGGGGTGAAAAATTGGACCAATAGGGATGCTGTATTCCTGACCACGTGGCCACGACGTCTGTGGTTGATGTTGAATCCGAATTGTTGTGGAGAACAACTTGAAAAACATTCGTGATGTTTTCTGGGTTAGAGTCCTGAGAATGGCAGGATTGGTTACAGGAATCAGCCATCAGGCTTTGTTGGGTCTTGATGTTGTTATACTATATTGTTTCACACATTTCTTTTGCTTTGAGAATCGTTTGTGGTCATATATATCCCATGATGTCTGATATTTTTATTTTCATCGTCTGAAGTCAGAGCCGTGGGAACCAGCCATTAGGCATTTCGTTGACTTGGTAGTGCCTCAAAATAATCTCTCACTATAGAACATCTTTTGTTAAAAATGAACCTCCTGCAGTCTAAATTTGCTCCTTATGTTTGAAACGTTATGTCCTCAGGATTCAAAGGAATGGAAGCCCGGATATCCCACACTGCACCACTCTGGCATCCCACAATCCTCTCTGAGACATCCAGTGATGTACTGGTCACCTATGGTAGAACGGACAAGTAAATTATCGCTCTACCAGTGAGGTGCCCTTTCCCTTGACTTTACTTGCGGTCGATAGTTGCATCCGCACTAACTGAAGTGTTCAATCATTGGTTTTCTCATATGTGTAACAGCAGTGGAGCAAACAAGATTTCTAAGTCGTCTTTTTTACCCATGTGTGGCACATTAGTCTTGTAGGACTCGAGTTTTCAATAGCTTTGGCAAAGAGTCACAAGTGCTGTTTACACTTCATGAATGACCTCTCTGCATTGCTCCACTGGGCAAAATTATGACGTTCGTACCCAAGGGAGAAATCACTGGCATTATAACAGTCACCCTGGAAACAGACAAACAAAGAATGGGATTAGATCTTGGATGAACCGGTTATCCAAGGTTAGATTACCTACAAATACAGTACTCGGTGTCTATGCTAAGGCGAGTTAAATTGGGTGCAACATGATGTGGATTTCAAGCTTATTCTCTAATAATTAATTATGCCTCTGGCAGCTGATCATATTAGCGACTTTTGTCCCCACGCATAGAATGGCATCTGACTGTTCACTATAGCACTAGCGTTTTACAGCGCTGAAATGAACAGCTTAGTGTCATGGGCAAATCGTACACCATCAGTGAGACGAGATTGTTGCAGATGTGGCAGTCAATTCGTCTATAGTTAAGTAACTTCAGTATAGGCAAGTGCTCAGTCACATTCCTTTACCCCTTAAAGGAACTCCACTGCCAACGTTCGCCGGGGGCGCTGCGACTAGCTGACGCAGTATGCAGGTAGGGGCTGTCATTAGCCGGGAGGGATTCCTCCCGGTAGCGTGCGTGCACATCCTACGCTTTAACATTGGAAATGCGTGGACCGGAACGTGTTCCCCAGTCTAAAAATAGCACAGCCAATCAAAAAATTCAGTGCTTAGCCAATCACCCATGCGGGATAGGTAGAGCCTACCGGCCTATCGCGTTTACGCTTAAGCCCCGTTCCCACATAGCCGAGTTTGTCGTAGTCAACTCGTAGTATTACGTAACGGCCAAAATTCGAGGAGTTGGCGACGAATTCTGGCGGAAAAAGTGACTCGGCGGGTTACTCGCCGAGTTACTCGGCGGGTTCGGCGGGTGACTCGGCGGGTGACTCGCCGAGTTGTAGGAATGACTCGCCGGGTCAAGCAAGGTAGCTACGACAGTGACGAGTCACCCGTCGAATGATAGGCCGACGCCAGCCTACCTGCATTCTCAGATGCATATCTCGCTTAATATTTGGTCTATTTTCGATCCGAAAATACCTATGGAGTCACTATGAATTATACTACAAAACAATCTATATTTGACGAAAATCGGACTAATATTAAGGGAGCAGTAGCTTTTTAAAGAAGCGCATTAATACAGTCCGGGCGCGGACGCTTCAGGGAGCACCAGTATAAGTAAATTAAAGATAGCAAATAAAATCAAAGATCAAATCACAAATACTAATTACAATATCAATATATGATTTAAATTTTACAAAAATATACACAAATTTATACTGATCATAATATCACAATAAGATTCAAATTAACACAAAAAGATAAGAAAGTTATACAAATATAATCATTGCCTGGTAATTACAATAAAATATATTGCTTTTAATTAATGAAAGCAATTACATATTTTTGTAATTGTGAATGACAATCAAGACAATGTCATATTACTGTGTCATCTTTGAACAAACCATGAAATGACAGGTCAAAGAACCCCAATTTAGGCAATTAGGCAATTGACACATGTATTGAGCATTTGCATGGGTCATTTCAGTTGCTCCAACTCAGCCTATGCAATGTGCTTCTGACTGTTCACTGGCGCTCACAAGAAATAACCGACATGAAACAACTTCAAACAAGGGCGCATAAGTGAACAGCAGAGCTCTCTCTCTGATATTTTATGAATGTAGTCATCAGGCAGTATTGATTCTGACTCGGCTTCAATATCCTGAGTTAGTAGATAATTTTCAGATTATAGTAGAATTTGTATTACACGGAGGCCAGTGAAGGGTGATACTCTCACTAAATTGGTGTTTTGTAAATGGTATATCCTTGGATGACTCTCTAGTTCAACCAAGGTATATCCACTCAGAGGGTTAAATGTGTGTCGTGGTTCATTGACATGTTGTTCACAGTTACATGTTCCTCAAACGTGTACATGATCAATCAGTAGTAGTTTCAGATCAAAGAAATTAATCCATACAGTATTGATGCCATTAATGTAAAGTAACTTCACACAGATTTAACACGACCAAGATGGTAGCTTCCAAGTATAGTGTTCTGCTGTTAAACATTGTGAAGTCTGATTTGACAGTTCAAACTAGTTTTGACATGCCATTAAATATCATGAAAATCAATTTTTCTAAACTTATATTATATGCCATAAACGCTGTAATATGAAAATCTGGCATCAGCTTAAAAAATCCTAGCAAGTGCCACTGTCACGAGTGGGGATGGCGAGTGAGCGCAAATGTCGAAAAATTGTTAATCGTGCTTATCCTCGTTCATACATAATTCACTTGCCGAGCATTGTACTGATACTCGTGCTAATCACTAGAACGTTCGTGTTGAAACGTGATACTGTGAACGGCTTTAGACACGTTATAATAGTGGATTTTAACGGAAGGTTCTCTGTATTTCCACCAGGTGGCTACGACAGAATACTGCAATTATATTGGCTGAAAAAGTTACCGCCTGACTATGATTGGCTGAAGCAAAGTGCATCCTAGCAGCTGTATTTTTAGTGCATTTAATGTATATTTGACATCTTATAATTAACTACTATGTCTCAAAAGCAAAATGAGTAGTAAGAGGAGAGGAAAGACTTATGTCTTGCTGAATTCAGGGCTGCTCAGTGAAAAAGCTCTATTGATATAAGTAATAAACAAAACACCACATAACTCCTAAATATAAACACACTGTCTTATAACAGGGTACTGTAACTAAAGTACTTCAAAAGTAAATATATTAAATTAATATATTAAATTCTTGTTAATTCGCGGGCCAAGTCATGACTAAGTCTTGCATTATAATAGCCGGGCATGTGTTCAAGTTGTATCATATCGCCAATTTTACAAAATTTTATGTAGACCTGTCTCAGTTGAGCAGACTAGTAGGGTATCTCCAGTTAGGTTTGGGTTTCTTTAGCTATAGGTAGTTGTTCTTAGATCTGAATAGCGACAGTTGAACGTTCTTAATTACCTGATTCTTACGCAATTAATTAACTAGATGGAAGAGGTACCTGGCCTTCTGTCGGACTATGCAACTGTTTATCAGCAGATGACCAAAATTGGTTGGTGGTGGTGGATTAGGGTTTGACATCATGTATTTCTGCACCTGTTTGGACCACGGCAATTAGATGATGGAGGAAACAGCCATGCAACTTGAGCTCTAATGGGAATTAAACCAAGACCCAGTGGTTGGAAGCCCAGTGCGCTACCACTGAGCTAAGCCCCCAACCAGAGAGCCAAAGGATGAAAAAAAAAAGATACGGCAATGCCAAAAAGAAAAACAATTGCTGCCAAAACTTACCAGCACAATCGGAATATCTCATGGGAAAATGAACCAAAACAGGAAAAATAAGATTGCACCTAACGTGCCAAGAATTGACAGATGGCAAAAGGAAGCTTGGTGGAACAGTTCCAGCAGCAAATCAGGCATCGAGATGCACTGAGGTTGAAATGACAAGCCAGACACGGGTTGTGCAGGAAAAATTATGGATCACAGGATCATAATAAAAAAAGACAGGCAAATAATTCAATTATACAAGGTGACCATAAGCAAATACTGCCCGATTATATAACTGGTCAGGTAGGGTCTATTAGTGTCTGTGGCAAAAACCATTCTTGCTTACCATACCCAATTCACAATTCTGCAGATCAGAAAGCCACTCAAAACAGCTTCTTTCTTAGACTGGTCTCAGAACGACTACCCTCCAAACAATTTTGCTCGCACATGTGAATTACAATTAGACCATGACAAGCTAACGAAGTCTCTTTTTGATATGAATGCCAATTGACCCGAAAGCCCAGTTCACACCTTCATCATTATGCTCCCGATCGATCAAGATCTCAAAATCGTCGTCATTCTTGGCTTTAAATTTATAATTAATCCCAATTAATGTCAAGAACTTACAACCTGCTAGGAAAGGCTAAGACCAAACTATGGAGCAGCTAAGAGCTACAAAGATCTGCTTACGTTTCTATAAGTAGAGCTACGATTTACTACAAATACCTACAATGTTACAAACTGTAGCTGATCGTCTTACAGGATAGACTCCTGCAAATACAAACAAAATATGTCAGCAAACATCATGAATATTTACATCGTAGATGTTTTCAGACACCTCGTCATGACCGCCGTACCTTATAACAACAGGCTGTATCTCTGTACGTTGATATTCCTCGTAACTTCGTAGGCATCATTGTCTGCAATGTTAAAGTACCCGTGTGATTTGGGTCTATTAAAACTTCATTAATACATAGACGGTGCTAGGATAAATGGCTTATTACCTGTAGATACTCTTGCAGGTTGATACATCTTTGGATTTTACACTTCAAATAGCTCATTTAAAGGGATATGACAAAGTGTGGGTGGCCATGTCAAAGCACCTTACAGCAGTATTCTGTCAAGATTATTTGGCTTTTCAAGAAGAATGCTGATACAGTTTATGTTAGTGTCTTTGACTTGAGCATCTTTGGATCAGGCTGGGCATACACTATGGCATTAACATCAAGAAAGATGAATCTGGGAATAATGATACGACACGATAGGATAATTAGATTTTGAGAGATATACTGAAGAATATGGATAGCTGTAAGAAAGGACTCAAATTTATCAAATAAGTGCTTGTTCCGGGAATGACAAATTGCAAGAAGCTTGTAGATGGCAGGCATTGTATGTAAATACCATTAGGCACTACCGTACAAAGGATATAATGCTCCGCCAGCCAATGTACAATGCTGCATCTTTCTTTCACTTTTGTCAGCTTTTCCCAATACTATCTAATGCACCAGACAATTTGTTGCGTTTTTCTCTTTAACTTTTTAAGTATATTGTATTTAAGACGTTTCAAGTATAGACAGTTTGGTTGCTTGGGACATCAGGAAATATAGAATAGAATAGAATAGAATAGAATAGAATAGAATAGAATAGAATAGAATAGAATAGATAGATAGATAACAGCTATGTGTCGCATAAAAGCCTAGCTTTAAAAAGACAGAACTTTATTTGTATTAGACAAACACCCGCATACAGGCAGTAAGGAATTTGACGTAATTTCTTAAGAATGTTAAATGTAAATATCAACAAGAGAAGAAACGTAAAAAACAAAACAAAAACAACTGTCTTTAAAAGTGTTCTCAAAGCTTTAAAACATCTGCGTGTGTCACTTTTAGAGGCAATTAGAAAGTGTTTTCATGACAACTCTGCTAATGATTTACCATGCTGCAAGCCTCATTGCCATGGTCCCTGCCTGTCCTAATTAGCCCATCAGGTGCAGAAATACAGGACGTAAAGCCCTAATCACCCACCCACCACCATGCTGCAAGCATGTGATACTAATTGTTTCAGTGGCTAAGAGTCAGGCAGTCAGTCACAGTCAGTCAGTCAGTAAATCAGTCGGTCTATCTATCTATCTATCTATCTATCTATCTATCTATCTATCTACCCTCCTTCCTTCCTTCCTGCCTGCCTGCCTTCCTTCCTTCCTTCCTTCCTTCCTCCGTGTTTCTTGAGCACTTGGTGACTCTAATTAGTCTTTGTTCAATTATGTATATCCTCACCCCATCTGTCTCTCTGAGGCAGACTACACGGAATTGTTATTTCTTTTTCTATTTTTCAAAATCACTGCATGGAAAAACCAGAGAAATCAGAGTTGGCTTTCCTGCAAGTAAATCCCACTGCACTAAGATGCCCTTTAAAGAATGGCGTCTATTCTAATTTAACCATTTATTTTTCACTGCTTTTAGTATTGTTTCTCGCTAACTTATCCCATATCCTAATTCTTTTGATAGTAACTCAGAAAAGCAACTTCAAACAGGCAGATATAACGATGAGATGACATGGGCTTAACTTAAATGCTGTTGTTTTAAGTTCAGTAGCCACATGTAGAAATGATAATACCAGATTTGATGTTCCGTTTCAATGATTTTCTATACTCGCTAGAATGGATTCTTACGAAGCATTAGAGCATCAATAATTATTGTTAATTATGTGTTATTTACTTATCTACATAAATCTACGTCTTTGACTTGACAAAAATGAATAATTCTGTTTAAAAGTTTGCGCTGCTGACTGTCACTGAAATCTGACTAAATTCCTTTCAAAGGAATTTGACCGTCTCGTTGTTACTGCCAAACCTCTTGCTCGAAACTCTCGAAGCCAAAGGATCGATAGGCTCCGCTTTCATGGGCCGTATTCCTACCGAAAATCAGCACTCTCAGATGCCCATCCTTCCATATCAATGAACTTATATGGATAACAACCGTGGTTATTAAAGCTTCTATCGCTTGAATTTGGTCAGTATTGATTCAACATGGACTAAAGGAAGCTCTTGTATGTGTTACACATAAGTCTTATGAATCATCAGTCTAGACTACTGCTAGCACACACTATGAGCTACCATTTACCATATGAACTGAGGCATTTTACAACTGTAGAACTTTTTGGTATATTGACCGTTCCAGATTTCATATGGCTGACTCGACAAAGACACGTTTTTCAAAAAGCTATTCTCCACAAGATTGGCTTTCCCTTTGATTTATATGATCTTATAGCTAATTTTCGGCCTGGTTTCTCATAGGTTTATTCTTTCCTCTTAAAGTGAGTACAATATGGGTTTTTTCTAAACGGAAAATTACAGTGATTTCAATACATCAACACTTCGTTGCATTCGGCTATAAGTTAACATGATTTCAATGAGTATACAAAAATAATATGAAAATACTTTAAAAAAATGACTGGAATGAACACTTGCATTTTTCTGTATTCCTTCAGCTTTCTTGATGACAATAATCCATCTTGTGCCTGTTAATGCAATTGTAATTCAAAGAGACTCCTGTCGTGTCTATCTTGACACATGTTTTCTACACATCGTTTGTCATGACTGTGTCCAACTTGTTAAGAGTATGCATGAGAAATGAATGAAGGTGTAGCAAACAACAGCTGTACTTAGCAAGTTATTTTCGTGATGTAGTGAAGTTTTCAGCTCCCTTGCACAGAGTACATCATCGCTCTTATGAGGTGTGTTGAAAAATGATTTTGACCCGGGCTTTCCTTAAGTTATGGCCAAGCATCAGATGCCGCATCATCATCAGCAGCAGCAGCAGCAGCAGTAGCAAGCGCAGGAGGAGTTAGCTCAGCATAATGGGCAGAGTGTAAGCAGTTTCAATGGTGTGTAATGAATCGGCCTCCAAGGCAGCTGAACCCAGAGAGCAATCCAAATCGTTTGATGTTCCGTTTCACTGATTTTCTATACTCGCTAGAATGGATTATAAAAAATAATTCACAATGAATGGTTTCGAGTTAGGCAACCCTTCTAAGGTCATAATTTCACCGCTACTATATGGAAACGATGCTGGGCCGATTTGGAATGCTATCTGGGTATGGTCTGGTGGTTAAGATGTTCATTTAGTGGTGTTTCCATGAGATGTTAATTCGGTGGTGTTTTCTACTCCGTGACTGTGCTAGGGCAGGCAAAAGACACTACCGATAGAGCAAATGTGTAACATGGTATATAGACTCCAGGCCTTATCATCTCGTCATTATGTCTGCCACTGGCAGACCAGTAGAATACATACAATACAATGTAATACAGTACATTTTCAAAATATATTTAGACGTTTATATATTTGTCTTTTTATTTTTCCCATACACAATAAATAAGACCTGAACTAAAATTTCTAATTGACACTGAATCGATATAAACAAAATTAACTCCCCCCCCCCCCCCCCCCGCTGTAATAGCTGCTATTGATCGTCCCACACGGCCAAGTTGATAATGAAGCTTATCCATAATTATTTCCTGTATTTTCCTTCTATCTCATGTCTCCTGTTTACCTGTAGTCATGAAAAATCAATGTTGAGGCAAAATATTAACATTAATAATATTGGAAGCCGTCTTCCCATTGGTCAGTGTCAATGTTTCAATGGCACTCGATCTGGAGCCTACTCAGCCTAGCTTATATGACCAGCTGATAGAGGCAGATGTAATGATGTCCACACATGCTACAAATTTACCCCGTGGATGGGGTCTTTTATTTGTCTCAGCAATCAGCATAGACACCGATTACAAGGCACCTGCAATTCAAGGTCTAGCTCACGAGAACTGCCCAGACCAGAGATCGAACCGGCAAGACCTTCAGCGGGCAATATAGAATTGGTCGATGCCTTCACCATTAGGCCACCCAGCTGCTTTGTCATGCATTCTTTCATAATAACAATATTTGCCATCATTCCCACGCATTCTGCGTTCAATCAGTATCCGATGCCCTGCAAAATGTCATATCTTGCTGGCAGCTTTTTGGGTGTGGCCAGCTATGACTTGATTCATAATTGCTCCCGTTTTGAGGTGAGGCATGATCCTCCGTGATGTCCTGAGGCTTGATAATAATGACGAAACACGATAATAATACATTTAGGCTATTTATAAAAGGTTAAAAGTGCAGCAAACAGGTATTGCAAGGTTGCAAACAATACTCAAGAAATCTGGGAAATTCTAGAAATTCATGGTTCAGTTTTACCAGTTTCAGCGAAAATTCAGGAAAAACTTGAAAATGTACCAGCTGAACGGAAATAGATTTTGATGTTTGGTACATAAGATTGATGTGATGAATGTTGTCTGAAAAACCATTTCAGCTTTTCCAGATATTTTCCCAGGTCGGCTCAAAGTTAGTTGTATTTGTAGTGAATGAGAACAGTCTCACCTGAGATGAGTTAGCTTGCAGTAGATGGCTATAGATAGCTGGTCGTTGTCAGGACAGGTAGTAGAAGGTCTCAATATTGCTCAAATAAACTTAGTCTTGCAATAAAATTACAATCGTTTATTTTGAAGAATACTGTTTATGCAAAAGGCAGGTATTCAGAACTTTTGCATGTTGAACGTTAGTTTGTTCGAAGAAAGCTTTATTTGCATTTTGATTTGCAATTGTGCTTGTAATAACTCGGCCAACAGAAACTCCTGTAACATAATTGGACCTGGTGATAGCTTTTCAAAGAGTTTAAGACATGGTGTGGTGGATTTTCAATGACTGAAATTAATCTTACAGACCCATGAGTCTTGAGCTGTCATAACAGTTTCAGAAATGATTATAATTGAAAACAAAATATCAATGATGACTCAATAAACACACTGGCTGTATTAGAGAGTTCCTACACTGCACTTTTCATATCTTCACTGTCACAAGATTTACAGTAAGACTCATAAAGATGGATCATGACTTGTGATGAACATTTGAATATGAAAGAGTAGAAAAGAATATGATATAGTGATTATTAACCAATAAAATTAGTACTTTATGGTGATGTATTGTTTTTAAGGGTCTTATGCATCTTTGGTGATTTTGAACAGCTTACCCATGGATGAAATCTAAGAAAAAATGCTTTGCAAACATTTTTAAAACCCTTTTTTTTTTTAGGTAAATACTGCAAAGTAATTTTGATACTTAAAAGGCTGAACATTTATGACTATGGGTAGTTCTGATAGCAAAACTGCTGCTGACATTGTACTGCCTTGTTGCTCAGCAACCGAAAACTAATCACCTTGTGTTGTGTTTATTCCATTGGTTCACAAAAGTCACAACCAATAAGCTGTCATATAGGTCTACTGCGGTTTTTACTTGAGGTCATTTCTGTGCAATGAGAAGTTTTCTGCATAAAATAAACAATTGATAGAATAACTTTATCCCAAGTTTGACAAACTTGCTAGTCCTATTTTAGGAGTAATTGGGTGTGGACATTGCTCTTGATTGGGTTAATTCAAATTATATCCCCATTATTCACACTGCTTGGAAGAGATGATGAGGTGTAACGAGGGAGTGTCCACCACATCAATTATATCATGATCAACAGATGAATTAACACAATAGAAGTCTGTCTGAAGACCACTTTATTCTTTGATTAGGCCACAGCTCAACTAAAGACTCCATGGTTAGGTCAACTACGTTAACTATTCATTTCCAATTTCATTACTTTGGTAGATACTAAAGTGTATGTGCCTTGTGACTGTAATATAGAAGGGTTTTACGCCTTAGAAAATAAGATATTTGTCACTTACTGCAAAGTAATTTTGATACTTAAAAGGCTGAACATTTATGACTATGGGTAGTTCTGATAGCAAAACTGCTGCTGACATTGTACTGCCTTGTTGCTCAGCAACCGAAAACTAATCACCTTGTGTTGTGTTTATTCCATTGGTTCACAAAAGTCACAACCAATAAGCTGTCATATAGGTCTACTGCGGTTTTTACTTGAGGTCATTTCTGTGCAATGAGAAGTTTTCTGCATAAAATAAACAATTGATAGAATAACTTTATCCCAAGTTTGACAAACTTGCTAGTCCTATTTTAGGAGTAATTGGGTGTGGACATTGCTCTTGATTGGGTTAATTCAAATTATATCCCCATTATTCACACTGCTTGGAAGAGATGATGAGGTGTAACGAGGGAGTGTCCACCACATCAATTATATCATGATCAACAGATGAATTAACACAATAGAAGTCTGTCTGAAGACCACTTTATTCTTTGATTAGGCCACAGCTCAACTAAAGACTCCATGGTTAGGTCAACTACGTTAACTATTCATTTCCAATTTCATTACTTTGGTAGATACTAAAGTGTATGTGCCTTGTGACTGTAATATAGAAGGGTTTTACGCCTTAGAAAATAAGATATTTGTCACTTACTGCAAAGTAATTTTGATACTTAAAAGGCTGAACATTTATGACTATGGGTAGTTCTGATAGCAAAACTGCTGCGGACATTGTACTGCCTTGTTGCTCGGCAACCGAAAACTAATCACCTTGTGTTGTGTTTATTCCATTGGTTCACAAAAGTCACAACCAATAAGCTGTCATATAGGTCTACTGCGGTTTTTACTTGAGGTCATTTCTGTGCAATGAGAAGTTTTCTGCATAAAATAAACAATTGATAGAATAACTTTATCCCAAGTTTGACAAACATGCTAGTCCTATTTTAGGAGTAATTGGGTGTGGACATTGCTCTTGATTGGGTTAATTCAAATTATATCCCCATTATTCACACTGCTTGGAAGAGATGATGAGGTGTAACGAGGGAGTGTCCACCACATCAATTATATCATGATCAACAGATGAATTAACACAATAGAAGTCTGTCTGAAGACCACTTTATTCTTTGATTAGGCCACAGCTCAACTAAAGACTCCATGGTTAGGTCAACTACGTTAACTATTCATTTCCAATTTCATTACTTTGGTAGATACTAAAGTGTATGTGCCTTGTGACTGTAATATAGAAGGGTTTTACGCCTTTGAAAATAAGATATTTGTCACTTACTCAAAAGGCGATCAGTATTTACCTGAGAAATGTCTCTTATTAATCCACAACCCTGCAAACATTGTTAGGCCTGGGTTCAAATGAACAACATGGATGAAACCGTCAATTGATTATTCACCAATATTGATGAGAATTCACCGAAAAAACCTTGTATTGCAGAATTTTCATTGGTTCTTCAGAGATGGCATATGCACTGATTTAGGCAACAGGAAAATAGCCAAATAAAACGGCCGTAATATCCCCTCTAATAGCCCCTCTGGTGTCCCATATACAAACTTGGAATGATATTCATTGAATACTTGACCTTTTTCGCGGCCATTTTTAATTAGGCCTTTGGTGGAGTTAGCCCGAACTTTTTCAAAACGTACCCCAGCCTATATTTTTGGTATTGTCCCAAAATTGCAGCACTGAACCCTTGGGTCTGAGAAATGGTCACAAACTATACATGGCCAAATGTGCCATGTGCGTTTTCCATGAGAAGGATAAATGCATGGAAAAAATATGGTTTTTAGCTAATTATAATGAAGCAAAAACCATGCGTTTATCCACTGTCGTTTATCCACTGGTGGTACGAAAGTTACTTTCAGACAGACATGCAGTCATAGATGTTATGACACTTAGTTTTGATTTCAGCATTCTGCGGCTCCATTGACTCAATGGGCGATATGTTTTTTTCAAAACTGCTACACCTAAATCTTGTTCAAATTTCACAAAACGTGGGGTAAATAGTTTTCATGATCAATTTCATCAGTGTGAGGGGAACAGCTACAACCTAATCAAGATCTCGAACCCCATTGGCATGATCCACACTGTTCGGCTCAGCTAGTGCTCCCTACCTACATCTCCATACTAGTTCAGACTTAAATGACCTCTCAGGCTAACACGTCGTAAAATGAATTCACACACACATTAGCCAGATCATTTGATTTCACAGCAGGTATGCTTGTAGTGGCTCTAGCTTATAAAGAACCGAACACTTATTGTGAGTAGCACTGTATATGTAAACCGTCCCACTTGGCGGACAAGGCATTACACTAGACCAGACAGGGCAGCCTGGGTTATTGGAAGGCAACAGGGAGAGTGACACATGTAGTGACTGAGGCTTCTCTTGCAGGACAAGGTCTTGCACTTACGCAACAGGATATCCAGTGCCAATCGCGGTAGTCAAGTCATGTCAACATCTAAAGGCTATTAAGGCAAGGTGATGGCCCAATTGACTTTCTAATGGCAGAGCATCAGCAGCAGCATCAGCAGCAGCATCAACGTCATTTGCGTGTCTTGCTTGCATCCTGCATCTCAATAACTGATTGGCCCTCTGTCAGCCAATCAAGTTGTTGCTTTAAGAGTGTGTATCAGTTGACCCCGATGGCCCTCTGTTTTGAGTTTTGTCCGAAACACTGCGTGACAAACACTAATTGCGTGTTGGCTTCCGTTGAGCTAAAAAGAAAAACAAGAAAAAGCACTGCCAAACCATATAAGTTAACACCGTGTAGTGGGGTGTCTTGTGACTGCATAAATGTTGCTATGGTATGAGCTCATTGCATCTGCCACGTCACAAATTGACATGTTGTGTTGGGATACCTAATTCTTGAAAATTGACTTCACACTTCAGATACCTTTGACAACGGTTTTGCTAGTTTACTCAGTATTATTAACGACAATGTATGCTGGCTAATGGCATTAAAACGAGCAACGATTTGCACATCAATTATTGTTTAGTTGTGTTTACCCTAAGTACATACATGCAATTCATGCTAAGTGTATGTTTTGAAGCAGGTGGGTGGGGTGGGTGATTAGGGCTTTACGTCCTATATTTCTGCTCCTGCTGGGCTAATTAGGACTTTTGATCAGGTGAAATATGCATCCATTTCTCATGCACTTTATGTGTAAGATTCCCTAAACCAAAAAATAAATAAAAATATTCCACAGATTACTGGCAAGACGATATACACCCAGACAATGCGCTATATCGCCTCTATGTTGGCAGACCGCTCACCATCAACCGACCTGTCATACCATCTTCAGTGTTAAATTGGACATGCCTTGCACTGTCTATGCTGAGGCAAGTACAAGACTCCATCTATGAGGTAAGTGTGTAACATGGTGTGGACTCCAAGCCTTATTATCTCATCATTACGTCTGCCTCTGGCATGCAGCTGGTCATATAAGCTGCCTACGCTTCAGACCCAGTAGCATTGAGACAATCATAAATAGGCTGGCTCAAGCCAACTTTTTATTATTTCTTTTTTCAGTTTTTTCCTTCTGAAATTGTTATTTTTCCGGGATAAATTCCTGAAATATGCACTAGGCTATTTATAAAATGCTTCGCGATGTGTACCGAAGGGAAACCTTACACCACCCAGATAACTTCATCATGTAGGATTCGGGCAGACAAAAAGCTGCATGTCCTCTCAAGTGCTTAGTGTCTGCTCCTGCTGAAATCAGTCTCTGCAAATCGAACTAAATTACCCAACAGGATAAAGCCTTAATTGAGTGTTGCCTGTTAAAGTGTGCACGGACATTGCTCCATTGTTGTGGCAGCCAGATGTAGACTAACATTGGATAGAAATGCAGGCCAGTCCATCTGTATTATGATCAAGGATGATAGATGATGTATAATTTACTCTCTGCGACAAATATGTGCTGAAGGAAAATATTGCACGTCATTATTATCACTTTTTGAGTTGACAACCTTGCTGACATTTATAGCTGTTGTCATTAATTAGGGGTTTAGTTTTGTCATAACAATGGTAACCCAATTGATATTCGACCTAATTAATTGATAATTAACCTTTAAAATAAATTATATAATTAACCTTAAAAAAAAGGTCAATATTATAGTTAACTGGAAATGAGACGACTGCAATGTCAAAAAAAAAAAAACGTGCAGTTTGTGTGGCTGTGTTTATCACTAATTAGAGATAAAACTGTCAAAATAACATAATAATGCTATGAAATGTATACAAAAAAGTAGAAACGACTATGTTTTATAAATAAAGGCAAATTAACAGCATAATAGGACAACAATTTATTGGTCCATGAAACATGAAATTTGCTTCACATATGTGGTACAAAAACTACAGGTTATTACCAAAACACTCAACATGGTGAAACTGATTGGAAGGGTAATATTTTCTGTTGGACAAAGATTGCAGCACCTATGAGTTTCCCAGCATGCAGTGATTTCAGGTGCTTTGTACCGGTTACATGTCAAAAGGTTTCGTAACAGAGTAGAGTAAGTGAAAAAAGTAAGTTGGAAAAAAAATGTAAGTGGAGAACTATCAAGTCTGGTATGTAGGCCAGCAACACGTCACAGGTAATGTCTTGAAAGCATGATGAGATTTAAAAAAGAATAAGAAAGGAAAAAGAATAAGAAAGAGGAGGAAAAGAAGAAGTAGGAGAAGAAGACGAGAAGAGGAGGAGCAAAGAAAAAAGTGGAGGAGGAGACCCTGATAATATGCTATGTCGGCCCAATGTTGGTCTGACGTCGCCCACATCTGGACGATGTCATGCAATGTGACCACTAGGCTCATGAAGACCACTGATGCTGGTATTGGGACCCACGGTGATTTGCAACACAACCAAGTCAATAAGTCTATGATAATAAACGTTTGTTCCAAACATAAGATTGTCAAAAAGATTACAGCCAATGTCATTGACTGGCAGTCCCTCAGCCAATAAGAGTTGTAGTTCGCTTCCTTGATTTTTAATTGACTTTAAAAGCATATAGGCAATGTTTGAACCAGAATTGGATGCACTTCACTGCATTGACAGTAAAATCTGTGTAGCAGAGCATTACATAATTTGCCCAGGTTATCAATTTTTTAGGTAATATGTGCTGATAGCCATGAAGAATCCACTTGAACATTATACAGATCTTTCACTGCTGTACACCAATTTTACCATCTGCCCAGAACTTCTAGACTTTTGACCTAATTGTAAACCTTGCAGCCACTTTCTATTACGTTATTGTTACACCTCCATCCATACTCCCACTGATGTAATGGCGACGCTCCCACTGATTACATAGTGATAACTGTAATCTGCAGAATCATAGTAGTCATGATAAGACTGCTGCCAATGGCTCATTTTTTTGCCTGTCATACGTCTCAATCTTTGTAACAAAGACCATTAATTGCGGATTTCTGATAGGATCTTTCCCACTTTCTTCCTGTCTGTGACTGATTTCCCTAAAACCTGGCCCTGCACTTGGCATAGGCACCAGCATAATTTCAGGGTCAGAAGCTCAAAGTTGCACCGGAAACTACATTGAATGATAGTGCAGGGCAAGTAATAGCCGAGCGTCTGCGGTTTGTATAGGCGCTGTTGTTTACCATCGGACAATTGTTTTTCCATTAAACAGTCAGGTGCCATATCACTGTGAGTGGGCAAAAATTGTCAATATACTGTTAGTTTTTCACACCACACATTTTTAGATAAAGGGCTGGAAATGCCTAGCCGAGCAAGAATGTCCCTCATTAGCGTCCGAGTTCGCAGAATGAGGGCTATAGGCCCCTTCACACATAGCCGGATCAGATGCCGGAGTGTCACAGAGTAAAATTTCTTTCAATCCGGGGAGGTCCGGGAACAAAAGCTGGAAATGTAAACAAAAGAAATGTTTGGCGGTGTGTACACGATGGCAATATGGTGTCAACAAGGAGCAACACGGTCCTTACATGGATGAATACAGTCACACACGTATATGTACGCTTGAAACACGGCGGTGCCTGGTGCAACACGGAGAGGTACCCGGTTGTTGCCAGAGGTAACACAACTGTCCCGGAAGAGTGTGGAGTCAACCGGATTTTACAAGATGCCTTTGTGGATATAACCGGTCTTTACACGATCTAAATACGGAGTTAACCGGTTTTCACACGGATAGCTCTGAAATTGGTATTTAAACAGCCTGCGGCCCAATGTCCATCATTCCGCTTTGGAATGTCTTTATTATCACATCAAGAGAGGGTGGAATTGGATATAAAGTTCCTGGACATGCAAGTGCAGCTACTTACTGCTGCAAAGGATATACTTCTGCATCAAGAAGAACAAAAACTGCAAGAAGATGCAGAGAGGACCGGAACAAGTGATGAAGATAAAGTACAAAATGCTGCACGAAGAACAAGAAGCAGGCGAATGTGGGTGCGACCTTGGCTTCTAAGACCTCTTTATGGGCAGTATGAAAAACTGATGGCTGAATTGACTGCAGAAGATGTAGGTGGCTTCAAGAATTTCATGAGGATGGATCCTGATTTATTTCATGAAGTTCTTGCCAGAGTGGGACCTACGATTACAAAGCAGGATACATTTTGGAGGAGGGCCCTTGAACCTGGATTGAAACTGGCTACCACCTTGCGCTACCTGGGTACAGGCAACAGATACATGTCTCTTCAGTATGGATTTAGGGTAGCCTTCAATACCATTTCTATCCTTGTCATCAAAGTCTACCAGGCCATCATAGACGAGTACTCAGCAGAAGTGATGTGTTGTCCTGTAACCCCATAAGCCTGGAAAGAAGTTGCCAATGCATTCTACAACAGATGGAACTTCCCCCACTGTGTCATCAGATGTCCAAGGAAGTCTGGATCCCTTTTCTACAACTACAAGGGTTTTTGTCTGTTGTCCTACTGGCTGTAGTTGATGCTGAATACAAGTTCCTCTATGTTGACATTGGTGCCAGTGGATCAGGTTCAGATGCTTGAGTGTTTTAGTCAGACAGACTTGAAGGAAGCTCTAGAAAGTGGGAACATTGGATTACCTGAACCAGATAACCTGCCTAATGATGCAGTCGCCACAGGAGGAGTTGGGATCCGTGCAGGCAAAGGCGAAGGGGCAGACGACAGGTGCGCCTGGGGCAAAAGGCCAGACGAAGGAGCGAACATCTACGAAGAAGGGCTGGACAAATGAGCGAACATCTGTGAAGAATGGCCGGATGAACTGACTGTAGAAGCAGGAGCAGGGAGGACAAACTGCTGATGATGAGGGGCAGGAGGCACGAATGGATGATAGTGCTGTTGCTGTTGCACCTGCAACTGACGCTTGCGACAATACGCTTGCTTGAACTGCATGAGGTGATGCAACGCTTGGGCCTGGTAATCCAACCAGGTGTCTGTGTCCATCTGCATGACCTCCTGGAAAATCATGTCGGTAAAAAAACCTCTTCGACAAGCTGGCCGAGGCATTTGGCATCATCTTGCTCTACATTATCCCGCTGTAGATCGGTAGCTTTTTCAATCAGCCGGAAATAGGAAAGAACACATTAGAGTAAGTCACATAGCAACTGCACCGGCATGTGCATTATTGACAATGTAATGAAAGAGACACATCACCATATAGTGAACACTGGAAGTGCCAGGAAACAAAGCTACCACTTTCTACTATGGAAAAGCTACAACTTTAAACTGCAAGATAAGCTGTGGGAAAGCTGACCACCTTTCTTCCTTTTCCCAGCATCAACCCTCTTGATGTGCTTCTCAAGATAGCCAAAATTCTCCATAATGCAATTGTCCCAGTCTGTGAGGATTCTGGCCACCCCGCCAGAAGGCTTCTTTGTTGGATCAGTCAGCTTCCCCACTGATGTGTGCATGGAGTCTATCTAGGTCTTTAGCTGCTGGGCTGTACAAGACAGCTCCTTCGCCTTCTGGTCTATTATTCTGGATTTCATGATAATCCGCTTGTACTCTGCAAGACGTCGGTTGTACAACATCTCCTGCGCACAGTACCAGTCAGCAACATCTTGTTCCTGCTCTTCTGTCAGGTTCAGGGGTTCCTTCTTCTGCCTCTTTGATTTTGGTGCAGGTGCCGGTAGAGCTGCAGCAGCAGTTACTGCAGCTTCAGCAGGTGCATCATCAGCAGGTACATCTGGCCCAGGTAAATCTGGCATGACTTGCGGAGTCTGTGGTCTTGAAACCAAAGAGGTTGTACTGGCTGAATCATCTTCAACAGCAGGTATAGGATCCACTTGGACAACAGTCTTCTTAGGACCCCTCCCTTTTCCTCTCCTAGGTGGCATGGCGGTTATTCAAAGCAATGGCAGTAGTAAGGCTTTGCTAGAGTTCACTTATTAATCACAGCAATCCAGAAGATAATATCCAGAAGAAGTGGACGATAATATAATAACGATGATCAATGATGATGAACGATGTGAGACGGAATGATTCCTCTCCCAACACAGCGGTGCTTTTTATACACAGGCATCCTAACTCACTCCGTGTCAGTCTATCTGACACCGTGTTGACACCTTGTTCACTCCGGCCTCTCCTTATTGACATTGTGTGACACCGTGTACATAACGGGGTTCACTGGGTTATTCAAATGACATGTAACCCGCTCTTCTTGTTCACTCCATGTTCACTCTGTATTGACTCCCTGTTGCCCCGTCTTCACTCATGTGGAACCGTGTTGGTCCTTGTACTCTCCGGCGTAAATGGCGGTGAAAGTTTCATGCCCGGTTGAAGCCAGACTTAGCCGGAGATAACACGAAGTATTCCGGGGTCAATATGGAGATTCCCGGAGATTGGCGGAGTCTACTGGGAGTATACACGGATCAGCACAGATGAAATTACTCCGGGACCTCCGGCATGAAATATTGAACATGTTTAATTTTTCCCCCGGAGTCCCATGGTGGTCCCGGATCACCCCGGACAATGCCGGAAATAAACACGAGGTCTACATGGTATAACCCAGGGTATGCCGGAGTTATACTCTGAGACGCTCCGGCGTCTGATCCGGCTATGTGTGAAGGGGGCTTAAGCTAAAAAAATAATGAGTGCACTCACTAATACAACTCTCTTGGAGAGCATTTTGTATTTCATTTAGTTTTTTATTTTGCGTTTAAAACACTTAAAGAAACATAGTAATCTGTAATATATGTTAGATCCCTATATGCAAGTTAATACACCAGAGGGCGACACAAGTCATGCCTGTAGTTCTATGCCCTTCACTAGAAAATGTAGGAGGCAAGGGTAAAGCAGTCACATGTTAAATAGTGTAGATCGAAAAAAGCCTTGAGAATTGATATAAATAAGAAAAATAGAGATAGAGAATTAGAGAGGAGAGAGAGAAAAGAGCAGGGGGCAGAGAGCATGGACGATACTTGTAAGAGCGGTCAACCTTGTAAGATGAATTAATGTTAAGAAAAATTCAAACTGGTACCGGTGTTTCTATTACTTACAATCTTCAAGTAGACACAGCCTGACTTCCGGCGGTCAACAGGTCTACCCGGGCCTCATCACTGGTCAAGCGACCCACATCCTTTCCTATCATGTAGTCAAGAGCAACCAAAGCAGACTACAATGCAGTGTAGTTACATTTTAAAATTTCAACTAAATTATATTGTATTTAATAGTAGCATGGAATCGGCCGACAATAGCCTAACTCACATTCATTTGCTGCTTGAAGTAATTGAAGATCATCTGACTGAACCAGCATGTTTTTATCACTCAATGACTGAGTTCTAATTACTCATTTTAAATGATGTGAAAGGGTGATAGTAGACATTAAGGCAAGTATACTGTGCATACTCATTATATATTAAACCTGTTGCAAAATACCACGCAAAATGAGAGGACTGCTGCCAGGCTAAGCAATGTCCCCAAAATCACGCGACAGGTATTTCAGGTGTGCCAAATCGGTGTATTGAGTGGCCTCTGATTGTTGCTAGTGCTTGCAAAAAAGTCCGCTCATGAAATTTGTTTAATGCATTGTGCAGACTAGACTTTCAGAAAAGATGGGAACATGTGTTATCAATAAGTCCATCATAGTAGCCAATTTTCACTGAAGTGTTAAGTCTTTTTTTCTTTTGGCTCTTTCACAAATTGCTGTTAATATTCCTTTTTGCTAACGTCTTGAGTCAATGCATGGAACTGAAACCCAATGTCTAAAATCACTGGAAAGATAAGCGTTTCCTATTGATAAGTATGATTATTATGGATATGAGGGTGGGCAATGGGATAACATCCCATCACCATCATTTTCAGCTCCTATACGACTACCTCTGCATCCAATCAGCTGCACCTGACCCGCATCTTCTACTATTGATAAGATGAAACTGCCCAGAAACCCACATGAACCTGAACATGCCTTAGGCTGGACAAGTCCAATTAGTATTCAAGCAGTGTACTCTCTCTTCACCTGGCTTTGTACATACTCTTTGAGCAAGTGACAAACTCTTCAAAAAGCAGCTCCAAGGTAGAACGCCAGAAACATTTCAGAGGGAAAAGAAAGTTACACTTTGATGAAAGAACAAAGCAAAAAGCTGCTAGCTACTACCAAGATAGAAGCCTTTCATAACAAATATGGAAGAAAGGCATTAAGTAAGTCATATTCTAAATACTCGGTGTAGCCAAGTCATACAGAAAGGTGTAACGGAATATGACAACTATATCCACAATTTAAGCAGGTAATATTGGTGTCATAGCGAAGGGATACTTTCTAAGTGGGGTCTCCTCATATTATTTGTAAAAGGTGAGCTTTGTAATTGTATTTTTAATATATGTACACTCCTGGGCAAAAAAAATTAGCCAAACCAATCTGTTCATCCTTTAGTCCTTAAAGCCTTTAAATATCACTTTGTACCCAATCGTTAGCCAATTAGATTGTTAGTAATGGATGGAAAACTTAATAGGTCATCCATCCTATCGATACAAATGCCATATGGCCAAGGTGAAACGCAAGTATCACTGCAATGCTGAGATCAAAAGCCGCATCAGTGGTCTGTGCCAGGATGGCATTATATATGGAAACATCCATAAGTTGCTGAGAAGTGAGAAAATACCAGTGTCACTGACGACAATAAAGAAAATTGGTCTGCAATTCAAGACCACAGCAATCACAATATGGTTTTTCTTCAAAAAAGTGTGCCAACAAGCCACTCCTATCCAAAAAAAAACATCAGGGATAGGCTGCGTTTCCACTCGGAGTATGATAATATTGATGAAGAGTGATTTGATAAGGTCATCTGGAGTGATGAATCTCTGTTCATATTGTTCTCTGATGCTCCCGAACATTGCATAAGACGGTCCCAATGAAAGATTTCACCCTGACTGTATTTCCACTATAGTCAAGCATGGTGGAGGTGGAATCATGGGCTGAGCTGCCTTCTCAAGTTCTGGCGTTGGTGAGCTTATCAGATATGCTAAGTTTAAATGCAGCCGAATACTTGAAAATTTTGAAGAAAGGACTTCTCCCTAGTGTTAGGAAACTTTCCCTGGTGAAAACTATGAAAGTGTAGTATTCCAGCATGATAATGCCCCTGCTCACACAGCAAAAGTGACAAAACAATATTAGAACGCAAGTCTATTACTTCCATGTTTTGGCCGGAACACAGACCCAATTTAAATCCAATAGAGAACCTGTGGGCCTACATGGAGGGCAAACTAACTGGACGGAAGTTTGCAAATATTTGAAAAGCAATGAAATTTGAGTGGGAAAATGTAGACAGTCCTAGGATTTTAAGGCTCTAAAGAAGTGTGGCGAAAAGATTAACTCTTTTTTAAAAAGCCAAAGGAAAAGCCATCCCCTATTAAATTTAAGCTATTTTTGTGTGAAACATAACAATATAACGCAACATGGCTCTGTATTTCGTGTAGAAATCAAGCAACATTAAATTGACATGAAATTATGACTTGGCTTATTTTTTTTGCCCAGGAGTGTATGAGTATAATAAAATGAATGAATCTGAATCTCAACACTGTAAATTAGGTCCATTTAGGATATCATTGACCAATTAAGTTGGTCATCACATACTTAGTGCTTACTGTATGACTTATATGTCAGCAATCTATAACATATAACACTGTACATGCTGTATATCCAAGTATTACTTAAGTAAGAAGAGTGATGAAGTATAAATGCATAGAATGGCGCCGCCTCTTGATCCATGCCTGACATTGTCATGGTGACATTGTTTTTTTAGAGTTATGTCAAACTTACTTGTCAATAGAACTGAAACAGAGGTCAAGTGTGCCAGTGGCTGAGGCATGAATGGATTCCTACAGCACAGGATATGTTTTAGAAAGCGCAGTAACTGCAGGCCTGTGGGAACAATATACAGAGTACCATGAAACTGGTAAAGATAACTGATCGTTTCTAGATAAAAAAAGAAAAAATATATAGCTAGCAGTCAGTTGAAGGATGGTATTTTCTGGAAAAATTGCTCCTAGCTACGTCCAACTGAAAAATAATAAGTCTTAGAGCAGAATCAGGTTTTAACGTTTATCTTAATATCTTTTTCCTTCCTACACTTACATCTCTAACAACATAATTCCAGGTGTAAACCCTCCTAAGTGTGGCAATTACCCTGAGGTATGAGCAGGATTAAGATTAAATTCATCAAAAACAACACGACTCTGCGATCCATGCATTATGCATGGTGCTGATTTGCGCTGTCAAAAAGCGTGTTATTCTTTATTAAAAGGAAATGAGGCACATGGTACATTTCGAAAGTGGCCCCTCATAGCTAGACAACTTCTGCTAGACGTTGCTACCTGCCACTAGACGTAACTGTTTGGCTATAGCTGGCTACTCAAACCTGGATTTAAAAGTACACGCAGCACCATTTTGTGCATGAGTTGGGAGTTACAAATATTTGTCTTATTTTTTTTTTAGATTTACATGTCTATTGTTCATACACAATGATAATATTTTAGATCAGTTTCATACAATTAGCAAAGTTTATATTTTTTCAGTGGTGATAGGTGTTTGCAGATCTTAAGCTGGGAGTTGACAGAAGCGGCTGCCTGTTTTAGTTAAAGCCAGGAATAGGTTGCTATGTACAGCTGCGTAGAGTCGACCATATTTTTAAAAAATAACTGTACATGTATGAATTAATTTCTTGAGAAATATGAAAGTAAAATCGAATAAAATCAGAACACAAAAGGGTCATCATTGGAACAGATCCAAACCTAGACTACCTTAAAAAAAATTTGCATACAAATATCATGAAGTTTTTTTTAACGAATTTAAGTGATAATGTTATCACGACAACAACAGGCATGTTTTTTTAGCACAAGTCAAAAAGTCAAATGCTCAGTGCCTAAGCCACCAATAATGAAGACATTTGCACATATTTTGTGTCAGGCTGAGTAATTCTTCAGTACATGCATTCTGGCAAAAAACGAAGTTTGGGCCAGTGAAGCTTATTAAGAGCAACAGTTGCAAAGTTACGGCATGAACAACATCTGCTAAAACACGCATTTCTTGACAATTTTGGTGTGACGGCAAACTTTGCAAACTCTTAATAATATTCAGGAATATCATGTAGTTGGTCTTCACTCATTACTATGGACTGCGAAGTCCTTTGAATTTGATATTTCTGTCAGAACGTTTTTAGTTGCGCAACTAAACTTGGTCAGATTGACCTGGGGTCACAGGTCACCCTGAATTTTAAGATTAAAAATTATTGTAACTCACTCACTAATCAGAAATCAGAATTTTTTATTTAGAAGTGTGCCCTCCGTTGCAATGGTTTCTTGCAATTGCTGAAAACTCGATTCACAACTTCAATGTCATTGCACTAAATCTGATTTTAAATGCACAATGTTGTGTAATATTCGAAATTAAAGCCAAAATTCTGTAGAAAAAGGTGCTTATGTTTTTAAATAAGTAACATCTATTTTAAAGATGCGCCACTCAATCTCCTGTTGGATGTCTGAAATTTCTTAGGAAATGCCATTTTTGCTAGTTTTTGTCCACAGATGGCGCTCCAGTCACCTATGCAGTTTTTTGTTATTTTGGGGGGGTTAAGTTCCAGAACTAGCATTTTCAGTGGTAGAACTGAATACCCACAATTGTCTTTAAAGACTGTAACATTGTATATCATGGTTGCAGAAAAACTGATGCCAGGAATCTAGAGTAGATGTTGAAACGTACACAGTTTGTTTACTGTGATTTCACCTCTTCCTATTTCGATCTGTTGTTAAAAGCTGGTAAATCTTCACTGTATGAACAAAGGCAACGCCAAATATTATTGTCTATCCACAAAATCTTGAACAATGAAATGCCCCCTATGTCACTTTCTTCTGCAAGAAAGAAAGCATCTTATGGCTGCAACCCATTTAAATACAATGGTGCTAAATTGATGAATAATGTACCAGGAGGTTTTAAAGTTGATGATTTTAACAGTTTTGAATGCTTCATTAAGTCACATGATTTAAGATGTAGTCGCGGATGTTGCTTTTATGTACTCTTCTTAACTTGTAACCGTCTCATCTCTCATCTGTACATACTTTCATATCTTACTCATATTTCATAATTCATGCTCATTTCGGTGACAAGCGCTTGCACCTTTGTTGATTGTTAACTGTACTTTTACCGAGCTTAAAATGAAATTTAACTTACTTACTAACTCTGTGAAAATACTTTGAATGACCTTGGATCAAATGTCAAGGTCACATACATGAGGTTACAGTATTATCTCTTTCGGTGCACTCATGAAGGTATTCTTGTGTCAGTAACATAGTAACATGACATCGAAGTAACATGACATGATAACTCATTGCAATAACACATTACATCGCGAAGTAACTGAAGACTATAACTAGCTAGGTCCAATGTCCTTGACAAATAATACTTTGTAAACATAATATTGTTGGGTGACGCCTAATTAGGTACATATAGGAACCCTGATGGATTTGGTTGTAGTGAAAGTGGTAACTGTAGGTAAAAAGAAGCAGCAACAACAACAACAAACAACAACGTGATCATTACTAACAATAATCACCTAAAATTAGTAAAACATTAGATGCTGCCCTGTCATGCCTTTTCCCCACCTGCGTGACTGTCACAGAATCTTTTCATCATGCACGAGGTATTCCGTGTATAAGAGACGGTCATTTGTGGCATCTGCATCAGCTGTGAGAGTATGATCAAGCTGTCGAAGATAAATACTGTCGTGGGAATAGAACCAGGTAAATGCACCTATGCATGTTATGCATGGACCATTTTTCATCTCACCAGAGGCTGGAAAACATGCCTTTTGTTGAAATATATCTACAGTTTTGTGATGCGAATGGCATAAAATGTCCACTAAACAAGTTGGACCACTGTTTACTGACACCTCTCAGAAAAAATAAAGGCAAAAGAAGAAGATGAGGAAGAATGAAGAAGAAGAAGAAAAGAAGAGGAAGAAAAATAAAGAAGAAAGAAGAAGAAACAGAATAATAAGCTGAAGAAGATGAATAAGAAGCAGAAGAAAGAAGGAACAGGTAAAAAGGAAGAAGAAGAAAGAATGAAAGGAAGAAGAACAATATGCAGAAGAAGGCCATTTTAGCCTACAATTGGAGTAGAGTTTCATGTCAACTGAAAAATAAAAAATCATAACACTACATATAAATACAAATCCTTTCTCACAAAGACCATTTTTTGTAAAAGCTAATCTTTAGAGGCACTATACAATAATCACTAGAATTAAAAGAAAAAATGTTCTTGGATTTCCTGGCATTTAATGAATCTATCATTCAAATCTTTTTTAAGCTATTCTATTTTGAAAATCGCCAACGATAATACATTACATTTGAGATTTGGGACACAGGCAAGAGCAAGAAAAGATAATTGATAAAATCATTGAATATTTTACCCTTTTGCTTATTTCATACATGTAGATATGATATGCCAATTTCAATAGTATTAGAAACAAGGAAACTCCCAACGCGGGGCCTGTTTTCATCATGATGCTTAGCAGCGATTTATTATATATAACATAGGTAAATCCAAATACAGGAGTGTATTTCATCGGCAATTTCTTCAATTTTGAATGATACCATTACCATTCAAATATCTACATAGGGTTTAAAATGTTTAACATTTAAAATGTTTTTGTGTCCTCAGGGCCGGTCCTAGGGCAAGGTCTTCACTTTAATGGTAATGGTATCATTCAAAATTGAAGAAATTGCCGATGAAATACACTCCTGTATTTGGATTGGATTTACCTATGTTATATATAACATATAGCTGCTAAGCATCATGATGATGAAAACGACACTGGTAATTATTAATTATAATACAAGTCATTCTTGGACATTAAGCTACCAATTACCCAAATAATAATGCGTAGGCTGTATTCATGCCTGCCTCCAGAGAGAGGATTTAGGAAATATAAAAGATATATATTATACATAAAAAAGCAATTTATCAGTAAGTTGATCATATAATTATAATGTTTATGATTTTGCTCAATTATAGCTAATAACCTGTCTTGTTAAAATTTGTTTGACAGAGGTGAACACATAAATAAAATATGTAAAATTTACTTGCAGTAAATGCTGAGAAATCAAGTACAATTATGGTTACAACCAAACAAAATGAAAATTTTATATATAGTCATATAGAATTGTTCTTTGGTGATGAGATAAGAAAGTATATAAGGCACATATACAAGATCAGTCATGCTAGCATAACGGATTCGAATTTAAATGTTTTATCAGGTATTTCTGATAATGTCAGCATAACAAATTCAAATGTTATATCTAGTTTTCATATTAATATTAGCAAAAGAATTTAAATCAAAATATTTCATCATTATTTAAAAGTTTCCGTAATTATTTCCACCCTATGAAGATCTCAAACGTACAATTCAGCCAAAGATTGACAATGCAATTAAAGTGTGGAGCTAAGCAAGTGAACAGGATGTACAGAAAATCCAAAGAATGCAAAACAGGGCAGCCAGAGCATTTTATGATAATTATGATTATGTTGATGTAAGAGGTATTGATTTAGTTACTGAGATGAAAGTCATGAATGTTAAAGAAAATTGTGGGTATTCGGTTCTACCACAAAGAATGCCATGAAATTTCCTGTGTAAAATATGTTATATAAATAAAAAAAATTAAAATAAAATATTCAAACGTTAATCTGATATTATAGAAATTACATGTAGCTCTACATAGTCATACAATTAATGGCACCATTCGTAAGATATATCAAAAAAATTCGTAACATATAATTAAAACAATCTATGAAATGGTTCAAAAGGTTATTTTTCATTTATTTCTGGTCAGTGGATATTGTAAACACATCAAAACAAGAATGCAACTCGGATTCACAAGGAACGTGAGCAGCAACCATTACAACCCCGTGTTTAACAGTCCTTGTTCATCGTCGTCTAGTAATTGTCATGAAATCGATTCTGTGTGCTCATTTCCAAAGAAAATTAAATCTCCCTCCGTGGGTGATGAGATTATTTGTGGGAAATGAGAGCATTGAACAACGCTAGGAATTGGAGTTTTGTCAAAAAGCACATTTTTAGCATCAGAATTCTGTTTGTAGCTGCTACTGCAGGAATACTGTATAACTCTTTGAAAGTGTAGCACCGCATAGCTATCCAAATATATCCCTCGGGATGTAGCTCATGAAGAGAGCCCGGACCAGGGGTCAAACCCCAAGATAGCCTAGACCTCATATCATGCAGCCAAAGTGGAGGGTGGGTGGAGTAGGGCTTTATGTCCTGTATTTCTGCACTTGATGGGCTAATTAGGACAGGCAGGGACCATGGCAATGAGATGATGGATGAAAAATCCATTAAAGACTTGACCATGAATTGAACCCGGGACCCAGTAGTTGGAAGCCTAGTGTGCTGCCACTGAGCAAGACCCCCACCACCATTCAACCAAAGTAAAGGTCCGGCCAGTAAGTTGCTGTCAATCATCTGTGTATTTCTTTGCTTAAAGTTAAACAGCTCGGCTTGCACTCTTCATGAGTAGAGCTGTATTGTGTGTTTATGCTAGGGTGAGAAAAAGACACACCCATGTGGTAAATGTGTAACTTGGTGAGGACTCCAACCTTATGTTATAATTATGTCTGTCTCTAGCAGCTGGTCGTGAACTGACCCATAGCACGAAGATAATACCATACCATGCCCTATTTCCAGTCATTTACCAGATATATTTTTGTTTTCTTGGTTCACGTCCACCTATCACAACTATTTTTAGCACATGGCAATAATTCGGTATTCCTAAGCATCATGTCTTATCATAGACACTCGCCCTACTAGGCCCTAATCGTATATGGTGAATGAACATAGAATTTATAGCTGGCGCGCGAAGGTTCTATGCGATATTGGTGTCTGTTGACCTCAATATGTCACCTTTCAGAAGTGAAGAGTATTGACTGCAAGGATAAACTTACTGAATATAGATTGATTTCATATTGCCTCGCATATGCCATGTCACGTGGGATTGCATCTAAAAGCTGGTGTTTTGGAGTTTTCCAACCTTCCTGGCAGCTTGGATAATATACCAGTTAGCAATTATGATAGCCGAAGGCTCAGAGGCCGTAGGCCATATGATCAAGTTGGCAGGAGGAAAAATGTCAATCTCGCGCATGTGCAAAGGGTACCCTCGGAGTTTTTTTTCACGTGAGATTCTCGAATGGCGAGGTAAACGTCATGATGAGCGTTGTCGATTCACAACTCTAAAGTAATGTAATGCATCGGAGAAGCTGCGCACATTAAATCGATAATATAGTCGTATACACCAAATGAAAGCTTAAGTATATTATTCAGATCGAAAAATAAACCAAATATTAAGCGAGATACGAATGGGAGAAGGTAGAGAAACAAGTTCTACGGCGTCATGGGGAATGTCTTGAGAAGCGTCGCCCGTCTCACAACTTTTTTAGAGTGATATATATTTTTTCGGATCGAAAATAAACAAATATTAAGCGAGATATCTCAGAAGGTTGGTGGCGACAAAAACCAATGATTGTGGATCGAGCACATTCTGTTGTGCTCCTTCGCTGATGTCTACGCTCAGCCTATATAAGCACGCCACACTGATTTGGCTTCATTTGTGGTCATATAAACATCGCCTTCGGCTGGATGCTTCTGGCATTTTCATATTACATTAAGATTACGACAGTGCTGCTCTTTGAGGAAAAAAGTTGGTACTCCCTTGGGTTGCTTTTGAGACAGCGAGGGAGGGAGGCGACAATGCTATTTCACTAATTTATGATTGGGATCTTCCACTTACATTTTCCTGGTGTATACCCTGCAAACATACTTTGATTGTTGGTGGTCTAGTTTTTCTTTTCTTTTTTTTACTTAATTGTACTTTGTCCTGAAAATACATTTACACAATAGCCACGCCGATATAGCTACCGATGGTTGGTCAGCCAAAAAAATGTGGAAGACAAGCCTCCTCTTGAATGAGTTACAACAACAAGTTGCATTCAATCTTACCTTGCATTCAAAATAAAATACCGAGTAGGTTCAATACTCGCAAAGATCAAGGAATATATCACAGATGCCTCATAGGACATTCAAGACTTACACATTTACACCTTTTAGTCAATGAACCGGCACCGGTATGCCAGAGTTGTCGGCGCCCCCTAACAATCAAACATATTTTATTAGATTGCATCCACTTACAACGCATTAGAAGACCTCTGTTTCAAGCTACTACCTTACAACATCTCTTTACTAGATATCCAACCCAGACAATTATTGATTTTTTATATGCTTCTGGTTTCTACTACCAAATATAGATAATCAATCTTAACCTAGAGAGCCTCTACATAGCCCACTCAGGTGCTGATGAGGCGTTAAACAATAACTCACACACACACACACTTGAATGAGTTACAAAAAGGCATAGAGTAAAGAACCACAGGGGCGCGGACGTCAGTGGGAGCACAACACAATCTGTTTGATCCACAATCATTTATTTTTGCCACTGCCGACCTACCTGCATTCTCCTGCCTCTATCTCGCTTAATATTTGGTCTCTTTCTGATGGGGTAAAATAATTTAATGTGTAACATGGGTGGACTCCTCCTCTCTCTCACCTCATCAATCAACCCTTGATAGCGGGAAGAACTTGCCTTAGAGGGCTGCACTTCCCATATCTATCTATATCTATCCGAAAACAAGTACGGAATCAGTATGAACTATACTAAATGATGGACTGCTGCTCTGTAATGTAAGATCGCTTTTAAAACTTCTGAATCAAGCAACGCTCTTCATGACGTTTGCCATGCCATGGCGCTCTTGCTTCTATACTTTCTACAATTCGTATATCACTTAATAGTTAGTCTATTTTTGATCTGAAAACACGTACTTAAAGCTTATTAAATTTTAATTTATGCAGCCTATCTGTCACATAATTTCACTTAAACTTTTTGAACTGATGACGCTAATCATGACGTTTGCCTCGCCGTTCGAGAATCTCGAGTCAAGAAAACCTCCTTGGGTACCCTTTGCACATGCGCGAGATTGACATTTTTCTGAATTCTACAATAATCGTGGGTCACGTGACCTACCAGTTACACCATACGGCCTCTGGGCCTTTCGGCTTTAAGTGTGGTTCACAGACAGACAGACAAAAGGGATGGACAAACTGACCGTCATGCAGGCCATTGCAATACCCTAGGCAATATCTGCGGCAAAGGGTTATAAAAGCTATGATGCAAAACCTCCTACAAACAATGTTGAAATAATATTAATGAAATGGGTTATAATTGGCAATGTTTTTGTCGTGGTGAAAACAAAAGTTAAATTCTTTCCTACTTTTTCTTTTCAAGCGAACAGCCATGAAGCTGAGATGTAGCACAATAGGAGTGAAAGTCGAATCTCTCCTTATCTGTTGTTCACATTTGCATCAGGTCACTTTACAAAACTTTCACGTAATTTGTTTTTTGAGCAATTATTTTCCACTGCACAATGAAATTTGTTTCTTTTCTGGCCAGGAACATGTGTTTTTTTTCCACTTATCAGTGTCTCATTTACTGAATTTTCTCAGTTTCTAAATGTCTCAGTGTCTCAGTTTCTCAGTTTCTCAATGTCTCATTTTCTCAGTGTCTCATTGTCTCAGAGCTAGTGGTCTGAGGCTTGGTCAGCTTATATGTCCAGCTGTTCGAGGCAAAATTTAATGAGATACTTAGGCTTTGAGTTCACACAGTGTTACGCATTTACCCCATTTACTTGCCTCAGCATAGACACCCTGTGCAAGGAAGGCACTTCCAATTTCACATTTTACAGGTAGACTCTTGTCTTTATTTATTATTTGTTATTTACCGTTTCATATGTGCATACTGTTCCTGCGTTTTGTAAACCAGCAGGATCTTTACTAATCCCAACCGATGAGATGCATTCCAGGAACAAAACCTTTTACTCACTCTAGTTGACTGAAATCCTGCATGTATGTCTCAGTTATTTGAAGTTTTGTTTGTGATTTTGGTTATTGGATAGTAGCATCCATGAATGTACATGCATGTAAACGCATAGTATATTAAGTAAATAAATAAGTCAATATTTAATGGCTACAGTTGCTTGAAAAGCTGAATGCAAAGGTATTTGAATATTCTAACCTAAGTATTTGATGAAGTAGAAATAAATAAGCTAAAATTATATTACAACCGGATTCTTCACAACTTGTGAAGAGATCTGAGGCAAAATCTGACGCAAAACCACCGAATAAGACGCCTTTTGGACATCAGAGAAAAATTGGAAATAGCAAGAAAACAATAGTTCCCTACTTCTCATTTATTAATATTCACAATATCTTGGCATGAATAACGAAATCCCACAGGATATTGCCTTGAAACGGAGTTGATCTTCACATGACCTTCAAGCCCACCTCAGGGGCTTTCCTGGGGCCCCGGTTAACCTTTTACGAGTTCAAAAGTTTGTCCCATGCAATTTCTAATGCCTGACAGTGATCAGATTATAAGAATTTAAATTAATAGCGGTTGCAAATATGCCACTCTAGCTTTTATATATAATTACAATCTCTAGATAACATGCAACATTAATTAGACATCAGTGCAATGTCGGTTAATGAAGGTCAGTGTTGAAATGATGTCAACCCGATTTGTCATCCTTTCTGCATCTTCCTGCACAAAAATGACTTCATAAATTTTTTACCCATTTGTTTTTTACTGGCGCCTAATAATGCAAATGACACTATCACCTTGTAGGGTAAACCATCTTAATTATAATCAAAGTGGTGGTTATGGGTGGGACTTAAACATGGCCGTTATGATAGTGTTCCCAACACTAATCAAGATGGACCCCACATTACATGGAGGATGCTATGCTACTTTCTCACCTGTTTGGGTGAAAGGTGGTATTTTATTCAGGACAGCCCAGGCTGTTGAGCTTTGAAGAAGATATATGACCTGTCTTGAATGCTTTACATCCAAGAATACAGGGCGTGATTTATATCTTGGGCTAAAATGCTTTCAGGTATACAGTCTAAGGAAAAGAGGTTCATGAAGATACAGTGTAAGCCAGCAGTAAAATCACGAACATGGAAGTGATCGGATCATGAGCATTTCTAAAAGCTGTTGTGGACATGCCGAATGAAACTCAAAAGAAATGGATTAAGTTTGACATGCAAGACAGAAAAAAACTCTGTTGTTTCCCTTCTTGACACTGAATGAATTATAATTATTATGTTTATACATAACTGTATTAAATGTATTGTTAAATTGAATTATGTCTCAAGGAAAAAATTAAAAACTTCAGACTTTAAACAAAAAAAAAAACATGTTGAGCCTTCATAAGAAAACACGTCACATTTCCAAAATTATGAGAACAAAATTTATGAAATTAGTCAGTTTGCTCTTTTGAAACCAAATATACTTTAGCATATCAAGAGATTATAACTGACTTCACTTGGAAGACTTTTATATTTCTTATTATCTGCCGCATTCATAACGTACACTGCACTTGTTACAACACACCCTTTTCTCAAAATGTCACCTTTACCCCAGATAGTAATTTGATGTCGGGCCAATGTTGGCAGTAAGATTGGCCCAACGTGGCTCTTGCTCATCGAAACATTTAACACCCAGGCAACTCTACGCCGTTGTTGTGTCTAGGCCTACCTGTTGTGGGTATTAAGTTTCGAAACCTTAAATTAAATATAAAAATTAAGCAGTGCTAGAGAGTATGCTATGACTGAATTTTTCGCCATGGATACCTTAAATTTAATGCTTTGCAACTGGATATATTAAAACATTTATTAACAAAACTGTGGTCAATAAAAATTTAAAATTGATAAAGTAAACTAAATGAGAAAATAGAGCATTTAGTTACCTTGGAAAAGTGCCCTGATGGGACTTGAACTCAGGAATACTTGCACAGGAAGCGAGAGTGCTATCTGTTACACCAGCTCTACCTTTAGTTTTCCTATGCCTAGTAAAACAGGAGTTTTTACCAGTATGAAATGCAATAATTAAGCAGTAACAGAGAGTATGCTATGACTGAATTTTTTGACAATTAGAATACTGTAAAAAGCAAGAGTTATCCCTGTATAAAATCATAATTTCAGTTCTTCAACTGAAATAGCATGCATTACTGGGAACACTTGATCATATAAGGTTGACTGATTGATTGGTTGATTGATTGGTAGTGGTTAACGTATTGGAAAAGATGTGCAAGGCTTATTTGGACCATAGTAATGTGCAAGCTGAGGTAATTCATTCAAAGGCCATTTAAATTCAAGTCATGTTGGTATTCCGTGGAAGGGCCAATGAGCACAATGATGCTGGGCCAACACCTCTCAAAAACTATTTGCTGACCATCCGCCTGATTTGGAATGCTGTCTGGGCCCAGATAGCAATTCGACGTGGGCCTGGCGTTTGGCTAATGTTGGCAGTAAGTCTGGCCCTACGTTACTCTTGCTCATCTGCGCGAGGTCAGCATGACGCTGGTTGTGAGATCGGGAAACAATTAACACCCAGGCAACTCTAGATATTTGTTGTGTAACCCACTATGAGTAACGAAAACAAGATGAATTGGCCAACTCTTGATTTGGGCTAATTTTGGTGGACCCTTGATTTTAAAGCCATTAATACTTAAATATATTTTATTAATATAAAATTAGTTAAGCATTATTGCACCCACGTTTCCGGGCGCCGCACTGCGCATATTGGCCAATCATAGCCCTATCATTTTAATCCCTTTTCAGCCCTACAAAACCCAGGGACAAGGGCTAAGTGGTCATTCGCTTTCATTCCTTCGTTTCGTCCAGCTCATCCTATCGTTTTTCACAGCAACACGCACTGAGTGCTTGAGGACCTGACGCTCTAACAGCTTCCTTAAGCCGTCTGAGTCTTCCGTATCTTCTATTCAGCAAAGCTGGCTGTTCTTCACACCACCGAATAAGCTCTACAAGTGCGTAGTCAAAGTGAGTCATTGACATTTTCTCAACATATTATTCATGATGTCTAAGACTCGCTCGAAGAAGAAGCCTAGAAGTTGCGCAGCCTGTGGTCGTGCTATACGAGGTCATCTGGGCCCATATGGGCCAGGCAAGTGCCAGCAGTCTTTGTCGGTTAGTAGAGCTAATGCCCTGCAAGAAGATGCTGATTCAGTCAACCAAGAGTCCGGTAAACAGAATGTTACAATTGACGAGATGGTGGGCTCGGATGAGAGCAATGGTGGGATGCGAGATGAGAACAATAAGAGGAGTTGCGAGAGCGAATACTTGGCTAGCCCTGCCCAGCCTAAGAGTCACAGAACTGAGTTTTCAGCTTTAGCTGGTGACCAAATGGTAGGTTTGTCTATAGCAGGTGATGCCCCAGGTGGCGATGAAGGCTCTGCCGGATTCGTGAGGCCACCATACTCATTATACAGTTATGAGAGAGATCAGGTGCGAGAAAGAGAGGCTGATACATTGTATATTAAGGACCACAGCGTTGGTCAAGACAAGGCTGCGAGAACGTCCTGTGAAAATCATGTGAGAAGTATGAGTGGGGAGTTGGAAAATCCCATGTACATACATGAGAGAGATGAGAGAGAGAGGAGCGATATGAGAGAATTGAGAGAAATGAGGGAGATAAGAGAGATGAGAGAGGCAAGAGATCTGAGAGAAATGATGCAGAAACATGAGCCCGTAAGCTTTGATAGAGTGCCACATTACAGGCAAGATAGAGCTAGAGAGCTCAGTCCTGTGCCAGAGAGAGAGAAAGTGAGAGGTCGTTATTATGTTGAAAGGATAGAGTCCTCGTCCTCCCGGGCCAGAATACCAGAGAATGATGCACGTGGTCAAGCATGGCTTGAGCGTGAGTGGGGCATTCGCTTCGCTGGGTTCGATGCCGAGTCGCCAAGCCAGAAGTTGTGAAACGAGGAAAGGCCCTCTAAGTCACGTGAGGTCAACTTAGAGCGTCAGCCCGCCCAGCCAGATAGATCACTCCATGAGATGATGAGGCGTCATAGCCTGGGCCGAGGAGATTCATGGAATGACAGTCATCCGCACGAGGAACGATGCGCTGTCCCGCCTCCAATCGATTGGAGAACGTGCGAGATACCAGACTTCAGTGTCGATAAGTCCATGAACAATCGTAGAGCCGCTTGGCCAGGTGCCCACCGACACACCATGGAGCTCGTCACCATTCTGGGGACAGAGCACGTCACCAATCGTACCAGAGAAACTGATATTAGTGGCGAGTTTGTTGAGCTTGTCGAATAAATTAGCAGTGCTGTAGCCGACAATGACAAACTTCATAGTCTTGTTGATATCAATGGCGTAGTCAATTTTAAGTATCAAAGGAGTAAAAGAGCCATTTCTAATTCCTTTAAGTGGCTGGAAGCCTGGGGAACTTATGAGCTCCTCCTGTGTGGCCATTTTGGTTTTGAAGTATTTATTGAAATGGTGAATTATCGCTCCTTTATTCTTACTATGTTTCACAAATTTAAATTACCATTTGTCCTTACATATGATACCCGCCATTGCCAAGCGCTCGGTCTGCATAAGTCACTTAGATTTTCTAGGCTAAACCAAGAGCTATATGTTTTGACTTTTGATTCCACAGCATTGCGTAGCACCGGCAGGTGTAATAAATGTTCCGCCATTGATCACGTGACCCTAGATTGTCCCTGTCGTGGCCCTGGGCAGGCCAACGACCTGTCCAAGTTCAAGAAATCAGGTCAAGTTCAGCCTCAAGGTCAATCTCAGAATGAGGTCTGCTATAGATTCCAAGATGACAGGTGTAGATATGGCGCTAAGTGCAGTAGGAAGCATGTCTGCGTCGGGTGTGGAGGTCATGAAGGCTTCAAGATTTGTACCAAATGCAACAAGTCTAAGCAGAGGCCCAATAATGTTCCTGAGTGAACCATATTGGAGTGAACACTTACCCCTAGTTTACAATGTAGAAAAAGCTCAGGACCTGCTTGACCAATTATGTAACGGGGTTAAGATTGGGAGAGCTGCAGCTTCTGTTACTGTCGTATCCCCTAACTGGCCTTCAGCCTTTGAATTTCACGAGGCAGTAACCGAGGTCATTGACCTCGACCTTGCCATGGGTCAATTGTATGGTCCTTTTGACATACCTGACTTTGATTATTATGTGGTTTCCCAATTGGGGGCATTCATGAAACGGGATAAGTCAAAGATTAAGCTGATCCATGACTTGTCGTATCCTCCATCATGCTCAGTTAATGATGATATAGATCCTGATGATTTTTCATTGCAGTATTCTACTGTTGATGATGCTGTTGATTTCTGCATTAAATTCCAGGCACCTTATATGTCCAAGTTGGACTTGAAGGATGCATATAAGCACATAGGTGTGCATCCTGATGATTGGCACTTATTAGGATTTCAGTGGGCTTCAACCCCAGAGTCCCCTTATTTTTATTTTTCCAAGGTTTTGAATTTCGGACTTCGATCTGCACTGGCACTTTTTGACGGGTTTGCAGAAGCACTCCGTGCATTCATGATGTACGAAGGGGTCACAGATAATCTTGTTCATTATGTTGACGATTTTCTGAGAGCGAGTGCAGAGCTAATCTGGACAAGATGCTCGAAGTGTGTGATAAATCCGGGTTTAAAGTGCAGTCAACCAAGGTAACTTTTCCATCCAGGGTAGTTGAATTCCTAGGGATTATTTTTGACGGTGAGCAGTTTGAGCTTCGTATTTCTGAAGACAGGGTAGCTGAGATTAAGGGTGTTCTCGCGAGTTGGCACTCCAAGCGAGTGTGCACAAAGAGAGGTTTGCTTAGTTTGGTAGGTAAGCTAGCATTTGCTGCATGAGTTGTGCGCTCTGGTAGGGCTTTTCTTGGGCAACTCATAGGCTTAGCCAAGAGGCCGAAGTTGCTGCATCACAAAGTTCGCTTGTCGGGAGAAGCCATAGCTGACATTGAGTGGTGGTACAACTGCATTGATAGTCATAACGGCGTGCATATGTTCAAGACTGACTGGTCGGTGGGTAAAGTATTGAATGTCTATATGGATGCCAGTGATTTTGGTTATGGCGCGGTGTGTGGCAATAGCTGGTTTGCGATTCAGTACGTAGGTGCACAGGCTCCTTTAGGCCACCAATCCATCAATTGGCGAGAGATGCACGAGGCAGTGAAGGCATTGGCCACTTGGGCTGCAGATTGGGCTGATTTAAAGGTCATTTTTCATGTCGACAATTCAGCTGCGTGTTATATATTGAATAAATTGTATACTCCAGTCCCTGAAGTCCTGGAGCTGGTAAGACAATGGGCTCAGTATAGGACATTGCATGCCGGCCCGTATATGGCCATCCAATGTCATTTATTATGATCAGCTTGTCTGAATTATCCATATCTTTTTCAGATCTCGATTTACGGGTAGCTGGTTTGGTTGGTGCCGGGCTGGTCGTTAACTCTCGCCGCTCCTATTCTGCTGCAGTCAACCGGTATCTCCATTTTTCCAGTCTTTATATGCTAGATCCTTTGGAGTTCGACAAGCTTACAGCTCTCAGGTTTATAGCTTATTTGTCGTTAAATAATCTTTCCCTCGCATCTATTAGGTATATCTCTCCGGGGTTAGAGCTTGGCTGGTCGCAGCAGGCATTCCTCATAGGGATATTTACACCACTCGTCTCAAGTGGGCGCTCAAATCAGTAGAGCGTGTGGGTCCAGTGCCAGTCAGGGCCTCCCCTGTCTCGTACCAGATGCTTCATCATGTGCAGCGATTGCTCCCATATGAGTATGATAATCTCATGATATTTTCTGCTATGCTACTCGCGTACTTTGGATGGGTTTAAATGAAATAAAATAGCAAATCTGTTACGTAATTTTAGATACGTTTGTTATGCAGTTTAGTACTACAGGTTCAGCAAGTAGTGGCGTCACAATTGTTACTGTCCCTGCAAACATAAACAGGTTGTAACATTCATGCCACAACATTTGACTAATGTTGTCACAAAATTAAACTGAGGACCCTAAAAAACCGCCCAGGGAACCTATCATAATGTATTCATGTAGCCCACCTGGTCAGAGCTGTCAAACTAAGAGAAACAATTAGATGGGCTTGTCCTTCGTTCACAATGCACGATATTCACTCATATGGAGTGTGAAAACAGTTTACCTTGTTCAGATTAACTTTTCATTGCTTCAAATAATATATGCACACCATTTCTAGAATATACAAAACCCTCATAGTTAATGGCGGTTGTATTCATTACAACAGAATTTTACCCATTTGGAGTTGTGTCAGCTTATATAAAAGTTTGGGTCTCTGCTGATTGGTCAGTTTGAGGCCAATCTTGACCACATTCAATATTGTAGCACACGTAACAAGGTGATAACATTGACTCCCAAAACATTTCATAAATATTTCAGATAATGTACCCTACGGATGTTGCCAAACTTTCGACACATTTGAAATATCATATTATGTAACACTGTGTCAATATATGGAGAACATATTGTCACATTATAAAAGAGTGGACCCTAGAAAAGCCTGCAGAAGTATTATAAATGATACTACAACCAAACTTATCAAAGTCATTGCATCATTTGAAATATATGATAAATATTGCAGAAACATTCCTACAATATTTTTGGTATAACTTTTATAAATATTTTTATGCCATGTACAATATGATGAAAACTTTTAGTGTTCGTAGGGATTTTAATGGGATAAATAATGCATAACAGAAACAAGCAGTTTTACATCCATGAAGAATTCGCTGAGCTGCATGCATGAATGCATGGTGTAAAGAGATAAATTGCAATAAAACTTCAAAGTTTTGTCCAAAGAGAGTTTATGTAAGATGACATATATGTCATGGCTGACGTTTGGCCACCTAGTGACATCCGTTTACATCATGCATATTAGAACTATTTCACATGAGTCTCATCAGTGGTGGTTTTTTAAATTTTACATTACTCATCTTAATTTGAAAATAATGGTAATAAAGATAATTATGAAAAAACAGCATAATCAACATTAATACAGCCATAACAGTCACCAATATTTCAATTGGCAGTATTAGACGCTTTAATATTACTATTTTTCAATATTTGTTAATCGTGAAATGCATATTTCTATGAACTTCTAAGTAAGCTATGGTTACCAGTAAGGGTTTTTAAGGCCTATGCATGTACTTATACTCTTAATACTAAAATTTAAATGTTCAAAAAGTAGAAAATGTAGATTCCTTTCGTTTGACATTTTCAGAAATATTTCTAACCGACAATTAACGAGATATCGCTGCAGTGGTTAAAATCTGGTAATTACCATGAAATCTAGCTCGATTCGATATTAACTACAATTACTGCAAATGAGATCTTTATAATTATTCTATAACTGAACAGACACTTAAATAATTAATTTTCGATTTGAATGCGATTCCTAACAGATTGTTACAAAAATAAACCAAATTCAAAAGAATTGCAAGACGCAAACAACAGCTAGGAAGACCATAGAATATGATGGTAATATCCTTTATTGGTGCAAGTAATCGTGGAAAATACACGAGTTATCCAAATGTTTTCATGAAGACTAATGAATTATTTCCTTGATGTTAATGCAGAATAAGTCAAAGATGATAAAACCCATGAATTTGTTAGCATAGCTACGCTACAATCCTAAAGAGAACGATTTCATCCTTCTGGTAACAAATGTATGTAATGGTAATCATAATGGCAAAAATAAATAGTATTCAATGATTGTAAAATGCTTGTTAGCTAACACGGGTTTCAGAATGCTCACGCTTGCCTCATATAGTCGTAAGATTTCATATATATATCTTATCTTTTAATTTTCACCAAAGCAAACTTAAAACATTTATGTATGTTACAGATCCCAATCTCCTATCAATCTCGCATTTGACCTTACTTCTCTAAGAGATCAGAGAGACTGCTCGTAATATGAGATAATTATATACAGGTGTCAAGAAATATCTCCGAAAAGACTTCTATTTTGAAACTAATGTATTGTGAAGAATTAAATAAAGCACACAGTTTTGTTAAAAAAAAATTTATGGCAAGGAATTTTGAAAAATGTTTTTGATTTTCATGTCAAGTGAACTGCCTTATCATCAATGATATTAAAGGAAATCATGAAATTTCCCGCAAAAGGTTTGAGACAAAACGAATTTCTAATACGAATTGACAGATCCGAATATTTCGACCCTGTGATTTAAATGCCACGACCAGTTATTGCCGTCCCCATCATTTGTAATTTTTATAGTTTGAAGCTATATTGTCTACAATTGTTTTTTATTTTGTTTTTTGAAGAAATGTTGTCCATACTGTTTTTATTTTGTCTTTGAAAGTAGAGATTGCTGTCTAAATTGAATCAATTTTCAAATGGCCTGTCATTATTTCTTGAAGTGGGATCCCACGACATCAAAACTTTGGCAAGAGTAATCTCAAAGGATGGAAGACAATAATTTGCCAATTAAATCCATTCAAAGAAGCAGTGGTCTGGAAGACTCAGTTGGATTGGGAATTGGTTGTCAGCTTAAATCATCGACTGCCTCTGACTTAAAAAAAAAACAAAAAACCTTAATCACCTTTTAAGTCATGCACCTCAAGTTGATTTGTTGCTTCCCTTTATAGAAATCAAACCGTCGTCCAAAATCCGCAGAAATGGTAAAAACGATCATAATTTGGGCCAAAATGATAAAACAAAAACACTTACAAAGAGAAGATATCATCAACGATTGATCCCAAAACCATGAACAGGAAAAGGTAACCATGTGTGATCGAAGCACTGCATGAAAAAATATAACTTATTTAAAAAATATCCATAATCAATTAATACACTGTACTCTGTCGAAAGGCTACAAACGTCCAACAGCCCCTGGGTCCGTCTCTGCAGGAACGTAATAAGTAAGAACCTGTCTCTGTCCGGGAGGGTCCCTGAGAAACTCATTGTGAACAATTACTGCTCAACATTATACTATTGCTGTATTATGTAAGGCTTCATGACAGACCAGGTCTGTGTTCTGCAGGATGTTCAAGACAGCAGAGTAAATCGTCTGATGTAAATATAACATTCTCCATATACAATGGAAACCGCTTGCCCCTGAGCCATAATTCCATTATCAATGTAAATGTCTCAGTGTTACTGGGTCTGAAGCTCATTAGTCAGGTTATATGACCAGCTGCCGGTGGCAGACGTAACGATAAGGTGATGAGGCCTGGCTACACCTCAGTTATCCTATGAGTAAGGTCTTTTACTTGCCTCAGCATAGACACCGAGTACAAGCCACCTCCAATTTAAC
>OW028578.1:21102514-21457514 GCA_932294295.1 Alitta virens | reverse complement strand
AGAGCTCATGCAGAAACACTGACCAAGAGTAAGCTTAGTGTTTGAAGGCACTGCATCCCATCTTAATGGTAGTGTTCTCTGTCACTACTGGCCAGCCTGACTAGTAAATTAGAGAAAAGTTAAAGTGCTGCCATCTAAGGGGAAATTAGGCATTCAGGTTAACCACCTGTAGGATATGGTGCTGCCCTCTGTGAGCAGTGTACAGCACCAACAGTCCTTGTATACACTCCAAGATGCTCTTTCGTTGACCTGCACTCTGCTCTCTTCAATAACTGCGCCTCTTGATGCATGAACAAATATCCCGGATGTGAACAATTAAAATCCAAGAGAATCTAATAAGAAAAAAATCCAACAAAATTTCAATAAAAATACTACATTCCATAGTTTGTAAAAAAAAAAAGAAACTGAAAGAGAGAAAGACAAAAAAACAGATACTACATGAAATAGAAATTAGTGCTGTTTCATAGCAATTGGTTAGAAGTTGTAAAGATGATGTTTGGTCCTGGTTGATGACATAATTAGTTTTCGGAACAAAACAACTTGAGTGAAATGACTTGCAGTGGTGCCGTTCATTTGACAGCTAATTTCACATCCGACAAATCCTAATTTGTGGAAAAAAAGCTATTTTGGAGATTGAACAAATCGAGGACGAGGAAACATTATTAGGAGCTGTTATATCTCAGTAACAACATATGTGCAAAATATACTGGTCTCAATTATGTGGTGTCCTTAATATCAGGTTGAAATACACAATAGCAAGAATGCAGTTGGGGCAAAACTATATTACATTAGCCTGACATAAGGTTACTTTATACCAACTAGACTTCAAAGGTAAGGAAGAACCAAAGAACTTGCCACGTCGACTCAACAGCAATGCTAAATCGGCTGAAGTTGGCCAACTTGATCTGAGATCGACCCAATCTTGCAAGCTGTCTGGGAAATGAAATTGAGAAGAAACTTCATTTGGGTTTTAAATTGATTCATAGAAACAAAATTCTTTATTGAAATTATAAAACCCCAAAGCCCCAAATCGCATTATTCATAACGCATAAGGAGTGATCAAATTAGTTGCAATCCTTGATCCGTGCATAAAAGATAATCAACTGAGCGATTCTTCGTGAGCTACATGCATCCTAGCTGGATGTCTATCACATGAGACGTTAATATGGAGGTGCCTGTACTTGTTGTCTTTGCTTATGCAAGTAAAAGCCCCACCCATGGAGTAAATGTGTAACACGGTGTTGACTCCAAGCCTTATCATCTCATCATTACATCTGCCCTCTTGCAGTGGTCACTGAATTGACTAAGCTTCAGACCCTGTAGCATTGAGACATTAAAACATACTGCTTGCTCTTTGGTGAAAAAAAAAGAGCTTTGAATTAACAACATGTGTGAGCCATCATGCCAGACTATGACTAACGAAACATCAAGGAACACGATTCATCATGCAGTTTTTTACTCCCTGATGTATTTAGTCTTCACTCTTTTATAAATCACTGTAAAAAATAACCATTCAAGGCTACAGATATTTTCCACTATGAAACCAAATTACAGGATGATTAGTCTGTTTGTCTGTTACTCTGTAACCTATTCCTATTAATTTTCTCATTACCTGTGTGTTAGATCATTTGTTATGGATAATGCTGTAAGATGTATATATATATATATATATATAGATATAACAAGATTGAACTTTATATTGAAAAGTGTATATTATTATGTTGCTTTTGTATGGTAACAAATCTTTATCGTAGCTGGAACCTAGTTTTATTTACTACTTTTCTATTATTCTTTAATTGTAACTGTATGTCATTTACTTATATGTCACGAATGACATGAAGCTGTCAAATAAAAGATATATATATATATATATGTAATATGTAAATGTAAATCTAGGTTTATCGTCTGCTATCACTCAACAGAGTCTCAATTGACTTTACAATTACACCCTTGGCAGGCCAATGCAGAGTCTTTTTAAACACCCTGGGGAATACTCAGCCTTGAACACGGGGTTAACCGCAGGGGCTTAAGAGCTCACGTGAGTGGGTGTCTAATGCCAAGTACCCATTACACCTGGGTGGGGTGAGGCAATGGTTGAAGAGGATCTGCCCAACTCCTCCATGCCATGGTGGGGGGTTCGAAATACTACTTTATGATTAGCAGGCAAACACCTTAACCACTAGACCATTGCATCCCACTCTGCTTTGGTATATCTAAATTCATATCTTGATCATAACCTGGTTACTAATTTCAATATGACCTCTGTACTACTAACAAAGTGTGTTTAACCAAATCTGTTCTGAGCGCAACTAATAATTCGCTTAGCCCAGTGTTGAACATTGATTATTACTTTTTATGTTCGTAATGGTATAAATTGCCTTCCAAAAAAAAAGCAGGATTTTTTTTATATATGTGTAATTACCCCCAATCAGCTAAATAGAAACTCACATGGAGGGTTGTTACTGGAGTACTTCCAATTGATCGATTACGTAATTTCCATAAGACTAAGAAGCACAGCATTGTGGGAAGACAGACAAACTCTTGAAATCCAACTCACAGAAGATCCATCATTGCAGATCAAACCATGCATGATCCTTCACCATCTCCAAAGCAATCTTATGAGCCCCTTCCTTGATTTATGTCTTTTTGGATAAATGGCTTTGCGAAGTTTTGCTGTAGCCTAATAGTAGCGATATCAGACTTCAGACACATCGACCTATCAAAATAAATATTCAGTTTTTTCAAAGACTGAGCTAGACTACCAAACGAACTAGCTGTCTGCTGCGAAGGTATAGCCATTGATACAGTATACTGCATAAGTGAGTACACACCCCTTGCAAGGTGGGTTATTCAGCCACAGCTCACAAAATATTAGAAATACAGGGAATTTGCTGCAACAAAATCTTTGTCTGGCAACATATAACTGTTTCGCAAAGAATGATCACAATTGCTTATATCAACAGTTTATATTATGTAATAGTTTATAATACAGTCAGTGCAAAACTGAGTACACACCAAAAATAACAATTTATCATGTTGCTATTTAACCAGATTAAAGTTTACAGTTTATCAAATACTTAATAAGAGATGTTTGATGAAGCGTTCCACCCAATTAATCTGAATTAAGAGACCCTTAAGTTGTATAATAGGTCAAATTACCTTAAACAGTCATCTTCAAAGTGATATGACAACAATGGCACCACATGGGACTGAGATTTCTTGTCAAATAAGGAAAAGAATAGTCACACTGCATAAGAAGGGGCACAGTTACCAGAAAAATAAGCAATGCTTTGGAAATAAGCCGAAACACAGTGGCTAAAGTGATTCAGAGATTCAAGAAAAATGGAGAGGTGCTAAACATGAAGCGGTCAGGTCGTCCCAGGAAGTTGACTCCAAGGGATGAGCGACATCTGGGGAGATCCTTGGAAAAAACAGAAAAGCAAGTACTGTGGAGCTTGCAAAAGCTCTTGAAAGTCAAGTTGGGGTGACTGTGTCCACTGATACGATAAGGCGCACAGTGCATAGAATGGGACTGTATGGCTACCGACCTCGAAGGAAGCCCTTGCTCCAGCCAAGACACAAGCAGGATCGCATGGCTTTTGCTACAACAAACCAGAGCAAGGATGTAAACTTTTGGAATAAAGTCCTGTGGTCTGATGAGACCAAAATCAACCGGTTTGGGTCTGATGGCATCCAGTGGGTTTGGAGACGTCCAGGTGATGAGTACAATGAAAAGTGCATGGTACCCACAGTGAAGCACGGTGGTGGCAGTGTCCTCTTATGGGGTTGTATGAGCTCTGCAGGTGTTGGAGAACTCCATTTCATTGATGGCATTATGGATTCTAATATGTATTGCCATATTCTCAAGGAAAAGATGCTACCTTCCCTCCATGCCCTTGGTCGTGGGGCCATATTTCAACAAGACAATGACCCAAAACATACTTCAAAGTTCACCACTGAGTTCCTGACAAAACACAAGGTGAAGAAACTGGATTGGCCTAGCATGTCTCCAGATCTGAACCCAATAGAGCACCTGTGAGGTGTTTTGAAAAGGAAAGTGGAGCAACACAGGCCCAAAAGTATCAATGCCTTGAAAGAGGTCATCCTTGAGGAATGGAGGAAAATTGATGCTTCAGTATGCCTTGAACTTGTCCATTCAATGCCTAGGAGGATTGATGCAGTGCTGAGAAACAAGGGTGGACACACTAAATACTAAGACACTATACTTACCTTTACTTTATGTTACTGTGTACTCATTTTTGCTTTGTCTTTATCTTAAACCATTTATATAATATGAACTGTTGATCTAACCAATTGTGATTATAATTTGTGAAATGGTTTTTTGTTGTTAGATAAAGATTTTGTTAAAATAAAATTCCTTGTATCTCTTATATTTTCTGAGCTGAGGCTGAAAAACCAACCTTGCAAGAGGTGTGTACTCACTTATGCAGTATACTGTATATGATATATGCTAATTCTTGAATGATTATGTTGTTTATATCTCAATGTTACTGAGTCCGCAGCTTAGCACGTCAACTTATATGACCAGCTGCCATAGGCAGATGTAATAATGAGATATGATAAAGCTTGAAATCCACATATGTTACACATTTACCCCATGGGTGGGATATTTTAATTACCTCAGCATAGAAACCAAGTACAAGGCACCTCAAATTTAACATCTCATGTGATCGACATCCTGCACAAAATGAATAATAGTTATTATACTGGATACAGGACAAGCTGGGATGTAGCTCATGAAGAGTAGTGGGGATCGAACCCGAAACCTTCCGCAGAGCTGGCCAATATGGAATTGGCGGATGCCTTGACCATTAGGCTTGCCAACTAGGCCAAGTCCACGGGCAACGCAAGCAAGGCGGCAGTGTTAGGCCCCATGCATGTATAGGTCCTGCGCTGCTGGGTTATGGGGCCCCGTTAATAATTGAGGACTAAAAATTTACAATGAAAACGCCCAGCGTTGGGCCTCGCACATGCAAAGACCAGACCTGCATGACCCAACTACTCCTTAAAATGTGATAACCTTATTGTCGTACACTTGGTATATAAGACATTATACTTATGAAAAGTGCACCCAAGGTAAAAGGCCAAAAAATATAATAGTTTGCCCTTTTGACACTATCTACAGGCGCTTCATTAATGATATGCAATAGTCCATTAGGTCCTATCAATAAGTTTACATGTATATGGTCAAAATTTGCCGAGGGTGTGCTGCTGCAGCAGCCTATGTTTGGACCTTTCTTCATAGGTTCTATAATCCTTGGCCATGTATATGGCCTGCAAAATTGCGATGACCTGAAATCCTTCAGTTTGTCCTTCCGTCTTTGCAGTTTGCCTTCGTACGCTCATGGAATTACAGGAAATGTACATCAAAGAAACTAATATTGAGGAAGACCTTGGATGAGTTCAAAGATGGGCCACTCTTGACTTTTTTTGAGGGCGCAAGGGTCAACATCCTCTTGAACCCTGTGGCTCTTCTCTCGTCCGCCGCTGGTTAAACAGGTGGACCACAAGGCTCTTCCTTCACACCAACCATTCATAAATTACCATAGCTGGATATATTTGGTTTGGCTAGATCTCCACCAATATTACACGCTTCGGAAAGTCTACCTAATCATTGCTCATTGTTAGCAATACAATTACTTACAGAACATCGCATATAGAAACTGCATTCCATTTGTAAATGATTGCAAGAACGATTGAATTATGGGCTGTTATTTATGCAGGAAACAGCTCGGTATAATTTGCAAATGACGTTGACATTTCAGCAAGTAATAATGACAAATTAGTCAGAGCTCGGTAAAAAACCGTCATAATTGGAAAATGAAATATTTATATTTAATAAGGCTACTTTCATTCATTTCTGTATAATTTCTCTCTGAAACATTGCTAATGTATTTTTTTACAGCTCAGGAAGAAATCAAATCCTTTCCACCGCTCCTTGCTTTAGCTAGTTTCATTTCCTGGTCGGGATGAAATTGTCTCCACAGAAAGAAAATAAAAAAATAAAATACAGAAAACTACACCAGAGCAATGACATGACGTTCAGCCGCAGCAGCCGAATGCTCTTGACCTATTTCTTGAAGAAGATGACTTCTTCCCCCATTAGTCAATCAGTTGCTATTCCACCATGCAGTAACTGAATGACATAAGTCGGTTAGGCATTTATTGGTCTGGCGGTCAGTTAACCCACCTTGGCACGCGTTAAGAGTCTCGATGGCTCACTGGGTCTGAAGCTTAGTCAGCTGAATATGTGACCAATAATGCCGGCAGACGTAATGATGAGACGGTATAGTCTGGCTCTAGTCAATGTCAATGTCTCAATGCTACTGGGTCTGAAGCTTAGTCAATAGGCAGCTTAAATTACCAGTCACAGGCAGGCATAATGACGAGATGGTAAGGATGAAACTTCCATTTTTTTTACACAGTTACCCCATGGGTGGGGTCTTTTACTTGCCGCAACATAGACACCACAGACGCCGAGTAAAAGTCGTCAGAATGATCAGTACTTCAGTCATAAAGTGTTAAAGCAACCAATTTTTTAAGATATACATTTATTTTATTTCATTTTTCTCTCATTGACAAATACAAGTTATTTTCAACAATAATGATGACTAGTTGTCTCAGAAATTAATTCGAAGTTATTTTGAGACCAGTAGTTATAAGAAACATTTTAAGGAATGAGATGCATGAGATGAAGTTCAAAAAAATATTTAATTATTTTTTTAAGGATGCGCTCAAAAAAATATTATATCAGGCTGCGTCTATCAAAAGAATTATGATTGTGATATTATTGTATTGTTCAATTTGAAATTACACAAGTTGCAATACCAAAAATAAAGTCACAAATCACTCAAAACAACCTACGTTCATGGTATACTTACTGTATGTAAGTACTATACGCCATAGTTTTCTACATGCTGTAATGTTCAGTGAATAGCCTAAGGATCAGTCTCTTGGCAGCTGTTGTCTGTGACTTAGTAGTAGTCTGCTGGTTTGATTGACTCCATCTGCAAGCGTGTTTACACCCTGTAGCATCACAGCTTTACCCACAGAAAATCACCACTAGGAGTTGTTTGAGAAGACTTTTTCAATTGTACTTAGGATAAGAGAATGGAAAATGTTAGTTATCCCTCTGAGTAGTATGCACCAACAAACAACCAAATCTCTAAATTGGCCTAATTGAAGATGATTTAGTAATGTCTTCGGGGGCTAACTTACATCGTGTTCCTTGATTAAGTGATTGATTGATTAATTGATTGATTGACTGATTGATAAAATACGTTTATTCAAGGCAGCACTTCAGAAACCACAATATTGTTTACAATTGACACTGATGACATCATATAAATACACACCCACACACTCAATTTCTCATGTTTCTGTCTAATGTTAGCTAAAAAAATGACTGCATGTAGGCAAGACCCCCAATACGTTCGTTTTGTTAACAAAAATTTGGAGTCTCTTGTTCTTATAAAACACATTCTATAATTGATTTCTGTTAATTATATGATCGAGTACCCTTAATGGTCAGGTTCAATGGAGAATGGTGCAAAATCAATAAAGATCACATTTCAAAAACAAGACATGAATTAGTGAATCTATACCTAAAATGTGGAGCACATCTGAAGCATTTTGCCTGGTGCACTGTGAACCGTTCACCTTTAAGAAAGATATGTCAAACAGAGCGTTCTTAATGGAGTTTTTGTGTCCACGTGGTTTCAGACCACCATAAGCTCTGCTTTCACAGAAGCAAATTCTACCGCCGTAGCATTTAACTAAGGCAATTTCAAAGTAATTTTCTTTAAATTCATGCTCTTCACACTTCTATATATAACTCTTAAAAGCTACGTTGATAACTTGTGTGTATCAGTTGAACTTTGAGAGAGAACTATATTAATTCATTCAGAATGAAACGCGGCAAGCTGACATGTTATAAATGACATTTCAACCAGCATGATTCCTGCAAGTTCTTTGGAACTGTCAATTAAAATGTGGATGTATCACTTGCCTGATTCTGTAGCTGTAACTATTGTAGATGACACTTTACACTAATGTCTGAAGAAAGTGTTGTCAAAAGCAGTGTGGATGTGTAGCTCTTCTCCTGCCAAATGATTTCCATCTGGCAACTCAGCTCATTCAATCTGACATGCCAGGCGCCGTCCGCTTACAGGCCAAAGTTGGTCCGCATTTCCAAATGTTCCATCCGCCCAGAAAACGCAGTGGCCACAAGTGATATAATCACGCCAACTGCCAATCACTGAAATGCATTAATTGGTAGGCTGGTAGTCAAAAGTGCTATCATACTAGTAGCAAATTGAATTCTTGTGTGCAGCTGTTTTGATAACTTTCTGTCCTATAAATGGGACATAAGATGATAAATGATTTTCCTGTAATTTTTCTGCTATTCTATGTGACCATAATAAATGGTCATGGTGATGACAAGACAGCGAAAAAAAGTTTATATATATTGACAGTAACCAGAATTCGTCAGCTTGTAAAGATGTAAGGAGTGCTTAAAATGAAAGAACCAAAGAAAGGTGGGAATCTTGAAGTCAATTGGTAAAGAGAGGCCTATTTATGGATTACGGTTATTATGATAAAATATGATCGAAAAGCAAACTGACATTTATCTTCTTAATAGATTATTTGAAATCAATACCATGATACCTTGAGAGCAATAAGTAATCATATTGGCCCTATTTGTGAACAAAATAGATTCATTGCACAAACTTTTAATATATTGTTAACAATATTAAGACATAATTAGTGTATGCTAAATACTTACATTGCTGTGCAAATCATAAACTAAATCAGAAGCAAAAAAATACAAAAACAAAGTCCATTGGTTTATGTTTTACTTCGTTTCGGTAATTTTACTTTCATGTTAATATATAATGTACGTCTATTTATATTATTTGCATGATAATTCCATACAAAACTTACTTATGCAACAGCTTTTGCCAAATTGTGTTTCTGTATAAAAAAAATATCATAACAAATAAATGAATACAACACAATCTCTCACCGATTAAAAACTTTAATTTGCAAATGACAGCTGCTCTCTGCATGGTTTTTGCCACTCACTTCTCCTGAGAGAATTAAAATGTCTAGACTTTAAAAGCTTTCATTTATTAATTGGTGTCATGTTCACTTTGATCATGCGTGTGCATCTTCCAGTAGGATTCACAAAGATTTCCCTGGAACTTGGAGTTTTCTAACCATATGCTTATAGATAGATAGATAGATAGATAGATAGATATAGATAGATATAGATAGATAGATAGATAGAAAGATAGATAGATAGATAGATAGACAGACAGACAGACAGATAGACAGATAGACAGATAGATAGATAGATAGATAGTAGATGGATAGATAGATACATAGATAGATAGTAGATGGATAGATAGATACATAGATAGATAGAAGATGGATAGATAGATAGATAGCAGGATAGATAGATAGATGCATGGCCAAATGTGCCATGTGCGTTTTCCATGAGAAGGATAAGCGCATGGAAAACGCATGGTTTTCAGTTAATTTTAATGAGGCAAATACCATGCGTTTTCCATGCGTTTATCCTTCTCATGGAAGACGCACGTGGCACAATTGGCCATGATATAGATAGATAGATATATTGATTGATTGATTTCTTATGCTGATTGATTGATTGATTGATTTGTGAGGTGATTAATGCCGTTGTGACGTAACGTTTTATTACAAATTGTGTCTCAGTAGTCGACAAGCAGCAAGACAGACCAGATGGACAGCACGGCAGACAGAAAGACATTATTTTCACAATGTTGCTTCGAAAATATCATTAGCATTTTACAGTGTTCTTCTTTGCAAAATAACTCGAAGAATCAGAAGTTGTTTTAGGGTATATTAGGCACATTGGTAGTTGAAGGTAATTAGTTTCATGCTTTGGCTCGATTTGAGCCCACGGCTATGCGCACAAGAGTCCAACACCTTACGCACTAGACCACGGCACAATTGCAATTGAATGACCAAATCCAGTTTCACTTCATTCAAGAACCCCTTGTCTTGAATAATTAAGCCATTTGTCTTACCCCCTAATCCATATTCCTACAATGTAGTTCCTTAGTGCTTTTGTGTTCCATGAGAATGAACCATCTGGGGCAATCTGGGGCCTGCATGTATTACAAACAATTGACTTTTTGCCCAAGAGGTCAATGCACCCAAAGATGTATGTATATAAATGTGCAAGCAATGTAGCTTCATAGCTTGTACCCAGACACCATTCCAAATCGTATCAACATTGGCGCGATGTCGGTGATGTTGAAACGATGTTTTACCGACGGCGGCCAATATAGAAACGACGCTGGCCCGATTTGGAATGCTATCTGGGTATATTTCAAAATATATTTTCTCGTGTTTTATTTCAATCAATATACAAATAAGCAGCTGGGTGGCCTAATGGTTAAGACATTCACCAATTCCTCACTGGCCAGTTCTGCTGAAAGTCTCGGATTTGATCCTCGGCCAAGGCAATCTTCATGAGCTTCATTCCAGTTGGATGTTTATCGCATAAGATGTTAAATTGGAGGTGTCTTGTACTCGGTGTCTATGCTGAGGCAAGTAAAAGTCCCAACCCATGGGGTAAATTTGTAACATGGTGTAGACTCCAAGCCTTATCATCTCATCATTACGTCTGCCTCTGGCAGCTGTTCATATAAGCTGATTAAGCTTCAGACATTGTTTTGTTTTTTTGGTTTTTTTTTCTTTTTGGATAAAAATTTATTGTAACCGATCAAAAATTACGGTATAGTATCAACTTAAATTGTAAACTGTTGCTACATCCAATGGTGCTTACAGCAAATTAACTAATGTCACCATTTTGTTTTATAATATCAAATATCACTGACAAATATCACGGTCATTTATATTGCCTGGCAAGCACTACAGAATACGAAAATGAGGAACAGACCAACGTCATGAACGTCATTAGCGTCGTCACTTCATAATACATTTTATTGCAATGCTCCTTCCATTTTCATCTGATTTCGATATTCAAAGTTTATTATGTTCGTAAATGTGTAGGTGTTTCGCTTGTAGCATGAATTGAAACCAGTATGAACTCAATTTTTCATAAAATGACTCTGAAATCGGGAATCTGCTTACCAAACAACAATATCACGTAAGGCTTGTTGACAAAGCATGATTGGTTTTTGCCAAATAAACTGATATAACCTGCCAGGTCAGCTAATTTGGCAGTAAGTGCTATTGTTTGTAACAACTGTAATGAACTAAACATGCCATATCTCTTGATCTCATTCTAGATCTGCTGCAATTGTGAGGAATGGTCTTAACAGTGCGAAATTAGGGTTGCAATATTGTTATCGTCTCTTTCTATTTGTGTTCCTCACTTATATAAAAAAAATTGGTAGAAAACCATGCTAACTAATTTCTGGAATCCTATTTGTAAGATTTGAACATATATTCTGACAACACACTAATCAAGCTAATTAACTGAAAATAATGTGACTTGTTGCAGTTGTACAAATAATCTTTAAGTTGGGAAGCATCATTGGGACAACATATTGTTATATTGTACATGGTTATCACAAAATATATTTCACGTTACTGTAATATTTTATAATGTAACTCACATGGTGAACTTATATTGAAAAGTTTAGTAATATTATTTATAATAATTCTGCAGGCTTTACTAGGGCCAACCCCTTTATAATGTGACAATATCTTCTGCATATTTTGACATAATTTTAGTTAAATATTTTGGTAATATCTGTGTGTAAAACTATCTTATTTGCGAATGCATGTTATCACCTTGTGACAACATGTTCTGGCAGTAGATTTTGGGAATAGTATTTGAAAACCAACTACAAAGTTTTTTTTAGCGTCCACACTCAAATATTGTGACAATATGAATCGAATGTTGTGACATGATTGTCACCATCTATTAGTGTTTGCAAGAACGTATATCCATGTATATTGATGCCTGCCTAAGAGGGTTGAAGAGCGGTCCATGCAAGAAAATCACCATAACAGAATAAAGTTCGGTCTCCCTCAACTTGCATGCCATGTAAGGAAGTCCTGGAAATCGAAAAATACAACAACAGCAATCTTTCATTTTGTAACGTCCTGTTTTCAACTTAGTAAGAAGACAACTTGATTTTGTCTAATTATTAACTTTTATGAGTTTTGATACCTTGATAAATGTGAGATTGTTTATGTTTTCGAAATATTTACACACAGTCTCAACGTTTCAGCCTATACATCTATGTAAATGTATGTTACAGTTAGTTTCATAAAAGAAGGCCGGTCAAATTAAACCTAGACAGAGTTAGACAAATTCTGCTATACGATGCCACTAAATGAAACTGTCTGACTATAGCTGCCATTTCAAAGCCGGATCTAGTACATGCAACACCATCTGGTGCATAAGGTAAGGGTTATATTACACAAGGTTTATATATTCAATGGTGGTAAGTGTAAGCTGACTATAACCTACACTGGAATGAGCTTCCGTAGTTTTCCTGCAATTTTACCATAGTTTTTACAGCAAAATGCAGTAAATTTGGTATACAACACGCTACTGTAAAAATTTTACGGAAAGATACCATAAACCTATCTTAAAATGCTATAAAATTTAACTTAGTAGATTGCCATACGACCGACCAAAATTTACCATATTAAGTATTTCACTGCATATAGTAAGATACTGCAAAACAATGATACCGCAGCATTTTATGGTAAGGTATAGTAAATCTCATCTATAGTATGATACTGTAAAATTTAGGGTAGATGGCCCAACATTGGCTTATTATCAGGGCTCATCGAGAGTATTTTACGGTAAAGTGCCGTTTTTAATATCTTACGGTAAGCAACCATCAAAACCTAATAGATGCATATGCCGTCATTTTACAGCAAACATCCATTTGTTCTTTTTTACAGTAGACCAACTTACAACTGTAATTTTTGCAGCAAAATTCGCCAGCAAGATGTTGTAGAAACTATAGGAATATTTTTACAGTATAGGAGTAGACAGAAGCGGCTGGCCTGAGCCAGTTATAGCTACAGCCGGGAATAGGTCGCTACAGCTGCCTAAAGTCGACCATACTTATGGAACTAACTGTATTTCTTTTCATTGAGTTGGTATATTTATTTTGTCTGCTTGTAACTCTGGCACCTGAGTGACTTCAGAAGTTATTAGCAGGAGTTGCAGACTGTAAAACTAGACAGTTGTTGTACTACAGCCAGTACTGTCTGAACCAGAAAATCCATGGTGTGAACAGGGAGCAGCTAATGAGCATAAAAATAGCACCCACAATTAGGAAACAGGTAATGAAAGACTTCAATATCTGAATTTTGTTGGTTCTTGGCTCTTGTGGCAAGTACTTAATTTGAACTGGCTTTCCAAATCACCTAATCACTCTTGAACGTATATAGCTTATTTTAGAGTGTTCCGTAAGTGGGAGACTCAATTGCCTCTATAATGTATTTTCGAAATTTGGCACTTGAATGAAGTGTAGGTTTACTAGATTCATAATTCAGTTGTATAATGTAATCTTCTGGAACACATTTGGCAAGTGTTCGATGCAATTCTTTATGTAGTCGGTTTCTTGTTGTTGCCCGTGTGTTTGTGCCTTCCATACAGAATTTAAAAAAGCAAGCTGCAAAACCTACACACACACAAAGAGAGAAAAGAAGAAAGAAAACAATGGGTGGATTTTGTGACAGAGTGTGGAAATGGAGAAGCAAGCAAAAAGTCCACAGACACAAGTAAAAACAAACAAATGAAAAGTAAATTCTCTGACATGGCAAAAATTGACATTCCATGTCAAAAAGAATAAACAAAGGGGGAGTACTTACAGGAGGCCCGATGAAACCCCCTTTATTCATCCTACAGGCTATAGGACATTGATCTGTGTAAAAACTTTTTTGTTCGAAAAAGTATGTCTGAAACGCCAACTTTTTAAGAAGATACTTCTGCAAAATTTACCATAGCTGTTTTTGTATTGAAGTCAGATTGAAATGCGAATATTTGTACACATAATAATATCTTCATTTCTAACTTCATCGTGTAAATGTCAGAATTTTTCTGATTCCAGATACATTAAACGTCTTACCAAACTGTTTAACATATCTATAATTGTTGAATGTTTACCAGAGGGGCAAGAGAGAAGGAATTTGGGCCAGGGGGAAATTGTTGCTGAAGGCCCCCAATGCCCCACCAGTCGTCCCCCTGCCCCTTCATTCCATATCAAATGAATATCTAATAGTTGAATGTTTGTCAGGGGGGCAAGGGAGAAGGCATAGAGGCCTGGGGGAAATGGCTGCCGAAGTAGTACATATGCATTACTTTGATATGAAATTATGTTTGTTGATTGTTTTTTCAACAAAAACCAATTACACCTATGGGTACTGAATGCGCCAACTGAGAAATTTGTAATTAAATTAATAAATTAAGAAATTAGTTCTAGGTCAATTAATAAAAAATTGAAACAAACCCAATATTTGTGTGGATTGTATTCTTTGTTGCATTAATTGTAATCTTTTTTTCCTCATATGGATTACATTATTGCAACATTAGCTGTGGGCATTCCTGCCAATATCTATGGCGACATCAAAATTTTTGCCAAAACCGGTACTGATATTCAAATGCTGATTTGAAACTGATCCACTCAATATATTTTGGTTAACTTTTCATATTGGTAAGACGAACGCTTTATGTGGCTGATGTAGTAAGTTGAAAACTTTTTGAAAGGTCATCTTTTTGAAGGAAGTGGTTAGCGAATTGGAAAAAGATGTGCTGGCCATATTTGGACCATAGTAATGTGCAAGCTGAGGTAATTCATTCAAAGGCCATGTAAATTGTATCACTGACATGTTTGGCTGGTTGGTGTATTGTAAAGCATTCTTGCCTCCCAATCACATGTTCCTGAGTTCGATTCCTGACCGGAGCACTTCAAAGTAGAAAGTTTTAAGATAGGTTTGTTCTCAGTAGCCTTTTAGAAAAAATTGACATTCTCGGGTGAAGGGGCCACTACAGTGCCCGCAGCAGGATGTTAGTTCTGGTAGTAGTTCAACTTAATTTTTTTGTTTTATGATAACAGGCATGACTTAATTTGAGTAAGTTGGGCAGACTTAAACTGTAGAATATGAAGATTTGGACAGGGGGCAAAGGAGAAGAAGGTTGAGGGCTGGAGGAAATGTTTGCTGAAGGTCCCCAATGCCCACCAGTCATCCCCTGCCCCCTTCACCCAATATCAAATGAATATCTAATTGTTGAATGTTTACCAGAGGGGCAAGGAAGAAGGAGTTTGGGCCAGGGGGAAATTGTTGCTGAAGGCCCCCAATGCCCCACCAGTCGTCCCCCTGCCCCTTCACTCCATATCAAATGAATATCTAATAGTTGAATGTTTGTCAGGGGGGCAAGGGAGAAGGTATAGAGGCCTGGGGGAAATGGCTGCCGAAGTAGTACATATGCATTACTTTGATATGAAATTATGTTTGTTGATTGTTTTTTCAACAAAAAACAATTACACCTATGGGTACTTAATGCGCCAACTGAGAAATTTGTAATTGACTTAATAAATTAAGAAATTAGGTCTAGGTCAATTAATAAAAAATTGAAACAAACCCAATATTTGTGTAGATTGTATTCTTTGTTGCATTAATTGTAATCTTTTTTTCCTCATATGGATTACTTTTTTGCAACATTAGCTGAGGGCATTTCTGCCAATATCTATGGCGACATCAAAAATTTGCCACAACCGGTACTGATATTCACATGCTGATTTGAAACTGTTCCACTCAATATATTTTGGTTAACATTTCATATTGGTAAGACGAACGCTTTATGTGGCTGATGTAGTAAGTTGAAAACTTTTTGAAAGGTCATCTTTTTGAAGGAAGTGGTTAGCGAATTGGAAAAAGATGTGCTGGCCATATTTGGACCATAGTAATGTGCAAGCTGAGGTAATTCATTCAAAGGCCATGTAAATTGTATCACTGGCATGTTTGGCTGGTTGGTGTATTGTAAAGCATTCTTGCCTCCCAATCACATGTTCCTGAGTTCGATTCCTGACCGGAGCACTTCAAAGTAGAAAGTTTTAAGATAGGTTTGTTCTCAATAGCCTTTTAGAAAAAATTGACATTCTCGGGTGAAGGGGCCACTACAGTGCCCGCAGCAGGATGTTAGTTCTGGTAGTAGTTCAACTTAATTTTTTTGTTTTATGATAACAGGCATGACTTAATTTGAGTAAGTTGGGCAGACTTAAACTGTAGAATATGAAGATTTGGACAGGGGGCAAAGGAGAACGAGGTTGAGGGCTGGAGGAAATGTTTGCTGAAGGTCCCCAATGCCCACCAGTCATCCCCTGCCCCCTTCACCCAATATCAAATGAATATCTAATTGTTGAATGTTTACCAGAGGGGCAAGGAAGAAGGAGTTTGGGCCAGGGGGAAATTGTTGCTGAAGGCCCCCAATGCCCCACCAGTCGTCCCCCTGCCCCTTCACTCCATATCAAATGAATATCTAATAGTTGAATGTTTGTCAGGGGGGCAAGGGAGAAGGTATAGAGGCCTGGGGGAAATGGCTGCCGAAGTAGTACATATGCATTACTTTGATATGAAATTATGTTTGTTGATTGTTTTTTCAACAAAAAACAATTACACCTATGGGTACTTAATGCGCCAACTGAGAAATTTGTAATTGACTTAATAAATTAAGAAATTAGGTCTAGGTCAATTAATAAAAAATTGAAACAAACCCAATATTTGTGTGGATTGTATTCTTTGTTGCATTAATTGTAATCTTTTTTTCCTCATATGGATTACTTTTTTGCAACATTAGCTGAGGGCATTTCTGCCAATATCTATGGCGACATCAAAAATTTGCCACAACCGGTACTGATATTCACATGCTGATTTGAAACTGTTCCACTCAATATATTTTTGTTAACATTTCATATTGGTAAGACGAACGCTTTATGTGGCTGATGTAGTAAGTTGAAAACTTTTTGAAAGGTCATCTTTTTGAAGGAAGTGGTTAGCGAATTGGAAAAAGATGTGCTGGCCATATTTGGACCATAGTAATGTGCAAGCTGAGGTAATTCATTCAAAGGCCATGTAAATTCTATCACTGACATGTTTGGCTGGTTGGTGTATTGTAAAGCATTCTTGCCTCCCAATCACATGTTCCTGAGTTCAATTCCTGACTGGAGCACTTCAAAGTTGAAAGTTTTAAGATAGGTTTGTTCTCAGTAGCCTCTTAGAAAAAATTTACATTCTCAGGGGTGACGGGTCCACTACAGTGCTGCATCAGGATGTTAGTTCTGGTAGTAGTTCAACTTAATTTTTTTGTGTTATGATAAGAAGGATGACTTAATTTGAGTAAGTTGGGCTGACTTAAACTGTAGAATATGAAAATTTGGACAGGGGGCAAAGGAGAAGAAGGTTGAGGCCTAGGGGAAATGTTTGCCGAAGGTCCCCAATGCCCCACCAGTCATCCCCTGCCCCCTTCACCCAACATCAAATGAATCATCCTCTGCCCCCTTGACCGATTATGAAATGAATATCAAATGGTTTAAGATTCGTCAGGGGGGCAAGGGAGAAGGGTCGGTGCCTGGGGGAGAGGGTCACCGTGGCCCCCCCAATGGCCTAACTATCAACCCCCTGCCCCCCTTGACCCAATATCAAATGAATATCTAATTGTTGAATGTTTACCAGAGGGGCAAGGGAGAAGGAGTTTGGGCCAAGGGGAAATTGTTGCTGAAGACCCCCAATGCCCCACCAGTTGTCCCCCTGCCCCTGCACTCCATATCAAATGAATATCTAATAGTTGAATGTTTGTCAGGGGGGCAAGGGAGAAGGCATAGAGGCCTGGGGGAAATGGCTGCCGAAGTAGTACATATGCATTACTTTGATATGAAATTATGTTTGTTGATTGTTTTTTCAACAAAAAACAATTACACCTATGGGTACTTAATGCGCCAACTGAGAAATTTGTAATTGAATTAAGAAATTAAGAAATTAGTTCTAGGTCAATTATAAAAAATTGAAACAAACCCAATATTTGTGTGGATTGTATTCTTTGTTGCATTAATTGTAATCTTTTTTTCCTCATATGGATTACTTTTTTGCAACATTAGCTGAGGGCATTCCTGCCAATATCTATGGCGACATCAAAAATTTGCCAAAACCGGTACTGATATTCACATGCTGATTTGAAACTGTTCCACTCAATATATTTTGGTTGACATTTCATATTGGTAAGACGAACGCTTTATGTGGCTGATGTAGTAAGTTGAAAACTTTTTGAAAGGTCATCTTTTTGAAGGAAGTGGTTAGCGAATTGGAAAAAGATGTGCTGGCCATATTTGGACCATAGTAATGTGCAAGCTGAGGTAATTCATTCAAAGGCCATGTAAATTGTATCACTGACATGTTTGGCCGGTTGGTGTATTGTACAGCATTCTTGCCTCCCAATCACATGTTCCTGAGTTCGATTCCTGACTGGAGCACTTCAAAGTTGAAAGTTTTAAGATAGGTTTGTTCTCAGTAGCCTCTTAGAAAAAATTTACATTCTCAGGGGTGACGGGTCCACTACAGTGCTGCATCAGGATGTTAGTTCTGGTAGTAGTTCAACTTAATTTTTTTTGTGTTATGATAAGAAGGATGACTTAATTTGAGTAAGTTGGGCTGACTTAAACTGTAGAATATGAAAATTTGGACAGGGGGCAAAGGAGAAGAAGGTTGAGGCCTAGGGGAAATGTTTGCCGAAGGTCCCCAATGCCCCACCAGTCATCCCCTGCCCCCTTCACCCAACATCAAATGAATCATCCTCTGCCCCCTTGACCGAATATGAAATGAATATCAAATGGTTTAAGATTCGTCAGGGGGGCAAGGGAGAAGGGTCGGTGCCTGGGGGAGAGGGTCACCGTGGCCTACCCCAATGGCCTAACTATCATCCCCCTGCCCCCCTTGACCCAATATCAAATGAATATCTAATTGTTGAATGTTTACCAGAGGGGCAAGGGAGAAGGAGTTTGGGCCAAGGGGAAATTGTTGCTGAAGGCCCCCAATGCCCCACCAGTTGTCCCCCTGCCCCTGCACTCCATATCAAATGAATATCTAATAGTTGAATGTTTGTCAGGGGGGCAAGGGAGAAGGCATAGAGGCCTGGGGGAAATGGCTGCCGAAGTAGTACATATGCATTACTTTGATATGAAATTATGTTTGTTGATTGTTTTTTCAACAAAAACCAATTACACCTATGGGTACTTAATGCGCCAACTGAGAAATTTGTAATTGAATTAAGAAATTAAGAAATTAGTTCTAGGTCAATTATAAAAAATTGAAACAAACCCAATATTTGTGTGGATTGTATTCTTTGTTGCATTAATTGTAATCTTTTTTTCCTCATATGGATTACTTTTTTGCAACATTAGCTGAGGGCATTCCTGCCAATATCTATGGCGACATCAAAAATTTGCCAAAACCGGTACTGATATTCACATGCTGATTTGAAACTGTTCCACTCAATATATTTTGGTTAACATTTCATATTGGTAAGACGAACGCTTTATGTGGCTGATGTAGTAAGTTAAAAACTTTTTGAAAGGTCATCTTTTTGAAGGAAGTGGTTAGCGAATTGGAAAAAGATGTGCTGGCCATATTTGGACCATAGTAATGTGCAAGCTGAGGTAATTCATTCAAAGGCCATGTAAATTCTATCACTGACATGTCTGGCTGGTTGGTGTATTGTAAAGCATTCTTGCCTCCCAATCACATGTTCCTGAGTTCGATTCCTGACTGCAGCACTTCAAAGTTGAAAGTTTTAAGATAGGTTTGTTCTCAGTAGCCTCTTAGAAAAAATTTACATTCTCAGGGGTGACGGGTCCACTACAGTGCTGCATCAGGATGTTAGTTCTGGTAGTAGTTCAACTTAATTTTTTTGTGTTATGATAAGAAGGATGACTTAATTTGAGTAAGTTAGGCTGACTTAAACTGTAGAATATGAAAATTTGGACAGGGGGCAAAGGAGAAGAAGGTTGAGGCCTAGGGGAAATGTTTGCCGAAGGTCCCCAATGCCCCACCAGTCATCCCCTGCCCCCTTCACCCAACATCAAATGAATCATCCTCTGCCCCCTTGACCGAATATGAAATGAATATCAAATGGTTTAAGATTCGTCAGGGGGGCAAGGGAGAAGGGTCGGTGCCTGGGGGAGAGGGTCACCGTGGCCCCCCCAATGGCATAACTATCATCTCCCTGCCCCCCTTAGTTTGGGCCAAGGGGAAATTGTTGCTGAAGGCCCCCAATGCCCCACCAGTTGTCCCCCTGCCCCTGCAATCCATATCAAATGAATATCTAATAGTTGAATGTTTGTCAGGGGGGCAAGGGAGAAGGCATAGAGGCCTGGGGGAAATGGCTGCCGAAGTAGTACATATGCATTACTTTGATATGAAATTATGTTTGTTGATTGTTTTTTCAACAAAAAACAATTACACCTATGGGTACTTAATGCGCCAACTGAGAAATTTGTAATTGAATTAAGAAATTAAGAAATTAGTTCTAGGTCAATTATAAAAAATTGAAACAAACCCAATATTTGTGTGGATTGCATTCTTTGTTGCATTAATTGTAATCTTTTTTTCCTCATATGGATTACTTTTTTGCAACATTAGCTGAGGGCATTCCTGCCAATATCTATGGCGACATCAAACATTTGCCAAAACCGGTACTGATATTCACATGCTGATTTGAAACTGTTCCACTCAATATATTTTGGTTAACATTTCATATTGGTAAGACGAACGCTTTATGTGGCTGATGTAGTAAGTTGAAAACTTTTTGAAAGGTCATCTTTTTGAAGGAAGTGGTTAGCGAATTGGAAAAAGATGTGCTGGCCATATTTGGACCATAGTAATGTGCAAGCTGAGGTAATTCATTCAAAGGCCATGTAAATTCTATCACTGACATGTCTGGCTGGTTGGTGTATTGTAAAGCATTCTTGCCTCCCAATCACATGTTCCTGAGTTCGATTCCTGACTGCAGCACTTCAAAGTTGAAAGTTTTAAGATAGGTTTGTTCTCAGTAGCCTCTTAGAAAAAATTTACATTCTCAGGGGTGACGGGTCCACTACAGTGCTGCATCAGGATGTTAGTTCTGGTAGTAGTTCAACTTAATTTTTTTGTGTTATGATAAGAAGGATGACTTAATTTGAGTAAGTTGGGCTGACTTAAACTGTAGAATATGAAAATTTGGACAGGGGGCAAAGGAGAAGAAGGTTGAGGCCTAGGGGAAATGTTTGCCGAAGGTCCCCAATGCCCCACCAGTCATCCCCTGCCCCCTTCACCCAACATCAAATGAATCATCCTCTGCCCCCTTGACCGAATATGAAATGAATATCAAATGGTTTAAGATTCGTCAGGGGGGCAAGGGAGAAGGGTCGGTGCCTGGGGGAGAGGGTCACCGTGGCCTACCCCAATGGCCTAACTATCATCCCCCTGCCCCCCTTGACCCAATATCAAATGAATATCTAATTGTTGAATGTTTACCAGAGGGGCAAGGGAGAAGGAGTTTGGGCCAAGGGGAAATTGTTGCTGAAGGCCCCCAATGCCCCACCAGTTGTCCCCCTGCCCCTGCACTCCATATCAAATGAATATCTAATAGTTGAATGTTTGTCAGGGGGGCAAGGGAGAAGGCATAGAGGCCTGGGGGAAATGGCTGCCGAAGTAGTACATATGCATTACTTTGATATGAAATTATGTTTGTTGATTGTTTTTTCAACAAAAACCAATTACACCTATGGGTACTTAATGCGCCAACTGAGAAATTTGTAATTGAATTAAGAAATTAAGAAATTAGTTCTAGGTCAATTATAAAAAATTGAAACAAACCCAATATTTGTGTGGATTGTATTCTTTGTTGCATTAATTGTAATCTTTTTTTCCTCATATGGATTACTTTTTTGCAACATTAGCTGAGGGCATTCCTGCCAATATCTATGGCGACATCAAAAATTTGCCAAAACCGGTACTGATATTCACATGCTGATTTGAAACTGTTCCACTCAATATATTTTGGTTAACATTTCATATTGGTAAGACGAACGCTTTATGTGGCTGATGTAGTAAGTTAAAAACTTTTTGAAAGGTCATCTTTTTGAAGGAAGTGGTTAGCGAATTGGAAAAAGATGTGCTGGCCATATTTGGACCATAGTAATGTGCAAGCTGAGGTAATTCATTCAAAGGCCATGTAAATTCTATCACTGACATGTCTGGCTGGTTGGTGTATTGTAAAGCATTCTTGCCTCCCAATCACATGTTCCTGAGTTCGATTCCTGACTGCAGCACTTCAAAGTTGAAAGTTTTAAGCTAGGTTTGTTCTCAGTAGCCTCTTAGAAAAAATTTACATTCTCAGGGGTGACGGGTCCACTACAGTGCTGCATCAGGATGTTAGTTCTGGTAGTAGTTCAACTTAATTTTTTTGTGTTATGATAAGAAGGATGACTTAATTTGAGTAAGTTAGGCTGACTTAAACTGTAGAATATGAAAATTTGGACAGGGGGCAAAGGAGAAGAAGGTTGAGGCCTAGGGGAAATGTTTGCCGAAGGTCCCCAATGCCCCACCAGTCATCCCCTGCCCCCTTCACCCAACATCAAATGAATCATCCTCTGCCCCCTTGACCGAATATGAAATGAATATCAAATGGTTTAAGATTCGTCAGGGGGGCAAGGGAGAAGGGTCGGTGCCTGGGGGAGAGGGTCACCGTGGCCCCCCCAATGGCATAACTATCATCTCCCTGCCCCCCTTAGTTTGGGCCAAGGGGAAATTGTTGCTGAAGGCCCCCAATGCCCCACCAGTTGTCCCCCTGCCCCTGCAATCCATATCAAATGAATATCTAATAGTTGAATGTTTGTCAGGGGGGCAAGGGAGAAGGCATAGAGGCCTGGGGGAAATGGCTGCCGAAGTAGTACATATGCATTACTTTGATATGAAATTATGTTTGTTGATTGTTTTTTCAACAAAAAACAATTACACCTATGGGTACTTAATGCGCCAACTGAGAAATTTGTAATTGAATTAAGAAATTAAGAAATTAGTTCTAGGTCAATTATAAAAAATTGAAACAAACCCAATATTTGTGTGGATTGCATTCTTTGTTGCATTAATTGTAATCTTTTTTTCCTCATATGGATTACTTTTTTGCAACATTAGCTGAGGGCATTCCTGCCAATATCTATGGCGACATCAAACATTTGCCAAAACCGGTACTGATATTCACATGCTGATTTGAAACTGTTCCACTCAATATATTTTGGTTAACATTTCATATTGGTAAGACGAACGCTTTATGTGGCTGATGTAGTAAGTTGAAAACTTTTTGAAAGGTCATCTTTTTGAAGGAAGTGGTTAGCGAATTGGAAAAAGATGTGCTGGCCATATTTGGACCATAGTAATGTGCAAGCTGAGGTAATTCATTCAAAGGCCATGTAAATTCTATCACTGACATGTCTGGCTGGTTGGTGTATTGTAAAGCATTCTTGCCTCCCAATCACATGTTCCTGAGTTCGATTCCTGACTGCAGCACTTCAAAGTTGAAAGTTTTAAGATAGGTTTGTTCTCAGTAGCCTCTTAGAAAAAATTTACATTCTCAGGGGTGACGGGTCCACTACAGTGCTGCATCAGGATGTTAGTTCTGGTAGTAGTTCAACTTAATTTTTTTGTGTTATGATAAGAAGGATGACTTAATTTGAGTAAGTTAGGCTGACTTAAACTGTAGAATATGAAAATTTGGACAGGGGGCAAAGGAGAAGAAGGTTGAGGCCTAGGGGAAATGTTTGCCGAAGGTCCCCAATGCCCCACCAGTCATCCCCTGCCCCCTTCACCCAACATCAAATGAATCATCCTCTGCCCCCTTGACCGAATATGAAATGAATATCAAATGGTTTAAGATTCGTCAGGGGGGCAAGGGAGAAGGGTCGGTGCCTGGGGGAGAGGGTCACCGTGGCCTACCCCAATGGCCTAACTATCATCCCCCTGCCCCCCTTGACCCAATATCAAATGAATATCTAATTGTTGAATGTTTACCAGAGGGGCAAGGGAGAAGGAGTTTGGGCCAAGGGGAAATTGTTGCTGAAGGCCCCCAATGCCCCACCAGTTGTCCCCCTGCCCCTGCACTCCATATCAAATGAATATCTAATAGTTGAATGTTTGTCAGGGGGGCAAGGGAGAAGGCATAGAGGCCTGGGGGAAATGGCTGCCGAAGTAGTACATATGCATTACTTTGATATGAAATTATGTTTGTTGATTGTTTTTTCAACAAAAACCAATTACACCTATGGGTACTTAATGCGCCAACTGAGAAATTTGTAATTGAATTAAGAAATTAAGAAATTAGTTCTAGGTCAATTAGAAAAAATTGAAACAAACCCAATATTTGTGTGGATTGTATTCTTTGTTGCATTAATTGTAATCTTTTTTTCCTCATATGGATTACTTTTTTGCAACATTAGCTGTGGGCATTCCTGCCAATATCTATGGCGACATCAAAAATTTGCCAAAACCGGTACTGATATTCACATGCTGATTTGAAACTGTTCCATTCAATATATTTTGGCTAACATTTCATATTGGTAAGACGAACGCTTTATGTGGCTGATGTAGTAAGTTAAAAACTTTTTGAAAGGTCATCTTTTTGAAGGAAGTGGTTAGCGAATTGGAAAAAGATGTGCTGGCCATATTTGGACCATAGTAATGTGCAAGCTGAGGTAATTCATTCAAAGGCCATGTAAATTCTATCACTGACATGTCTGGCTGGTTGGTGTATTGTAAAGCATTCTTGCCTCCCAATCACATGTTCCTGAGTTCGATTCCTGACTGCAGCACTTCAAAGTTGAAAGTTTTAAGATAGGTTTGTTCTCAGTAGCCTCTTAGAAAAAATTTACATTCTCAGGGGTGACGGGTCCACTACAGTGCTGCATCAGGATGTTAGTTCTGGTAGTAGTTCAACTTAATTTTTTTGTGTTATGATAAGAAGGATGACTTAATTTGAGTAAGTTAGGCTGACTTAAACTGTAGAATATGAAAATTTGGACAGGGGGCAAAGGAGAAGAAGGTTGAGGCCTAGGGGAAATGTTTGCCGAAGGTCCCCAATGCCCCACCAGTCATCCCCTGCCCCCTTCACCCAACATCAAATGAATCATCCTCTGCCCCCTTGACCGAATATGAAATGAATATCAAATGGTTTAAGATTCGTCAGGGGGGCAAGGGAGAAGGGTCGGTGCCTGGGGGAGAGGGTCACCGTGGCCCCCCAATGGCATAACTATCATCCCCCTGCCCCCCTTAGTTTGGGCCAAGGGGAAATTGTTGCTGAAGGCCCCCAATGCCCCACCAGTTGTCCCCCTGCCCCTGCACTCCATATCAAATGAATATCTAATAGTTGAATGTTTGTCAGGGGGGCAAGGGAGAAGGCACAGAGGCCTGGGGGAAATGGCTGCCGAAGTAGTACATATGCATTACTTTGATATGAAATTATGTTTGTTGATTGTTTTTTCAACAAAAAACAATTACACCTATGGGTACTTAATGCGCCAACTGAGAAATTTGTAATTGAATTAAGAAATTAAGAAATTAGTTCTAGGTCAATTATAAAAAATTGAAACAAACCCAATATTTGTGTGGATTGTATTCTTTGTTGCATTAATTGTAATCTTTTTTTCCTCATATGGATTACTTTTTTGCAACATTAGCTGAGGGCATTCCTGCCAATATCTATGGCGACATCAAACATTTGCCAAAACCGGTACTGATATTCACATGCTGATTTGAAACTGTTCCACTCAATATATTTTGGTTAACATTTCATATTGGTAAGACGAACGCTTTATGTGGCTGATGTAGTAAGTTGAAAACTTTTTGAAAGGTCATCTTTTTGAAGGAAGTGGTTAGCGAATTGGAAAAAGATGTGCTGGCCATATTTGGACCATAGTAATGTGCAAGCTGAGGTAATTCATTCAAAGGCCATGTAAATTCTATCACTGACATGTTTGGCTGGTTGGTGTATTGTAAAGCATTCTTGCCTCCCAATCACATGTTCCTGAGTTCGATTCCTGACTGGAGCACTTCAAAGTTGAAAGTTTTAAGATAGGTTTGTTCTCAGTAGCCTCTTAGAAAAAATTTACATTCTCAGGGGTGACGGGTCCACTACAGTGCTGCATCAGGATGTTAGTTCTGGTAGTAGTTCAACTTAATTTTTTTGTGTTATGATAGGATGACTTAATTTGAGTAAGTTGGGCTGACTTAAACTGTAGAATATGAAAATTTGGACAGGGGGCAAAGGAGAAGAAGGTTGAGGCCTAGGGGAAATGTTTGCCGAAGGTCCCCAATGCCCCACCAGTCATCCCCTGCCCCCTTCACCCAACATCAAATGAATCATCCTCTGCCCCTTTGACCGAATATGAAATGAATATCAAATGGTTTAAGATTCGTCAGGGGGGCAAGGGAGAAGGGTCGGTGCCTGGGGGAGAGGGTCACCGTGGCCCCCCCAATGGCCTAACTATCAACCCCCTGCCCCCCTTGACCCAATATCAAATGAATATCTAATTGTTGAATGTTTACCAGAGGGGCAAGGGAGAAGGAGTTTGGGCCAAGGGGAAATTGTTGCTGAAGACCCCCAATGCCCCACCAGTTGTCCCCCTGCCCCTGCACTCCATATCAAATGAATATCTAATAGTTGAATGTTTGTCAGGGGGGCAAGGGAGAAGGCATAGAGGCCTGGGGGAAATGGCTGCCGAAGTAGTTCATATGCATTACTTTGATATGAAATTATGTTTGTTGATTGTTTTTTCAACAAAAAACAATTACACCTATGGGTACTTAATGCGCCAACTGAGAAATTTGTAATTGAATTAAGAAATTAAGAAATTAGTTCTAGGTCAATTATAAAAAATTGAAACAAACCCAATATTTGTGTGGATTGTATTCTTTGTTGCATTAATTGTAATCTTTTTTTCCTCATATGGATTACTTTTTTGCAACATTAGCTGAGGGCATTCCTGCCAATATCTATGGCGACATCAAAAATTTGCCAAAACCGGTACTGATATTCACATGCTGATTTGAAACTGTTCCACTCAATATATTTTGGTTAACATTTCATATTGGTAAGACGAACGCTTTATGTGGCTGATGTAGTAAGTTGAAAACTTTTTGAAAGGTCATCTTTTTGAAGGAAGTGGTTAGCGAATTGGAAAAAGATGTGCTGGCCATATTTGGACCATAGTAATGTGCAAGCTGAGGTAATTCATTCAAAGGCCATGTAAATTCTATCACTGACATGTCTGGCTGGTTGGTGTATTGTAAAGCATTCTTGCCTCCCAATCACATGTTCCTGAGTTCGATTCCTGACTGCAGCACTTCAAAGTTGAAAGTTTTAAGATAGGTTTGTTCTCAGTAGCCTCTTAGAAAAAATTTACATTCTCAGGGGTGACGGGTCCACTACAGTGCTGCATCAGGATGTTAGTTCTGGTAGTAGTTCAACTTAATTTTTTTGTGTTATGATAAGAAGGATGACTTAATTTGAGTAAGTTAGGCTGACTTAAACTGTAGAATATGAAAATTTGGACAGGGGGCAAAGGAGAAGAAGGTTGAGGCCTAGGGGAAATGTTTGCCGAAGGTCCCCAATGCCCCACCAGTCATCCCCTGCCCCCTTCACCCAACATCAAATGAATCATCCTCTGCCCCCTTGACCGAATATGAAATGAATATCAAATGGTTTAAGATTCGTCAGGGGGGCAAGGGAGAAGGGTCGGTGCCTGGGGGAGAGGGTCACCGTGGCCCCCCCAATGGCATAACTATCATCCCCCTGCCCCCCTTAGTTTGGGCCAAGGGGAAATTGTTGCTGAAGGCCCCCAATGCCCCACCAGTTGTCCCCCTGCCCCTGCACTCCATATCAAATGAATATCTAATAGTTGAATGTTTGTCAGGGGGGCAAGGGAGAAGGCATAGAGGCCTGGGGGAAATGGCTGCCGAAGTAGTACATATGCATTACTTTGATATGAAATTATGTTTGTTGATTGTTTTTTCAACAAAAAACAATTACACCTATGGGTACTTAATGCGCCAACTGAGAAATTTGTAATTGAATTAAGAAATTAAGAAATTAGTTCTAGGTCAATTATAAAAAATTGAAACAAACCCAATATTTGTGTGGATTGTATTCTTTGTTGCATTAATTGTAATCTTTTTTTCCTCATATGGATTACTTTTTTGCAACATTAGCTGAGGGCATTCCTGCCAATATCTATGGCGACATCAAACATTTGCCAAAACCGGTACTGATATTCACATGCTGATTTGAAACTGTTCCACTCAATATATTTTGGTTAACATTTCATATTGGTAAGACGAACGCTTTATGTGGCTGATGTAGTAAGTTGAAAACTTTTTGAAAGGTCATCTTTTTGAAGGAAGTGGTTAGCGAATTGGAAAAAGATGTGCTGGCCATATTTGGACCATAGTAATGTGCAAGCTGAGGTAATTCATTCAAAGGCCATGTAAATTCTATCACTGACATGTTTGGCTGGTTGGTGTATTGTAAAGCATTCTTGCCTCCCAATCACATGTTCCTGAGTTCGATTCCTGACTGGAGCACTTCAAAGTTGAAAGTTTTAAGATAGGTTTGTTCTCAGTAGCCTCTTAGAAAAAATTTACATTCTCAGGGGTGACGGGTCCACTACAGTGCTGCATCAGGATGTTAGTTCTGGTAGTAGTTCAACTTAATTTTTTTGTGTTATGATAGGATGACTTAATTTGAGTAAGTTGGGCTGACTTAAACTGTAGAATATGAAAATTTGGACAGGGGGCAAAGGAGAAGAAGGTTGAGGCCTAGGGGAAATGTTTGCCGAAGGTCCCCAATGCCCCACCAGTCATCCCCTGCCCCCTTCACCCAACATCAAATGAATCATCCTCTGCCCCTTTGACCGAATATGAAATGAATATCAAATGGTTTAAGATTCGTCAGGGGGGCAAGGGAGAAGGGTCGGTGCCTGGGGGAGAGGGTCACCGTGGCCCCCCCAATGGCCTAACTATCAACCCCCTGCCCCCCTTGACCCAATATCAAATGAATATCTAATTGTTGAATGTTTACCAGAGGGGCAAGGGAGAAGGAGTTTGGGCCAAGGGGAAATTGTTGCTGAAGACCCCCAATGCCCCACCAGTTGTTCCCCTGCCCCTGCACTCCATATCAAATGAATATCTAATAGTTGAATGTTTGTCAGGGGGGCAAGGGAGAAGGCATAGAGGCCTGGGGGAAATGGCTGCCGAAGTAGTTCATATGCATTACTTTGATATGAAATTATGTTTGTTGATTGTTTTTTCAACAAAAAACAATTACACCTATGGGTACTTAATGCGCCAACTGAGAAATTTGTAATTGAATTAAGAAATTAAGAAATTAGTTCTAGGTCAATTATAAAAAATTGAAACAAACCCAATATTTGTGTGGATTGTATTCTTTGTTGCATTAATTGTAATCTTTTTTTCCTCATATGGATTACTTTTTTGCAACATTAGCTGAGGGCATTCCTGCCAATATCTATGGCGACATCAAAAATTTGCCAAAACCGGTACTGATATTCACATGCTGATTTGAAACTGTTCCACTCAATATATTTTGGTTAACATTTCATATTGGTAAGACGAACGCTTTATGTGGCTGATGTAGAAAGTTGAAAACTTTTTGAAAGGTCATCTTTTTGAAGGAAGTGGTTAGCGAATTGGAAAAAGATGTGCTGGCCATATTTGGATCATAGTAATGTGCAAGCTGAGGTAATTCATTCAAAGGCCATGTAAATTCTATCACTGACATGTCTGGCTGGTTGGTGTATTGTAAAGCATTCTTGCCTCCCAATCACATGTTCCTGAGTTCGATTCCTGACTGCAGCACTTCAAAGTTGAAAGTTTTAAGATAGGTTTGTTCTCAGTAGCCTCTTAGAAAAAATTTACATTCTCAGGGGTGACGGGTCCACTACAGTGCTGCATCAGGATGTTAGTTCTGGTAGTAGTTCAACTTAATTTTTTTGTGTTATGATAAGAAGGATGACTTAATTTGAGTAAGTTAGGCTGACTTAAACTGTAGAATATGAAAATTTGGACAGGGGGCAAAGGAGAAGAAGGTTGAGGCCTAGGGGAAATGTTTGCCGAAGGTCCCCAATGCCCCACCAGTCATCCCCTGCCCCCTTCACCCAACATCAAATGAATCATCCTCTGCCCCCTTGACCGAATATGAAATGAATATCAAATGGTTTAAGATTCGTCAGGGGGGCAAGGGAGAAGGGTCGGTGCCTGGGGGAGAGGGTCACCGTGGCCCCCCCAATGACATAACTATCATCCCCCTGCCCCCCTTGACCCAATATCAAATGAATATCTAATTGTTGAATGTTTACCAGAGGGGCAAGGGAGAAGGAGTTTGGGCCAAGGGGAAATTGTTGCTGAAGGCCCCCAATGCCCCACCAGTTGTCCCCCTGCCCCTGCACTCCATATCAAATGAATATCTAATAGTTGAATGTTTGTCAGGGGGGCAAGGGAGAAGGCATAGAGGCCTGGGGAAATGGCTGCCGAAGTAGTACATATGCATTACTTTGATATGAAATTATGTTTGTTGATTGTTTTTTCAACAAAAAACAATTACACCTATGGGTACTTAATGCGCCAACTGAGAAATTTGTAATTGAATTAAGAAATTAAGAAATTAGTTCTAGGTCAATTATAAAAAATTGAAACAAACCCAATATTTGTGTGGATTGTATTCTTTGTTGCATTAATTGTAATCTTTTTTTCCTCATATGGATTACTTTTTTGCAACATTAGCTGAGGGCATTCCTGCCAATGTCTATGGCGACATCAAAAATTTGCCAAAACCGGTACTGATATTCACATGCTGATTTGAAACTGTTCCACTCAATATATTTTGGTTAACATTTCATATTGGTAAGACGAACGCTTTATGTGGCTGATGTAGTAAGTTAAAAACTTTTTGAAAGGTCATCTTTTTGAAGGAAGTGGTTAGCGAATTGGAAAAAGATGTGCTGGCCATATTTGGACCATAGTAATGTGCAAGCTGAGGTAATTCATTCAAAGGCCATGTAAATTCTATCACTGACATGTCTGGCTGGTTGGTGTATTGTAAAGCATTCTTGCCTCCCAATCACATGTTCCTGAGTTCGATTCCTGACTGCAGCACTTCAAAGTTGAAAGTTTTAAGATAGGTTTGTTCTCAGTAGCCTCTTAGAAAAAATTTACATTCTCAGGGGTGACGGGTCCACTACAGTGCTGCATCAGGATGTTAGTTCTGGTAGTAGTTCAACTTAATTTTTTTGTGTTATGATAGGATGACTTAATTTGAGTAAGTTGGGCTGACTTAAACTGTAGAATATGAAAATTTGGACAGGGGGCAAAGGAGAAGAAGGTTGAGGCCTAGGGGAAATGTTTGCCGAAGGTCCCCAATGCCCCACCAGTCATCCCCTGCCCCCTTCACCCAACATCAAATGAATCATCCTCTGCCCCCTTCACCGATTATGAAATGAATATCAAATGGTTTAAGATTCGTCAGGGGGGCAAGGGAGAAGGGTCGGTGCCTGGGGGAGAGGGTCACCGTGGCCCCCCCCCAATGGCCTAACTATCAACCCCCTGCCCCCCTTGACCCAATATCAAATGAATATCTAATTGTTGAATGTTTACCAGAGGGGCAAGGGAGAAGGAGTTTGGGCCAAGGGGAAATTGTTGCTGAAGACCCCCAATGCCCCACCAGTTGTCCCCCTGCCCCTGCACTCCATATCAAATGAATATCTAATAGTTGAATGTTTGTCAGGGGGGCAAGGGAGAAGGCATAGAGGCCTGGGGGAAATGGCTGCCGAAGTAGTACATATGCATTACTTTGATATGAAATTATGTTTGTTGATTGTTTTTTCAACAAAAAACAATTACACCTATGGGTACTTAATGCGCCAACTGAGAAATTTGTAATTGAATTAAGAAATTAAGAAATTAGTTCTAGGTCAATTATAAAAAATTGAAACAAACCCAATATTTGTGTGGATTGTATTCTTTGTTGCATTAATTGTAATCTTTTTTTCCTCATATGGATTACTTTTTTGCAACATTAGCTGAGGGCATTCCTGCCAATATCTATGGCGACATCAAAAATTTGCCAAAACCGGTACTGATATTCACATGCTGATTTGAAACTGTTCCACTCAATATATTTTGGTTGACATTTCATATTGGTAAGACGAACGCTTTATGTGGCTGATGTAGTAAGTTGAAAACTTTTTGAAAGGTCATCTTTTTGAAGGAAGTGGTTAGCGAATTGGAAAAAGATGTGCCGGCCATATTTGGACCATAGTAATGTGCAAGCTGAGGTAATTCATTCAAAGGCCATGTAAATTCTATCACTGACATGTTTGGCCGTTTGGTGTATTGTACAGCATTCTTGCCTCCCAATCACATGTTCCTGAGTTCGATTCCTGACTGCAGCACTTCAAAGTTGAAAGTTTTAAGATAGGTTTGTTCTCAGTAGCCTCTTAGAAAAAATTTACATTCTCAGGGGTGACGGGTCCACTACAGTGCTGCATCAGGATGTTAGTTCTGGTAGTAGTTCAACTTAATTTTTTTTGTGTTATGATAAGAAGGATGACTTAATTTGAGTAAGTTGGGCTGACTTAAACTGTAGAATATGAAAATTTGGACAGGGGGCAAAGGAGAAGAAGGTTGAGGCCTAGGGGAAATGTTTGCCGAAGGTCCCCAATGCCCCACCAGTCATCCCCTGCCCCCTTCACCCAACATCAAATGAATCATCCTCTGCCCCCTTGACCGAATATGAAATGAATATCAAATGGTTTAAGATTCGTCAGGGGGGCAAGGGAGAAGGGTCGGTGCCTGGGGGAGAGGGTCACCGTGGCCTACCCCAATGGCCTAACTATCATCCCCCTGCCCCCCTTGACCCAATATCAAATGAATATCTAATTGTTGAATGTTTACCAGAGGGGCAAGGGAGAAGGAGTTTGGGCCAAGGGGAAATTGTTGCTGAAGGCCCCCAATGCCCCACCAGTTGTCCCCCTGCCCCTGCACTCCATATCAAATGAATATCTAATAGTTGAATGTTTGTCAGGGGGGCAAGGGAGAAGGCATAGAGGCCTGGGGGAAATGGCTGCCGAAGTAGTACATATGCATTACTTTGATATGAAATTATGTTTGTTGATTGTTTTTTCAACAAAAACCAATTACACCTATGGGTACTTAATGCGCCAACTGAGAAATTTGTAATTGAATTAAGAAATTAAGAAATTAGTTCTAGGTCAATTATAAAAAATTGAAACAAACCCAATATTTGTGTGGATTGTATTCTTTGTTGCATTAATTGTAATCTTTTTTTCCTCATATGGATTACTTTTTTGCAACATTAGCTGAGGGCATTCCTGCCAATATCTATGGCGACATCAAAAATTTGCCAAAACCGGTACTGATATTCACATGCTGATTTGAAACTGTTCCACTCAATATATTTTGGTTAACATTTCATATTGGTAAGACGAACGCTTTATGTGGCTGATGTAGTAAGTTAAAAACTTTTTGAAAGGTCATCTTTTTGAAGGAAGTGGTTAGCGAATTGGAAAAAGATGTGTTGGCCATATTTGGACCATAGTAATGTGCAAGCTGAGGTAATTCATTCAAAGGCCATGTAAATTCTATCACTGACATGTCTGGCTGGTTGGTGTATTGTAAAGCATTCTTGCCTCCCAATCACATGTTCCTGAGTTCGATTCCTGACTGCAGCACTTCAAAGTTGAAAGTTTTAAGATAGGTTTGTTCTCAGTAGCCTCTTAGAAAAAATTTACATTCTCAGGGGTGACGGGTCCACTACAGTGCTGCATCAGGATGTTAGTTCTGGTAGTAGTTCAACTTAATTTTTTTGTGTTATGATAAGAAGGATGACTTAATTTGAGTAAGTTAGGCTGACTTAAACTGTAGAATATGAAAATTTGGACAGGGGGCAAAGGAAAAGAAGGTTGAGGTCTAGGGGAAATGTTTGCCGAAGGTCCCCAATGCCCCACCAGTCATCCCCTGCCCCCTTCACCCAACATCAAATGAATCATCCTCTGCCCCCTTGACCGAATATGAAATGAATATCAAATGGTTTAAGATTCCTCAGGGGGGCAAGGGAGAAGGGTCGGTGCCTGGGGGAGAGGGTCACCGTGGCCCCCCCAATGGCATAACTATCATCCCCCTGCCCCCCTTAGTTTGGGCCAAGGGGAAATTGTTGCTGAAGGCCCCCAATGCCCCACCAGTTGTCCCCCTGCCCCTGCACTCCATATCAAATGAATATCTAATAGTTGAATGTTTGTCAGGGGGGCAAGGGAGAAGGCATAGAGGCCTGGGGGAAATGGCTGCCGAAGTAGTACATATGCATTACTTTGATATGAAATTATGTTTGTTGATTGTTTTTTCAACAAAAAACAATTACACCTATGGGTACTTAATGCGCCAACTGAGAAATTTGTAATTGAATTAAGAAATTAAGAAATTAGTTCTAGGTCAATTATAAAAAATTGAAACAAACCCAATATTTGTGTGGATTGTATTCTTTGTTGCATTAATTGTAATCTTTTTTTCCTCATATGGATTACTTTTTTGCAACATTAGCTGAGGGCATTCCTGCCAATATCTATGGCGACATCAAACATTTGCCAAAACCGGTACTGATATTCACATGCTGATTTGAAACTGTTCCACTCAATATATTTTGGTTAACATTTCATATTGGTAAGACGAACGCTTTATGTGGCTGATGTAGTAAGTTGAAAACTTTTTGAAAGGTCATCTTTTTGAAGGAAGTGGTTAGCGAATTGGAAAAAGATGTGCTGGCCATATTTGGACCATAGTAATGTGCAAGCTGAGGTAATTCATTCAAAGGCCATGTAAATTCTACCACTGACATGTTTGGCTGGTTGGTGTATTGTAAAGCATTCTTGCCTCCCAATCACATGTTCCTGAGTTCGATTCCTGACTGGAGCACTTCAAAGTTGAAAGTTTTAAGATAGGTTTGTTCTCAGTAGCCTCTTAGAAAAAATTTACATTCTCAGGGGTGACGGGTCCACTACAGTGCTGCATCAGGATGTTAGTTCTGGTAGTAGTTCAACTTAATTTTTTTGTGTTATGATAGGATGACTTAATTTGAGTAAGTTGGGCTGACTTAAACTGTAGAATATGAAAATTTGGACAGGGGGCAAAGGAGAAGAAGGTTGAGGCCTAGGGGAAATGTTTGCCGAAGGTCCCCAATGCCCCACCAGTCATCCCCTGCCCCCTTCACCCAACATCAAATGAATCATCCTCTGCCCCCTTCACCGATTATGAAATGAATATCAAATGGTTTAAGATTCGTCAGGGGGGCAAGGGAGAAGGGTCGGTGCCTGGGGGAGAGGGTCACCGTGGCCCCCCCCCAATGGCCTAACTATCAACCCCCTGCCCCCCTTGACCCAATATCAAATGAATATCTAATTGTTGAATGTTTACCAGAGGGGCAAGGGAGAAGGAGTTTGGGCCAAGGGGAAATTGTTGCTGAAGACCCCCAATGCCCCACCAGTTGTCCCCCTGCCCCTGCACTCCATATCAAATGAATATCTAATAGTTGAATGTTTGTCAGGGGGGCAAGGGAGAAGGCATAGAGGCCTGGGGGAAATGGCTGCCGAAGTAGTACATATGCATTACTTTGATATGAAATTATGTTTGTTGATTGTTTTTTCAACAAAAAACAATTACACCTATGGGTACTTAATGCGCCAACTGAGAAATTTGTAATTGAATTAAGAAATTAAGAAATTAGTTCTAGGTCAATTATAAAAAATTGAAACAAACCCAATATTTGTGTGGATTGTATTCTTTGTTGCATTAATTGTAATCTTTTTTTCCTCATATGGATTACTTTTTTGCAACATTAGCTGAGGGCATTCCTGCCAATATCTATGGCGACATCAAAAATTTGCCAAAACCGGTACTGATATTCACATGCTGATTTGAAACTGTTCCACTCAATATATTTTGGTTGACATTTCATATTGGTAAGACGAACGCTTTATGTGGCTGATGTAGTAAGTTGAAAACTTTTTGAAAGGTCATCTTTTTGAAGGAAGTGGTTAGCGAATTGGAAAAAGATGTGCCGGCCATATTTGGACCATAGTAATGTGCAAGCTGAGGTAATTCATTCAAAGGCCATGTAAATTCTATCACTGACATGTTTGGCCGTTTGGTGTATTGTACAGCATTCTTGCCTCCCAATCACATGTTCCTGAGTTCGATTCCTGACTGCAGCACTTCAAAGTTGAAAGTTTTAAGATAGGTTTGTTCTCAGTAGCCTCTTAGAAAAAATTTACATTCTCAGGGGTGACGGGTCCACTACAGTGCTGCATCAGGATGTTAGTTCTGGTAGTAGTTCAACTTAATTTTTTTTGTGTTATGATAAGAAGGATGACTTAATTTGAGTAAGTTGGGCTGACTTAAACTGTAGAATATGAAAATTTGGACAGGGGGCAAAGGAGAAGAAGGTTGAGGCCTAGGGGAAATGTTTGCCGAAGGTCCCCAATGCCCCACCAGTCATCCCCTGCCCCCTTCACCCAACATCAAATGAATCATCCTCTGCCCCCTTGACCGAATATGAAATGAATATCAAATGGTTTAAGATTCGTCAGGGGGGCAAGGGAGAAGGGTCGGTGCCTGGGGGAGAGGGTCACCGTGGCCTACCCCAATGGCCTAACTATCATCCCCCTGCCCCCCTTGACCCAATATCAAATGAATATCTAATTGTTGAATGTTTACCAGAGGGGCAAGGGAGAAGGAGTTTGGGCCAAGGGGAAATTGTTGCTGAAGGCCCCCAATGCCCCACCAGTTGTCCCCCTGCCCCTGCACTCCATATCAAATGAATATCTAATAGTTGAATGTTTGTCAGGGGGGCAAGGGAGAAGGCATAGAGGCCTGGGGGAAATGGCTGCCGAAGTAGTACATATGCATTACTTTGATATGAAATTATGTTTGTTGATTGTTTTTTCAACAAAAACCAATTACACCTATGGGTACTTAATGCGCCAACTGAGAAATTTGTAATTGAATTAAGAAATTAAGAAATTAGTTCTAGGTCAATTATAAAAAATTGAAACAAACCCAATATTTGTGTGGATTGTATTCTTTGTTGCATTAATTGTAATCTTTTTTTCCTCATATGGATTACTTTTTTGCAACATTAGCTGAGGGCATTCCTGCCAATATCTATGGCGACATCAAAAATTTGCCAAAACCGGTACTGATATTCACATGCTGATTTGAAACTGTTCCACTCAATATATTTTGGTTAACATTTCATATTGGTAAGACGAACGCTTTATGTGGCTGATGTAGTAAGTTAAAAACTTTTTGAAAGGTCATCTTTTTGAAGGAAGTGGTTAGCGAATTGGAAAAAGATGTGTTGGCCATATTTGGACCATAGTAATGTGCAAGCTGAGGTAATTCATTCAAAGGCCATGTAAATTCTATCACTGACATGTCTGGCTGGTTGGTGTATTGTAAAGCATTCTTGCCTCCCAATCACATGTTCCTGAGTTCGATTCCTGACTGCAGCACTTCAAAGTTGAAAGTTTTAAGATAGGTTTGTTCTCAGTAGCCTCTTAGAAAAAATTTACATTCTCAGGGGTGACGGGTCCACTACAGTGCTGCATCAGGATGTTAGTTCTGGTAGTAGTTCAACTTAATTTTTTTGTGTTATGATAAGAAGGATGACTTAATTTGAGTAAGTTAGGCTGACTTAAACTGTAGAATATGAAAATTTGGACAGGGGGCAAAGGAAAAGAAGGTTGAGGTCTAGGGGAAATGTTTGCCGAAGGTCCCCAATGCCCCACCAGTCATCCCCTGCCCCCTTCACCCAACATCAAATGAATCATCCTCTGCCCCCTTGACCGAATATGAAATGAATATCAAATGGTTTAAGATTCCTCAGGGGGGCAAGGGAGAAGGGTCGGTGCCTGGGGGAGAGGGTCACCGTGGCCCCCCCAATGGCATAACTATCATCCCCCTGCCCCCCTTAGTTTGGGCCAAGGGGAAATTGTTGCTGAAGGCCCCCAATGCCCCACCAGTTGTCCCCCTGCCCCTGCACTCCATATCAAATGAATATCTAATAGTTGAATGTTTGTCAGGGGGGCAAGGGAGAAGGCATAGAGGCCTGGGGGAAATGGCTGCCGAAGTAGTACATATGCATTACTTTGATATGAAATTATGTTTGTTGATTGTTTTTTCAACAAAAAACAATTACACCTATGGGTACTTAATGCGCCAACTGAGAAATTTGTAATTGAATTAAGAAATTAAGAAATTAGTTCTAGGTCAATTATAAAAAATTGAAACAAACCCAATATTTGTGTGGATTGTATTCTTTGTTGCATTAATTGTAATCTTTTTTTCCTCATATGGATTACTTTTTTGCAACATTAGCTGAGGGCATTCCTGCCAATATCTATGGCGACATCAAACATTTGCCAAAACCGGTACTGATATTCACATGCTGATTTGAAACTGTTCCACTCAATATATTTTGGTTAACATTTCATATTGGTAAGACGAACGCTTTATGTGGCTGATGTAGTAAGTTGAAAACTTTTTGAAAGGTCATCTTTTTGAAGGAAGTGGTTAGCGAATTGGAAAAAGATGTGCTGGCCATATTTGGACCATAGTAATGTGCAAGCTGAGGTAATTCATTCAAAGGCCATGTAAATTCTACCACTGACATGTTTGGCTGGTTGGTGTATTGTAAAGCATTCTTGCCTCCCAATCACATGTTCCTGAGTTCGATTCCTGACTGGAGCACTTCAAAGTTGAAAGTTTTAAGATAGGTTTGTTCTCAGTAGCCTCTTAGAAAAAATTTACATTCTCAGGGGTGACGGGTCCACTACAGTGCTGCATCAGGATGTTAGTTCTGGTAGTAGTTCAACTTAATTTTTTTGTGTTATGATAGGATGACTTAATTTGAGTAAGTTGGGCTGACTTAAACTGTAGAATATGAAAATTTGGACAGGGGGCAAAGGAGAAGAAGGTTGAGGCCTAGGGGAAATGTTTGCCGAAGGTCCCCAATGCCCCACCAGTCATCCCCTGCCCCCTTCACCCAACATCAAATGAATCATCCTCTGCCCCTTTGACCGAATATGAAATGAATATCAAATGGTTTAAGATTCGTCAGGGGGGCAAGGGAGAAGGGTCGGTGCCTGGGGGAGAGGGTCACCGTGGCCCCCCCAATGGCCTAACTATCAACCCCCTGCCCCCCTTGACCCAATATCAAATGAATATCTAATTGTTGAATGTTTACCAGAGGGGCAAGGGAGAAGGAGTTTGGGCCAAGGGGAAATTGTTGCTGAAGACCCCCAATGCCCCACCAGTTGTCCCCCTGCCCCTGCACTCCATATCAAATGAATATCTAATAGTTGAATGTTTGTCAGGGGGCAAGGGAGAAGGCATAGAGGCCTGGGGGAAATGGCTGCCGAAGTAGTACATATGCATTACTTTGATATGAAATTATGTTTGTTGATTGTTTTTTCAACAAAAAACAATTACACCTATGGGTACTTAATGCGCCAACTGAGAAATTTGTAATTGAATTAAGAAATTAAGAAATTAGTTCTAGGTCAATTATAAAAAATTGAAACAAACCCAATATTTGTGTGGATTGTATTCTTTGTTGCATTAATTGTAATCTTTTTTTCCTCATATGGATTACTTTTTTGCAACATTAGCTGAGGGCATTCCTGCCAATATCTATGGCGACATCAAAAATTTGCCAAAACCGGTACTGATATTCACATGCTGATTTGAAACTGTTCCACTCAATATATTTTGGTTAACATTTCATATTGGTAAGACGAACGCTTTATGTGGCTGATGTAGTAAGTTGAAAACTTTTTGAAAGGTCATCTTTTTGAAGGAAGTGGTTAGCGAATTGGAAAAAGATGTGCTGGCCATATTTGGACCATAGTAATGTGCAAGCTGAGGTAATTCATTCAAAGGCCATGTAAATTCTATCACTGACATGTCTGGCTGGTTGGTGTATTGTAAAGCATTCTTGCCTCCCAATCACATGTTCCTGAGTTCGATTCCTGACTGCAGCACTTCAAAGTTGAAAGTTTTAAGATAGGTTTGTTCTCAGTAGCCTCTTAGAAAAAATTTACATTCTCAGGGGTGACGGGTCCACTACAGTGCTGCATCAGGATGTTAGTTCTGGTAGTAGTTCAACTTAATTTTTTTGTGTTATGATAAGAAGGATGACTTAATTTGAGTAAGTTAGGCTGACTTAAACTGTAGAATATGAAAATTTGGACAGGGGGCAAAGGAGAAGAAGGTTGAGGCCTAGGGGAAATGTTTGCCGAAGGTCCCCAATGCCCCACCAGTCATCCCCTGCCCCCTTCACCCAACATCAAATGAATCATCCTCTGCCCCCTTGACCGAATATGAAATGAATATCAAATGGTTTAAGATTCGTCAGGGGGGCAAGGGAGAAGGGTCGGTGCCTGGGGGAGAGGGTCACCGTGGCCCCCCCAATGGCATAACTATCATCCCCCTGCCCCCCTTGACCCAATATCAAATGAATATCTAATTGTTGAATGTTTACCAGAGGGGCAAGGGAGAAGGAGTTTGGGCCAAGGGGAAATTGTTGCTGAAGGCCCCCAATGCCCCACCAGTTGTCCCCCTGCCCCTGCACTCCATATCAAATGAATATCTAATAGTTGAATGTTTGTCAGGGGGGCAAGGGAGAAGGCATAGAGGCCTGGGGGAAATGGCTGCCGAAGTAGTACATATGCATTACTTTGATATGAAATTATGTTTGTTGATTGTTTTTTCAACAAAAAACAATTACACCTATGGGTACTTAATGCGCCAACTGAGAAATTTGTAATTGAATTAAGAAATTAAGAAATTAGTTCTAGGTCAATTATAAAAAATTGAAACAAACCCAATATTTGTGTGGATTGTATTCTTTGTTGCATTAATTGTAATCTTTTTTTCCTCATATGGATTACTTTTTTGCAACATTAGCTGAGGGCATTCCTGCCAATATCTATGGCGACATCAAAAATTTGCCAAAACCGGTACTGATATTCACATGCTGATTTGAAACTGTTCCACTCAATATATTTTGGTTAACATTTCATATTGGTAAGACGAACGCTTTATGTGGCTGATGTAGTAAGTTAAAAACTTTTTGAAAGGTCATCTTTTTGAAGGAAGTGGTTAGCGAATTGGAAAAAGATGTGCTGGCCATATTTGGACCATAGTAATGTGCAAGCTGAGGTAATTCATTCAAAGGCCATGTAAATTCTATCACTGACATGTTTGGCTGGTTGGTGTATTGTAAAGCATTCTTGCCTCCCAATCACATGTTCCTGAGTTCGATTCCTGACTGCAGCACTTCAAAGTTGAAAGTTTTAAGATAGGTTTGTTCTCAGTAGCCTCTTAGAAAAAATTTACATTCTCAGGGGTGACGGGTCCACTACAGTGCTGCATCAGGATGTTAGTTCTGGTAGTAGTTCAACTTAATTTTTTTGTGTTATGATAAGAAGGATGACTTAATTTGAGTAAGTTAGGCTGACTTAAACTGTAGAATATGAAAATTTGGACAGGGGGCAAAGGAGAAGAAGGTTGAGGCCTAGGGGAAATGTTTGCCGAAGGTCCCCAATGCCCCACCAGTCATCCCCTGCCCCCTTCACCCAACATCAAATGAATCATCCTCTGCCCCCTTGACCGAATATGAAATGAATATCAAATGGTTTAAGATTCGTCAGGGGGGCAAGGGAGAAGGGTCGGTGCCTGGGGGAGAGGGTCACCGTGGCCCCCCCAATGGCATAACTATCATCCCCCTGCCCCCCTTAGTTTGGGCCAAGGGGAAATTGTTGCTGAAGGCCCCCAATGCCCCACCAGTTGTCCCCCTGCCCCTGCACTCCATATCAAATGAATATCTAATAGTTGAATGTTTGTCAGGGGGGCAAGGGAGAAGGCATAGAGGCCTGGGGGAAATGGCTGCCGAAGTAGTACATATGCATTACTTTGATATGAAATTATGTTTGTTGATTGTTTTTTCAACAAAAAACAATTACACCTATGGGTACTTAATGCGCCAACTGAGAAATTTGTAATTGAATTAAGAAATTAAGAAATTAGTTCTAGGTCAATTATAAAAAATTGAAACAAACCCAATATTTGTGTGGATTGTATTCTTTGTTGCATTAATTGTAATCTTTTTTTCCTCATATGGATTACTTTTTTGCAACATTAGCTGAGGGCATTCCTGCCAATATCTATGGCGACATCAAACATTTGGCAAAACCGGTACTGATATTCACATGCTGATTTGAAACTGTTCCACTCAATATATTTTGGTTAACATTTCATATTGGTAAGACGAACGCTTTATGTGGCTGATGTAGTAAGTTGAAAACTTTTTGAAAGGTCATCTTTTTGAAGGAAGTGGTTAGCGAATTGGAAAAAGATGTGCTGGCCATATTTGGACCATAGTAATGTGCAAGCTGAGGTAATTCATTCAAAGGCCATGTAAATTCTATCACTGACATGTCTGGCTGGTTGGTGTATTGTAAAGCATTCTTGCCTCCCAATCACATGTTCCTGAGTTCGATTCCTGACTGCAGCACTTCAAAGTTGAAAGTTTTAAGATAGGTTTGTTCTCAGTAGCCTCTTAGAAAAAATTTACATTCTCAGGGGTGACGGGTCCACTACAGTGCTGCATCAGGATGTTAGTTCTGGTAGTAGTTCAACTTAATTTTTTTGTGTTATGATAAGAAGGATGACTTAATTTGAGTAAGTTAGGCTGACTTAAACTGTAGAATATGAAAATTTGGACAGGGGGCAAAGGAGAAGAAGGTTGAGGCCTAGGGGAAATGTTTGCCGAAGGTCCCCAATGCCCCACCAGTCATCCCCTGCCCCCTTCACCCAACATCAAATGAATCATCCTCTGCCCCCTTGACCGAATATGAAATGAATATAAAATGGTTTAAGATTCGTCAGGGGGGCAAGGGAGAAGGGTCGGTGCCTGGGGGAGAGGGTCACCGTGGCCCCCCCAATGGCATAACTATCATCCCCCTGCCCCCCTTGACCCAATATCAAATGAATATCTAATTGTTGAATGTTTACCAGAGGGGCAAGGGAGAAGGAGTTTGGGCCAAGGGGAAATTGTTGCTGAAGGCCCCCAATGCCCCACCAGTTGTCCCCCTGCCCCTGCACTCCATATCAAATGAATATCTAATAGTTGAATGTTTGTCAGGGGGGCAAGGGAGAAGGCATAGAGGCCTGGGGGAAATGGCTGCCGAAGTAGTACATATGCATTACTTTGATATGAAATTATGTTTGTTGATTGTTTTTTCAACAAAAAACAATTACACCTATGGGTACTTAATGCGCCAACTGAGAAATTTGTAATTGAATTAAGAAATTAAGAAATTAGTTCTAGGTCAATTATAAAAAATTGAAACAAACCCAATATTTGTGTGGATTGTATTCTTTGTTGCATTAATTGTAATCTTTTTTTCCTCATATGGATTACTTTTTTGCAACATTAGCTGAGGGCATTCCTGCCAATATCTATGGCGACATCAAACATTTGGCAAAACCGGTACTGATATTCACATGCTGATTTGAAACTGTTCCACTCAATATATTTTGGTTAACATTTCATATTGGTAAGACGAACGCTTTATGTGGCTGATGTAGTAAGTTGAAAACTTTTTGAAAGGTCATCTTTTTGAAGGAAGTGGTTAGCGAATTGGAAAAAGATGTGCTGGCCATATTTGGACCATAGTAATGTGCAAGCTGAGGTAATTCATTCAAAGGCCATGTAAATTCTATCACTGACATGTCTGGCTGGTTGGTGTATTGTAAAGCATTCTTGCCTCCCAATCACATGTTCCTGAGTTCGATTCCTGACTGCAGCACTTCAAAGTTGAAAGTTTTAAGATAGGTTTGTTCTCAGTAGCCTCTTAGAAAAAATTTACATTCTCAGGGGTGACGGGTCCACTACAGTGCTGCATCAGGATGTTAGTTCTGGTAGTAGTTCGACTTAATTTTTTTGTGTTATGATAAGAAGGATGACTTAATTTGAGTAAGTTGGGCTGACTTAAACTGTAGAATATGAAAATTTGGACAGGGGGCAAAGGAGAAGAAGGTTGAGGCCTAGGGGAAATGTTTGCCGAAGGTCCCCAATGCCCCACCAGTCATCCCCTGCCCCCTTCACCCAACATCAAATGAATCATCCTCTGCCCCCTTGACCGAATATGAAATGAATATCAAATGGTTTAAGATTCGTCAGGGGGGCAAGGGAGAAGGGTCGGTGCCTGGGGGAGAGGGTCACCGTGGCCTACCCCAATGGCCTAACTATCATCCCCCTGCCCCCCTTGACCCAATATCAAATGAATATCTAATTGTTGAATGTTTACCAGAGGGGCAAGGGAGAAGGAGTTTGGGCCAAGGGGAAATTGTTGCTGAAGGCCCCCAATGCCCCACCAGTTGTCCCCCTGCCCCTGCACTCCATATCAAATGAATATCTAATAGTTGAATGTTTGTCAGGGGGGCAAGGGAGAAGGCATAGAGGCCTGGGGGAAATGGCTGCCGAAGTAGTACATATGCATTACTTTGATATGAAATTATGTTTGTTGAATGTTTTTTCAACAAAAAACAATTACACCTATGGGTACTTAATGCGCCAACTGAGAAATTTGTAATTGAATTAAGAAATTAAGAAATTAGTTCTAGGTCAATTATAAAAAATTGAAACAAACCCAATATTTGTGTGGATTGTATTCTTTGTTGCATTAATTGTAATCTTTTTTTCCTCATATGGATTACTTTTTTGCAACATTAGCTGAGGGCATTCCTGCCAATATCTATGGCGACATCAAAAATTTGCCAAAACCGGTACTGATATTCACATGCTGATTTGAAACTGTTCCACTCAATATATTTTGGTTAACATTTCATATTGGTAAGCCGAACGCTTTATGTGGCTGATGTAGTAAGTTGAAAACTTTTTGAAAGGTCATCTTTTTGAAGGAAGTGGTTAGCGAATTGGAAAAAGATGTGCTGGCCATATTTGGACCATAGTAATGTGCAAGCTGAGGTAATTCATTCAAAGGCCATGTAAATTCTATCACTGACATGTTTGGCTGGTTGGTGTATTGTAAAGCATTCTTGCCTCCTAATCACATGTTCCTGAGTTCGATTCCTGACTGGAGCACTTCAAAGTTGAAAGTTTTAAGATAGGTTTGTTCTCAGTAGCCTCTTAGAAAAAATTTACATTCTCAGGGGTGACGGGTCCACTACAGTGCTGCATCAGGATGTTAGTTCTGGTAGTAGTTCAACTTAATTTTTTTGTGTTATGATAGGATGACTTAATTTGAGTAAGTTGGGCTGACTTAAACTGTAGAATATGAAAATTTGGACAGGGGGCAAAGGAGAAGAAGGTTGAGGCCTAGGGGAAATGTTTGCCGAAGGTCCCCAATGCCCCACCAGTCATCCCCTGCCCCCTTCACCCAACATCAAATGAATCATCCTCTGCCCCCTTGACCGATTATGAAATGAATATCAAATGGTTTAAGATTCGTCAGGGGGGCAAGGGAGAAGGGTCGGTGCCTGGGGGAGAGGGTCACCGTGGCCCCCCCAATGGCCTAACTATCAACCCCCTGCCCCCCTTGACCCAATATCAAATGAATATCTAATTGTTGAATGTTTACCAGAGGGGCAAGGGAGAAGGAGTTTGGGCCAAGGGGAAATTGTTGCTGAAGACCCCCAATGCCCCACCAGTTGTCCCCCTGCCCCTGCACTCCATATCAAATGAATATCTAATAGTTGAATGTTTGTCAGGGGGGCAAGGGAGAAGGCATAGAGGCCTGGGGGAAATGGCTGCCGAAGTAGTACATATGCATTACTTTGATATGAAATTATGTTTGTTGATTGTTTTTTCAACAAAAAACAATTACACCTATGGGTACTTAATGCTCCAACTGAGAAATTTGTAATTGAATTAAGAAATTAAGAAATTAGTTCTAGGTCAATTATAAAAAATTGAAACAAACCCAATATTTGTGTGGATTGTATTCTTTGTTGCATTAATTGTAATCTTTTTTTCCTCATATGGATTACTTTTTTGCAACATTAGCTGAGGGCATTCCTGCCAATATCTATGGCGACATCAAAAATTTGCCAAAACCGGTACTGATATTCACATGCTGATTTGAAACTGTTCCACTCAATATATTTTGGTTAACATTTCATATTGGTAAGACGAATGCTTTATGTGGCTGATGTAGTAAGTTGAAAACTTTTTGAAAGGTCATCTTTTTGAAGGAAGTGGTTAGCGAATTGGAAAAAGATGTGCTGGCCATATTTGGACCATAGTTATATGCAAGCTGAGGTAATTCATTCAAAGGCCATGTAAATTCTATCACTGACATGTTTGGCTGGTTGGTGTATTGTAAAGCATTCTTGCCTCCCAATCACATGTTCCTGAGTTCGATTCCTGACTGGAGCACTTCAAAGTTGAAAGTTTTAAGATAGGTTTGTTCTCAGTAGCCTCTTAGAAAAAATTTACATTCTCAGGGGTGACGGGTCCACTACAGTGCTGCATCAGGATGTTAGTTCTGGTAGTAGTTCAACTTAATTTTTTTGTGTTATGATAAGAAGGATGACTTAATTTGAGTAAGTTGGGCTGACTTAAACTGTAGAATATGAAAATTTGGACAGGGGGCAAAGGAGAAGAAGGTTGAGGCCTAGGGGAAATGTTTGCCGAAGGTCCCCAATGCCCCACCAGTCATCCCCTGCCCCCTTCACCCAACATCAAATGAATCATCCTCTGCCCCCTTGACCGAATATGAAATGAATATCAAATGGTTTAAGATTCGTCAGGGGGGCAAGGGAGAAGGGTCGGTGCCTGGGGGAGAGGGTCACCGTGGCCCCCCCAATGGCCTAACTATCATCCCCCTGCCCCCCTTGACCCAATATCAAATGAATATCTAATTGTTGAATGTTTACCAGAGGGGCAAGGGAGAAGGAGTTTGGGCCAAGGGGAAATTGTTGCTGAAGGCCCCCAATGCCCCACCAGTTGTCCCGCTGCCCCTGCACTCCATATCAAATGAATATCTAATAGTTGAATGTTTGTCAGGGGGGCAAGGGAGAAGGCATAGAGGCCTGGGGGAAATGGCTGCCGAAGTAGTACATATGCATTACTTTGATATGAAATTATGTTTGTTGATTGTTTTTTCAACAAAAAACAATTACACCTATGGGTACTTAATGCGCCAACTGAGAAATTTGTAATTGAATTAAGAAATTAAGAAATTAGTTCTAGGTCAATTATAAAAAATTGAAACAAACCCAATATTTGTGTGGATTGTATTCTTTGTTGCATTAATTGTAATCGTTTTTTCCTCATATGGATTACTTTTTTGCAACATTAGCTGAGGGCATTCCTGCCAATATCTATGGCGACATCAAAAATTTGCCAAAACCGGTACTGATATTCACATGCTGATTTGAAACTGTTCCACTCAATATATTTTGGTTAACATTTCATATTGGTAAGACGAACGCTTTATGTGGCTGATGTAGTAAGTTGAAAACTTTTTGAAAGGTCATCTTTTTGAAGGAAGTGGTTAGCGAATTGGAAAAAGATGTGCTGGCCATATTTGGACCATAGTAATGTGCAAGCTGAGGTAATTCATTCAAAGGCCATGTAAATTCTATCACTGACATGTCTGGCTGGTTGGTGTATTGTAAAGCATTCTTGCCTCCCAATCACATGTTCCTGAGTTCGATTCCTGACTGCAGCACTTCAAAGTTGAAAGTTTTAAGATACGTTTGTTCTCAGTAGCCTCTTAGAAAAAATTTACATTCTCAGGGGTGATGGGTCCACTACAGTGCTGCATCAGGATGTTAGTTCTGGTAGTAGTTCAACTTAATTTTTTTGTGTTATGATAAGAAGGGTGACTTAATTTGAGTAAGTTGGGCTGACTTAAACTGTAGAATATGAAAATTTGGACAAGGGGCAAAGGAGAAGAAGGTTGAGGCCTAGGGGAAATGTTTGCCGAAGGTCCCCAATGCCCCACCAGTCATCCCCTGCCCCCTTCACCCAACATCAAATGAATCATCCTCTGCCCCCTTGACCGAATATGAAATGAATATCAAATGGTTTAAGATTCGTCAGGGGGGCAAGGGAGAAGGGTCGGTGCCTGGGGGAGAGGGTCACCGTGGCCCCCCCAATGGCCTAACTATCATCCCCCTGCCCCCCTTGACCCAATATCAAATGAATATCTAATTGTTGAATGTTTACCAGAGGGGCAAGGGAGAAGGAGTTTGGGCCAAGGGGAAATTGTTGCTGAAGGCCCCCAATGCCCCACCAGTTGTCCCCCTGCCCCTGCACTCCATATCAAATGAATATCTAATAGTTGAATGTTTGTCAGGGGGGCAAGGGAGAAGGCATAGAGGCCTGGGGGAAATGGCTGCCGAAGTGGTACATATGCATTACTTTGATATGAAATTATGCTTGTTGATTGTTTTTTCAACAAAAAACAATTACACCTATGGGTACTTAATGCGCCAGCTGAGAAATTTGTAATTGAATTAAGAAATTAAGAAATTAGTTCTAGGTCAATTATAATAAATATAAACAAACCCAATATTTGTGTGGATTGTATTCTTTGTTGCATTAATTGTAATCTTTTTTTCCTCATATGGATTACTTTTTTGCAACATTAGCTGAGGGCATTCCTGCCAATATCTATGGCGACATCAAAAATTTGCCAAAACCGGTACTGATATTCACATGCTGATTTGAAACTGTTCCACTCAATATATTTTGGTTAACATTTCATATTGGTAAGACGAACGCTTTATGTGGCTGATGTAGTAAGTTGAAAACTTTTTGAAAGGTCATCTTTTTGAAGGAAGTGGTTAGCGAATTGGAAAAAGATGTGCTGGCCATATTTGGACCATAGTAATATGCAAGCTGAGGTAATTCATTCAAAGGCCATGTAAATTCTATCACTGACATGTTTGGCTGGTTGGTGTATTGTAAAGCATTCTTGCCTCCCAATCACATGTTCCTGAGTTCGATTCCTGACTGCAGCACTTCAAAGTTGAAAGTTTTAAGATAGGTTTGTTCTCAGTAGCCTCTTAGAAAAAATTTACATTCTCAGGGGTGACGGGTCCACTACAGTGCTGCATCAGGATGTTAGTTCTGGTAGTAGTTCAACTTAATTTTTTTGTGTTATGATAAGAAGGATGACTTAATTTGAGTAAGTTGGGCTGACTTAAACTGTAGAATATGAAAATTTTGACAGGGGGCAAAGGAGAAGAAGGTTGAGGCCTAGGGGAAATGTTTGCCGAAGGTCCCCAATGCCCCACCAGTCATCCCCTGCCCCCTTCACCCAACATCAAATGAATCATCCTCTGCCCCCTTGACCGAATATGAAATGAATATCAAATGGTTTAAGATTCGTCAGGGGGGGCAAGGGAGAAGGGTCGGTGCCTGGGGGAGAGGGTCACCGTGGCGTCCCCAATGGCCTAACTATCATCCCCCTGCCCCCCTTGACCCAATATCAAATGAATATCTAAATGTTGAATGTTTACCAGAGGGGCAAGGGAGAAGGAGTTTGGGCCAAGGGGAAATTGTTGCTGAAGGCCCCCAATGCCCCACCAGTTGTCCCCCTGCCCCTGCACTCCATATCAAATGAATATCTAATAGTTGAATGTTTGTCAGGGGGGCAAGGGAGAAGGCATAGAGGCCTGGGGGAAATGGCTGCCGAAGTAGTACATATGCATTACTTTGATATGAAATTATGTTTGTTGATTGTTTTTTCAACAAAAAACAATTACACCTATGGGTACTTAATGCTCCAACTGAGAAATTTGTAATTGAATTAAGAAATTAAGAAATTAGTTCTAGGTCAATTATAAAAAATTGAAACAAACCCAATATTTGTGTGGATTGTATTCTTTGTTGCATTAATTGTAATCTTTTTTTCCTCATATGGATTACTTTTTTGCAACATTAGCTGAGGGCATTCCTGCCAATATCTATGGCGACATCAAAAATTTGCCAAAACCGGTACTGATATTCACATGCTGATTTGAAACTGTTCCACTCAATATATTTTGGTTAAAATTTCATATTGGTAAGACGAACGCTTTATGTGGCTGATGTAGTAAGTTGAAAACTTTTTGACAGGTCATCTTTTTGAAGGAAGTGGTTAGCGAATTGGAAAAAGATGTGCTGGCCATATTTGGACCATAGTAATATGCAAGCTGAGGTAATTCATTCAAAGGCCATGTAAATTCTATCACTGACATGTTTGGCTGGTTGGTGTATTGTAAAGCATTCTTGCCTCCCAATCACATGTTCCTGAGTTCGATTCCTGACTGGAGCACTTCAAAGTTGAAAGTTTTAAGATAGGTTTGTTCTCAGTAGCCTCTTAGAAAAAATTTACATTCTCAGGGGTGACGGGTCCACTACAGTGCTGCATCAGGATGTTAGTTCTGGTAGTAGTTCAACTTAATTTTTTTGTGTTATGATAAGAAGGATGACTTAATTTGAGTAAGTTGGGCTGACTTAAACTGTAGAATATGAAAATTTGGACAGGGGGCAAAGGAGAAGAAGGTTGAGGCCTAGGGGAAATGTTTGCCGAAGGTCCCCAATGCCCCACCAGTCATCCCCTGCCCCCTTCACCCAACATCAAATGAATCATCCTCTGCCCCCTTGACCGAATATGAAATGAATATCAAATGGTTTAAGATTCGTCAGGGGGGCAAGGGAGAAGGGTCGGTGCCTGGGGGAGAGGGTCACCGTGGCGTCCCCAATGGCCTAACTATCATCCCCCTGCCCCCCTTGACTCAATATCAAATGAATATCTAATTGTTGAATGTTTACCAGAGGGGCAAGGGAGAAGGAGTTTGGGCCAAGGGGAAATTGTTGCTGAAGGCCCCCAATGCCCCACCAGTTGTCCCCCTGCCCCTGCACTCCATATCAAATGAATATCTAATAGTTGAATGTTTGTCAGGGGGGCAAGGGAGAAGGCATAGAGGCCTGGGGGAAATGGCTGCCGAAGTAGTACATATGCATTACTTTGATATGAAATTATGTTTGTTGATTGTTTTTTCAACAAAAAACAATTACACCTATGGGTACTTAATGCGCCAACTGAGAAATTTGTAATTGAATTAAGAAATTAAGAAATTAGTTCTAGGTCAATTATAAAAAATTGAAACAAACCCAATATTTGTGTGGATTGTATTCTTTGTTGCATTAATTGTAATCTTTTTTTCCTCATATGGATTACTTTTTTGCAACATTAGCTGAGGGCATTCCTGCCAATATCTATGGCAACATCAAAAATTTGCCAAAACCGGTATTGATATTCACATACTGATTTGAAACTGTTCCACTCAATATATTTTGGTTAACATTTCATATTGGTAAGACGAACGCTTTATGTGGCTGATGTAGTAAGTTGAAAACTTTTTGACAGGTCATCTTTTTGAAGGAAGTGGTTAGCGAATTGGAAAAAGATGTGCTGGCCATATTTGGACCATAGTAATATGCAAGCTGAGGTAATTCATTCAAAGGCCATGTAAATTCTATCACTGACATGTTTGGCTGGTTGGTGTATTGTAAAGCATTCTTGCCTCCCAATCACATGTTCCTGAGTTCGATTCCTGACTGGAGCACTTCAAAGTTGAAAGTTTTAAGATAGGTTTGTTCTCAGTAGCCTCTTAGAAAAAATTTACATTCTCGGGGGTGACGGGTCCACTACAGTGCTGCATCAGGATGTTAGTTCTGGTAGTAGTTCAACTTAATTTTTTTGTGTTATGATAAGAAGGATGACTTAATTTGAGTAAGTTGGGCTGACTTAAACTGTAGAATATGAAAATTTGGACAGGGGGCAAAGGAGAAGAAGGTTGAGGCCTAGGGGAAATGTTTGCCGAAGGTCCCCAATGCCCCACCAGTCATTCCCTGCCCCCTTCACCCAACATCAAATGAATCATCCTCTGCCCCCTTGACCGAATATGAAATGAATATCAAATGGTCTAAGATTCGTCAGGGGGGCAAGGGAGAAGGGTCGGTGCCTGGGGGAGAGGGTCACCGTGGCCCCCCCAATGGCCTAACTATCATCCCCCTGCCCCCTTGACCCAATATCAAATGAATATCTAATTGTTGAATGTTTACCAGAGGGGCAAGGGAGAAGGAGTTTGGGCCATGGGGAAATTGTTGCTGAAGGCCCCCAATGCCCCACCAGTTGTCCCCCTGCCCCTGCACTCCATATCAAATGAATATCTAATAGTTGAATGTTTGTCAGGGGGGCAAGGGAGAAGGCATAGAGGCCTGGGGGAAATGGCTGCCGAAGTAGTACATATGCATTACTTTGATATGAAATTATGTTTGTTGATTGTTTTTTCAACAAAAAACAATTACACCTATGGGTACTTAATGCGCCAACTGAGAAATTTGTAATTGAATTAAGAAATTAAGAAATTAGTTCTAGGTCAATTATAAAAAATTGAAACAAACCCAATATTTGTGTGGATTGTATTCTTTGTTGCATTAATTGTAATCTTTTTTTCCTCATATGGATTACTTTTTTGCAACATTAGCTGAGGGCATTCCTGCCAATATCTATGGCAACATCAAAAATGTGCCAAAACCGGTACTGATATTCACATGCTGATTTGAAACTGTTCCACTCAATATATTTTGGTTAACATTTCATATTGGTAAGACGAACGCTTTATGTGGCTGATGTAGTAAGTTGAAAACTTTTTGAAAGGTCATCTTTTTGAAGGAAGTGGTTAGCGAATTGGAAAAAGATGTGCTGGCCATATTTGGACCATAGTAATGTGCAAGCTGAGGTAATTCATTCAAAGGCCATGTAAATTCTATCACTGACATGTTTGGCTGGTTGGTGTATTGTAAAGCATTCTTGCCTCCCAATCACATGTTCCTGAGTTCGATTCCTGACTGGAGCACTTCAAAGTTGAAAGTTTTAAGATAGGTTTGTTCTCAGTAGCCTCTTAGAAAAAATTTACATTCTCAGGGGTGACGGGTCCACTACAGTGCTGCATCAGGATGTTAGTTCTGGTAGTAGTTCAACTTAATTTTTTTGTGTTATGATAAGAAGGATGACTTAATTTGAGTAAGTTGGGCTGACTTAAACTGTAGTATATGAAAATTTGGACAGGGGGCAAAGGAGAAGAAGGTTGAGGCCTAGGGGAAATGTTTGCCGAAGGTCCCCAATGCCCCACCAGTCATCCCCTGCCCCCTTCACCCAACATCAAATGAATCATCCTCTGCCCCCTTGACCGAATATGAAATGAATATCAAATGGTTTAAGATTCGTCAGGGGGGCAAGGGAGAAGGGTCGGTGCCTGGGGGAGAGGGTCACCGTGGCCCCCCCAATGGCCTAACTATCATCCCCCTGCCCCCCTTGACCCAATATCAAATGAATATCTAATTGTTGAATGTTTACCAGAGGGGCAAGGGAGAAGGAGTTTGGGCCAAGGGGACATTGTTGCTGAAGGCCCCCAATGCCCCACCAGTTGTCTCCCTGCCCCTGCACTCCATATCAAATGAATATCTAATAGTTGAATGTTTGTCAGGGGGGCAAGGGAGAAGGCATAGAGGCCTGGGGGAAATGGCTGCCGAAGTAGTACATATGCATTACTTTGATAATGGCAAGGGAGAAGGAGTTTGGGCCAAGGGGAAATTGTTGCTGAAGGCCCCCAATGCCCCACCAGTTGTCCCCCTGCCCCTGCACTCCATATCAAATGAATATCTAATAGTTGAATGTTTGTCAGGGGGGCAAGGGAGAAGGCATAGAGGCCTGGGGGAAATGGCTGCCGAAGTAGTACATATGCATTACTTTGATATGAAATTATGTTTGTTGATTGTTTTTTCAACAAAAAACAATTACACCTATGGGTACTTAATGCGCCAACTGAGAAATTTGTAATTGAATTAAGAAATTAAGAAATTAGTTCTAGGTCAATTATAAAAAATTGAAACAAACCCAATATTTGTGTTGATTGTATTCTTTGTTGCATTAATTGTAATCTTTTTTTCCTCATATGGATTACTTTTTTGCAACATTAGCTGAGGGCATTCCTGCCAATATCTATGGCGACATCAAAAATTTGCCAAAACCGGTACTGATATTCACATGCTGATTTGAAACTGTTCCACTCAATATATTTTGGTTAACATTTCATATTGGTAAGACGAACTTTATGTGGCTGATGTAGTAAGTTGAAAACTTTTTGAAAGGTCATCTTTTTGAAGGAAGTGGTTAGCGAATTGGAAAAAGATGTGCTGGCCATATTTGGACCATAGTAATGTGCAAGCTGAGGTAATTCATTCAAAGGCCATGTAAATTCTATCACTGACATGTTTGGCTGGTTGGTGTATTGTAAAGCATTCTTGCCTCCCAATCACATGTTCCTGAGTTCGATTCCTGACTGGAGCACTTCAAAGTTGAAAGTTTTAAGATAGGTTTGTTCTCAGTAGCCTCTTAGAAAAAATTTACATTCTCAGGGGTGACGGGTCCACTACAGTGCTGCATCAGGATGTTAGTTCTGGTAGTAGTTCAACTTAATTTTTTTGTGTTATGATAAGAAGGATGACTTAATTTGAGTAAGTTGGGCTGACTTAAACTGTAGAATATGAAATTTGGACAGGGGGCAAAGGAGAAGAAGGTTGAGGCCTAGGGGAAATGTTTGCCAAAGGTCCCCAATGCCCCACCAGTCATCCCCTGCCCCCTTCACCCAACATCAAATGAATCATCCTCTGCCCCCTTGACCGAATATGAAATGAATATCAAATGGTTTAAGATTTGTCAGGGGGGCAAGGGAGAAGGGTCGGTGCCTGGGGGAGAGGGTCACCGTGGCCCCCCCAATGGCCTAACTATCATCCCCCTGCCCCCCTTGACCCAATATCAAATGAATATCTAATTGTTGAATGTTTACCAGAGGGGCAAGGGAGAAGGAGTTTGGGCCAAGGGGAAATTGTTGCTGAAGGCCCCCAATGCCCCACCAGTTGTCTCCCTGCCCCTGCACTCCATATCAAATGAATATCTAATAGTTGAATGTTTGTCAGGGGGGCAAGGGAGAAGGCATAGAGGCCTGGGGGAAATGGCTGCCGAAGTAGTACATATGCATTACTTTGATATGAAATTATGTTTGTTGATTGTTTTTTCAACAAAAAACAATTACACCTATGGGTACTTAATGCGCCAACTGAGAAATTTGTAATTGAATTAAGAAATTAAGAAATTAGTTCTAGGTCAATTATAAAAAATTGAAACAAACCCAATATTTGTGTGGATTGTATTCTTTGTTGCATTAATTGTAATCTTTTTTTCCTCAAATGGATTACTTTTTTGCAGCATTAGCTGAGGGCATTCCTGCCAATATCTATGGCGACATCAAAAATTTGCCAAAACCGGTACTGATATTCACATGCTGATTTGAAACTGTTCCACTCAATATATTTTGGTTAACATTTCATATTGGTAAGACGAACGCTTTATGTGGCTGATGTAGTAAGTTGAAAACTTTTTGAAAGGTCATCTTTTTGAAGGAAGTGGTTAGCGAATTGGAAAAAGATGTGCTGGCCATATTTGGACCATAGTAATGTGCAAGCTGAGGTAATTCATTCAAAGGCCATGTAAATTCTATCACTGACATGTTTGGCTGGTTGGTGTATTGTAAAGCATTCTTGCCTCCCAATCACATGTTCCTGAGTTCGATTCCTGACTGGAGCACTTCAAAGTTGAAAGTTTTAAGATAGGTTTGTTCTCAGTAGCCTCTTAGAAAAAATTTACATTCTCAGGGGTGACGGGTCCACTACAGTGCTGCATCGGGATGTTAGTTCTGGTAGTAGTTCAACTTAATTTTTTTGTGTTATGATAAGAAGGATGACTTAATTTGAGTAAGTTGGGCTGACTTAAACTGTAGTATATGAAAATTTGGACAGGGGGCAAAGGAGAAGAAGGTTGAGGCCTAGGGGAAATGTTTGCCGAAGGTCCCCAATGCCCCACCAGTCATCCCCTGCCCCCTTCACCCAACATCAAATGAATCATCCTCTGCCCCCTTGACCGAATATGAAATGAATATCAAATGGTTTAAGATTCGTCAGGGGGGCAAGGGAGAAGGGTCGGTGCCTGGGGGAGAGGGTCACCGTGGCCCCCCCAATGGCCTAACTATCATCCCCCTGCCCCCCTTGACCCAATATCAAATGAATATCTAATTGTTGAATGTTTACCAGAGGGGCAAGGGAGAAGGAGTTTGGGCCAAGGGGAAATTGTTGCTGAAGGCCCCCAATGCCCCACCAGTTGTCTCCCTGCCCCTGCACTCCATATCAAATGAATATCTAATAGTTGAATGTTTGTCAGGGGGGCAAGGGAGAAGGCATAGAGGCCTGGGGGAAATGGCTGCCGAAGTAGTACATATGCATTTCTTCGATAATGGCAAGGGAGAAGGAGTTTGGGCCAAGGGGAAATTGTTGCTGAAGGCCCCCAATGCCCCACCAGTTGTCCCCCTGCCCCTGCACTCCATATCAAATGAATATCTAATAGTTGAATGTTTGTCAGGGGGGCAAGGGAGAAGGCATAGAGGCCTGGGGGAAATGGCTGCCGAAGTAGTACATATGCATTACTTTGATATGAAATTATGTTTGTTGATTGTTTTTTCAACAAAAAACAATTACACCTATGGGTACTTAATGCGCCAACTGAGAAATTTGTAATTGAATTAAGAAATTAAGAAATTAGTTCTAGGTCAATTATAAAAAATTGAAACAAACCCAATATTTGTGTGGATTGTATTCTTTGTTGCATTAATTGTAATCTTTTTTTCCTCATATGGATTACTTTTTTGCAACATTAGCTGAGGGCATTCCTGCCAATATCTATGGCGACATCAAAAATTTGCCAAAACCGGTACTGATATTCACATGCTGATTTGAAACTGTTCCACTCAATATATTTTGGTTAACATTTCATATTGGTAAGACGAACGCTTTATGTGGCTGATGTAGTAAGTTGAAAACTTTTTGAAAGGTCATCTTTTTGAAGGAAGTGGTTAGCGAATTGGAAAAAGATGTGCTGGCCATATTTGGACCATAGTAATGTGCAAGCTGAGGTAATTCATTCAAAGGCCATGTAAATTCTATCACTGACATGTTTGGCTGGTTGGTGTATTGTAAAGCATTCTTGCCTCCCAATCACATGTTCCTGAGTTCGATTCCTGACTGGAGCACTTCAAAGTTGAAAGTTTTAAGATAGGTTTGTTCTCAGTAGCCTCTTAGAAAAAATTTACATTCTCAGGGGTGACGGGTCCACTACAGTGCTGCATCGGGATGTTAGTTCTGGTAGTAGTTCAACTTAATTTTTTTGTGTTATGATAAGAAGGATGACTTAATTTGAGTAAGTTGGGCTGACTTAAACTGTAGTATATGAAAATTTGGACAGGGGGCAAAGGAGAAGAAGGTTGAGGCCTAGGGGAAATGTTTGCCGAAGGTCCCCAATGCCCCACCAGTCATCCCCTGCCCCCTTCACCCAACATCAAATGAATCATCCTCTGCCCCCTTGACCGAATATGAAATGAATATCAAATGGTTTAAGATTCGTCAGGGGGGCAAGGGAGAAGGGTCGGTGCCTGGGGGAGAGGGTCACCGTGGCCCCCCCAATGGCCTAACTATCATCCCCCTGCCCCCCTTGACCCAATATCAAATGAATATCTAATTGTTGAATGTTTACCAGAGGGGCAAGGGAGAAGGAGTTTGGGCCAAGGGGAAATTGTTGCTGAAGGCCCCCAATGCCCCACCAGTTGTCTCCCTGCCCCTGCACTCCATATCAAATGAATATCTAATAGTTGAATGTTTGTCAGGGGGGCAAGGGAGAAGGCATAGAGGCCTGGGTGAAATGGCTGCCGAAGTAGTACATATGCATTTCTTCGATAATGGCAAGGGAGAAGGAGTTTGGGCCAAGGGGAAATTGTTGCTGAAGGCCCCCAATGCCCCACCAGTTGTCCCCCTGCCCCTGCACTCCATATCAAATGAATATCTAATAGTTGAATGTTTGTCAGGGGGGCAAGGGAGAAGGCATAGAGGCCTGGGGGAAATGGCTGCCGAAGTAGTACATATGCATTACTTTGATATGAAATTATGTTTGTTGATTGTTTTTTCAACAAAAAACAATTACACCTATGGGTACTTAATGCGCCAACTGAGAAATTTGTAATTGAATTAAGAAATTAAGAAATTAGTTCTAGGTCAATTATAAAAAATTGAAACAAACCCAATATTTGTGTGGATTGTATTCTTTGTTGCATTAATTGTAATCTTTTTTTCCTCATATGGATTACTTTTTTGCAACATTAGCTGAGGGCATTCCTGCCAATATCTATGGCGACATCAAAAATTTGCCAAAACCGGTACTGATATTCACATGCTGATTTGAAACTGTTCCACTCAATATATTTTGGTTAACATTTCATATTGGTAAGACGAACGCTTTATGTGGCTGATGTAGTAAGTTGAAAACTTTTTGAAAGGTCATCTTTTTGAAGGAAGTGGTTAGCGAATTGGAAAAAGATGTGCTGGCCATATTTGGACCATAGTAATGTGCAAGCTGAGGTAATTCATTCAAAGGCCATGTAAATTCTATCACTGACATGTTTGGCTGGTTGGTGTATTGTAAAGCATTCTTGCCTCCCAATCACATGTTCCTGAGTTCGATTCCTGACTGGAGCACTTCAAAGTTGAAAGTTTTAAGATAGGTTTGTTCTCAGTAGCCTCTTAGAAAAAATTTACATTCTCAGGGGTGACGGGTCCACTACAGTGCTGCATCAGGATGTTAGTTCTGGTAGTAGTTCAACTTAATTTTTTTGTGTTATGATAAGAAGGATGACTTAATTTGAGTAAGTTGGGCTGACTTAAACTGTAGTATATGAAAATTTGGACAGGGGGCAAAGGAGAAGAAGGTTGAGGCCTAGGGGAAATGTTTGCCGAAGGTCCCCAATGCCCCACCAGTCATCCCCTGTCCCCTTCACCCAACATCAAATGAATCATCCTCTGCCCCCTTGACCGAATATGAAATGAATATCAAATGGTTTAAGATTCGTCAGGGGGGCAAGGGAGAAGGGTCGGTGCCTGGGGGAGAGGGTCACCGTGCCCCCCCCCCAATGGCCTAACTATCATCCCCCTGCCCCCCTTGACCCAATATCATATGAATATCTAATTGTTGAATGTTTACCAGAGGGGCAAGGAAGAAGGAGTTTGGGCCAAGGGGAAATTGTTGCTGAAGGCCCCCAATGCCCCACCAGTTGTCCCCCTGCCCCTGCACTCCATATCAAATGAATATCTAATAGTTGAATGTTTGTCAGGGGGGCAAGGGAGAAGGCATAGAGGCCTGGGGGAAATGGCTGCCGAAGTAGTACATATGCATTACTTTGATATGAAATTATGTTTGTTGATTGTTTTTTCAACAAAAAACAATTACACCTATGGGTACTTAATGCGCCAACTGAGAAATTTGTAATTGAATTAAGAAATTAAGAAATTAGTTCTAGGTCAATTATAAAAAATTGAAACAAACCCAATATTTGTGTGGATTGTATTCTTTCTTGCATTAATTGTAATCTTTTTTTCCTCAAATGGATTACTTTTTTGCAACATTAGCTGAGGGCATTCCTGCCAATATCTATGGCGACATCAAAAATTTGCCAAAACCGGTACTGATATTCACATGCTGATTTGAAACTGTTCCACTCAATATATTTTGGTTAACATTTCATATTGGTAAGACGAACACTTTATGTGGCTGATGTAGTAAGTTGAAAACTTTTTGAAAGGTCATCTTTTTGAAGGAAGTGGTTAGCGAATTGGAAAAAGATGTGCTGGCCATATTTGGACCATAGTAATGTGCAAGCTGAGGTAATTCATTCAAAGGCCATGTAAATTCTATCACTGACATGTTTGGCTGGTTGGTGTATTGTAAAGCATTCTTGCCTCCCAATCACATGTTCCTGAGTTCGATTCCTGACTGGAGCACTTCAAAGTTGAAAGTTTTAAGATAGGTTTGTTCTCAGTAGCCTCTTAGAAAAAATTTACATTCTCAGGGGTGACGGGTCCACTACAGTGCTGCATCAGGATGTTAGTTCTGGTAGTAGTTCAACTTAATTTTTTTGTGTTATGATAAGAAGGATGACTTAATTTGAGTAAGTTGGGCTGACTTAAACTGTAGAATATGAAAATTTGGACAGGGGGCAAAGGAGAAGAAGGTTGAGGCCTAGGGGAAATGTTTGCCGAAGGTCCCCAATGCCCCACCAGTCATCCCCTGCCCCCTTCACCCAACATCAAATGAATCATCCTCTGCCCCCTTGACCGAATATGAAATGAATATCAAATGGTTTAAGATTCGTCAGGGGGGCAAGGGAGAAGGGTCGGTGCCTGGGGGAGAGGGTCACCGTGGCCCCCCCAATGGCCTAACTATCATCCCCCTGCCCCCCTTGACCCAATATCAAATGAATATCTAATTGTTGAATGTCTACCAGAGGGGCAAGGGAGAAGGAGTTTGGGCCAAGGGGAAATTGTTGCTGAAGGCCCCCAGTGCCCCACCAGTTGTCTCCCTGCCCCTGCACTCCATATCAAATGAATATCTAATAGTTGAATGTTTGTCAGGGGGGCAAGGGAGAAGGCATAGAGGCCTGGGGGAAATGGCTGCCGAAGTAGTACATATGCATTACTTTGATAATGGCAAGGGAGAAGGAGTTTGGGCCAAGGGGAAATTGTTGCTGAAGGCCCCCAATGCCCCACCAGTTGTCCCCCTGCCCCTGCACTCCATATCAAATGAATATCTAATAGTTGAATATTTGTCAGGGGGGCAAGGGAGAAGGCAACGAGGCCTGGGGGAAATGGCTGCCGAAGTAGTACATATGCATTACTTTGATATGAAATTATGTTTGTTGATTTTTTTTTCAACAAAAAACAATTACACCTATGGGTACTTAATGCGCCAACTGAGAAATTTGTAATTGAATTAAGAAATTAAGAAATTAGTTCTAGGTCAATTATAAAAAATTGAAACAAACCCAATATTTGTGTGGATTGTATTCTTTGTTGCATTAATTGTAATCTTTTTTTCCTCAAATGGATTACTTTTTTGCAGCATTAGCTGAGGGCATTCCTGCCAATATCTATGGCGACATCAAAAATTTGCCAAAACCGGTACTGATATTCACATGCTGATTTGAAACTGTTCCACTCAATATATTTTGGTTAACATTTCATATTGGTAAGACGAACGCTTTATGTGGCTGATGTAGTAAGTTGAAAACTTTTTGAAAGGTCATCTTTTTGAAGGAAGTGGTTAGCGAATTGGAAAAAGATGTGCTGGCCATATTTGGACCATAGTAATGTGCAAGCTGAGGTAATTCATTCAAAGGCCATGTAAATTCTATCACTGACATGTTTGGCTGGTTGGTGTATTGTAAAGCATTCTTGCCTCCCAATCACATGTTCCTGAGTTCGATTCCTGACTGGAGCACTTCAAAGTTGAAAGTTTTAAGATAGGTTTGTTCTCAGTAGCCTCTTAGAAAAAATTTACATTCTCAGGGGTGACGGGTCCACTACAGTGCTGCATCGGGATGTTAGTTCTGGTAGTAGTTCAACTTAATTTTTTTGTGCTATGATAAGAAGGATGACTTAATTTGAGTAAGTTGGGCTGACTTAAACTGTAGTATATGAAAATTTGGACAGGGGGCAAAGGAGAAGAAGGTTGAGGCCTAGGGGAAATGTTTGCCGAAGGTCCCCAATGCCCCACCAGTCATCCCCTGCCCCCTTCACCCAACATCAAATGAATCATCCTCTGCCCCCTTGACCGAATATGAAATGAATATCAAATGGTTTAAGATTCGTCAGGGGGGCAAGGGAGAAGGGTCGGTGCCTGGGGGAGAGGGTCACCGTGGCCCCCCCAATGGCCTAACTATCATCCCCCTGCCCCCCTTGACCCAATATCAAATGAATATCTAATTGTTGAATGTTTACCAGAGGGGCAAGGGAGAAGGAGTTTGGGCCAAGGGGAAATTGTTGCTGAAGGCCCCCAATGCCCCACCAGTTGTCTCCCTGCCCCTGCACTCCATATCAAATGAATATCTAATAGTTGAATGTTTGTCAGGGGGGCAAGGGAGAAGGCATAGAGGCCTGGGGGAAATGGCTGCCGAAGTAGTACATATGCATTTCTTCGATAATGGCAAGGGAGAAGGAATTTGGGCCAAGGGGAAATTGTTGCTGAAGGCCCCCAATGCCCCACCAGTTGTCCCCCTGCCCCTGCACTCCATATCAAATGAATATCTAATAGTTGAATGTTTGTCAGGGGGGCAAGGGAGAAGGCATAGAGGCCTGGGGGAAATGGCTGCCGAAGTAGTACATATGCATTACTTTGATATGAAATTATGTTTGTTGATTGTTTTTTCAACAAAAAACAATTACACCTATGGGTACTTAATGCGCCAACTGAGAAATTTGTAATTGAATTAAGAAATTAAGAAATTAGTTCTAGGTCAATTATAAAAAATTGAAACAAACCCAATATTTGTGTGGATTGTATTCTTTCTTGCATTAATTGTAATCTTTTTTTCCTCATATGGATTACTTTTTTGCAACATTAGCTGAGGGCATTCCTGCCAATATCTATGGCGACATCAAAAATTTGCCAAAACCGGTACTGATATTCACATGCTGATTTGAAACTGTTCCACTCAATATATTTTGGTTAACATTTCATATTGGTAAGACGAACGCTTTATGTGGCTGATGTAGTAAGTTGAAAACTTTTTGAAAGGTCATCTTTTTGAAGGAAGTGGTTAGCGAATTGGAAAAAGATGTGCTGGCCATATTTGGACCATAGTAATGTGCAAGCTGAGGTAATTCATTCAAAGGCCATGTAAATTCTATCACTGACATGTTTGGCTGGTTGGTGTATTGTAAAGCATTCTTGCCTCCCAATCACATGTTCCTGAGTTCGATTCCTGACTGGAGCACTTCAAAGTTGAAAGTTTTAAGATAGGTTTGTTCTCAGTAGCCTCTTAGAAAAAATTTACATTCTCAGGGGTGACGGGTCCACTACAGTGCTGCATCAGGATGTTAGTTCTGGTAGTAGTTCAACTTAATTTTTTTGTGTTATGATAAGAAGGATGACTTAATTTGAGTAAGTTGGGCTGACTTAAACTGTAGTATATGAAAATTTGGACAGGGGGCAAAGGAGAAGAAGGTTGAGGCCTAGGGGAAATGTTTGCCGAAGGTCCCCAATGCCCCACCAGTCATCCCCTGCCCCCTTCACCCAACATCAAATGAATCATCCTCTGCCCCCTTGACCGAATATGAAATGAATATCAAATGGTTTAAGATTCGTCAGGGGGGCAAGGGAGAAGGGTCGGTGCCTGGGGGAGAGGGTCACCGTGGCCCCCCCCAATGGCCTAACTATCATCCCCCTGCCCCCCTTGACCCAATATCAAATGAATATCTAATTGTTGAATGTTTACCAGAGGGGCAAGGGAGAAGGAGTTTGGGCCAAGGGGAAATTGTTGCTGAAGGCCCCCAATGCCCCACCAGTTGTCTCCCTGCCCCTGCACTCCATATCAAATGAATATCTAATAGTTGAATGTTTGTCAGGGGGGCAAGGGAGAAGGCATAGAGGCCTGGGGGAAATGGCTGCCGAAGTAGTACATATGCATTTCTTCGATAATGGCAAGGGAGAAGGAATTTGGGCCAAGGGGAAATTGTTGCTGAAGGCCCCCAATGCCCCACCAGTTGTCCCCCTGCCCCTGCACTCCATATCAAATGAATATCTAATAGTTGAATGTTTGTCAGGGGGGCAAGGGAGAAGGCATAGAGGCCTGGGGGAAATGGCTGCCGAAGTAGTACATATGCATTACTTTGATATGAAATTATGTTTGTTGATTGTTTTTTCAACAAAAAACAATTACACCTATGGGTACTTAATGCGCCAACTGAGAAATTTGTAATTGAATTAAGAAATTAAGAAATTAGTTCTAGGTCAATTATAAAAAATTGAAACAAACCCAATATTTGTGTGGATTGTATTCTTTCTTGCATTAATTGTAATCTTTTTTTCCTCATATGGATTACTTTTTTGCAACATTAGCTGAGGGCATTCCTGCCAATATCTATGGCGACATCAAAAATTTGCCAAAACCGGTACTGATATTCACATGCTGATTTGAAACTGTTCCACTCAATATATTTTGGTTAACATTTCATATTGGTAAGACGAACGCTTTATGTGGCTGATGTAGTAAGTTGAAAACTTTTTGAAAGGTCATCTTTTTGAAGGAAGTGGTTAGCGAATTGGAAAAAGATGTGCTGGCCATATTTGGACCATAGTAATGTGCAAGCTGAGGTAATTCATTCAAAGGCCATGTAAATTCTATCACTGACATGTTTGGCTGGTTGGTGTATTGTAAAGCATTCTTGCCTCCCAATCACATGTTCCTGAGTTCGATTCCTGACTGGAGCACTTCAAAGTTAAAAGTTTTAAGATAGGTTTGTTCTCAGTAGCCTCTTAGAAAAAATTTACATTCTCAGGGGTGACGGGTCCACTACAGTGCTGCATCAAGATGTTAGTTCTGGTAGTAGTTCAACTTAATTTTTTTGTGTTATGATAAGAAGGATGACTTAATTTGAGTAAGTTGGGCTGACTTAAACTGTAGAATATGAAAATTTGGACAGGGGGCAAAGGAGAAGAAGGTTGAGGCCTAGGGGAAATGTTTGCCGAAGGTCCCCAATGCCCCACCAGTCATCCCCTGCCCCCTTCACCCAACATCAAATGAATGTCTAATTGTTGAATGTTTACCAGAGGGGCAGGGAGAAGGAGTTTGGGCCAGGAGGAAAACATTGAAGATTCACCAGGGGGGCAATGAAGAAGGGTCGGTGCCTTGGGGAGAGGGTCACTGCGGCCCCCCAATGGCCTAACTATCGTCCCCCTGCCCCCTTGACCAAATATCAAATGAATATCAAGTTCATTTGATATTGGAGATTCGTTGAATATTCAACGAACAGGAAAGTTCATTTAATATTCAATGATTGAATATTCGCCAGGGGGGGGGGGGGCAAGGGAGAAGGGTCAGTGCCTGGGGGAAAGGGTCGCCGTGGCCCCCCAATGGCCAAACAATCATCCTCTGCCCCCTTGACCGAATATCAAATGAATATCTAATTGTTGAATGTTTACCAGAGGGGCAAGGGAGAAGGAGTTTGGGCCAGGGGGAAATTGTTGCTGAAGGCCCCCAATGCCCAACCAGTCGTCCCCCTGCCCCTTCACTCCATATCAAATGAATATCTAATAGTTGAATGTTTGTCAGGGGGGCAAGGGAGAAGGCATAGAGGCCTGGGGGAAATGGCTGCCGAAGTAGTACATAAGCATTACTTTGATATGAAATTATGTTTGTTGATTGTTTTTTCAACAAAAAACAATTACACCTATGGGTACTTAATGCGCCAACTGAGAAATTTGTAATTGAATTAAGAAATTAGTTCTAGGTCAATTATAAAAAATTGAAACAAACCCAATATTTGTGTGGATTGTATTCTTTGTTGCATTAATTGTAATCTTTTTTTCCTCACATGGATTACTTTTTTGCAACATTAGCTGAGGGCATTCCTGCCAATATCTATGGCGACATCAAAAATTTGCCAAAACCGGTACTGATATTCAAATGCTGATTTGAAACTGTTCCACTCAATATATTTTGGTTAACTTTTCATATTGGTAAGACGAACGCTTTATGTGGCTGATGTAGTAAGTTCAAAACTTTTTGAAAGGTCATCTTTTTGAAAAAAAGTGGTTAGAGAATTGTCAATGTCAATTTTTTCTAAAAGGCTACTGAGAACAAACCTATCTTAAAACTTTCAACTTTGAAGTGCTCCGGTCAGGAATCGAACTCAGGAACATGTGATTGGGAGGCAAGAATGCTTTACAATACACCAACCAGCAAAACATGTCAGTGATAGAAGTAGTGCCTTCAGCAACAATTTCCCCCTGGCCCAAACTCCTTCTCCCTTGCCCCTCTGGTAAACATTCAACAATTAGATATTCATTTGATATTGGATGAAGGGGGCAGGGGATGACTGGTGGGGTATTGGGGACCTTCGGCAAACATTTCCCCCAGGCCTCAACCTCGTTCTCCTTTGCCCCCTGTCCAAATCTTCATATTGTACAGTTAAATCAGCCCAACTTACTCAAATTAAGTCATCCTTGTTATCATAAAACAAAAAAATTAAGTTGAACTACTACTACAACTAACATCCCGCTGCAGCACTGTAGTGGCCCCTTCACCCCCGAGAATGTCAATTTTTTCTAAAAGGCTACTGAGAACAAACCTATGTTAAAACTTTCCTATGTTAAAACATGTCTGGGACAGAATTTACATGGCCTTTGAATGAATTACCTCAGCTTGCACATTACTATGGTCCAAATATGGCCAGCACATCTTTTTCCAATTCGCTAACCACTTCTTTCAAAAAGATGATCTTTCAAAAAGTTTTGAACTTACTACATCAGCCACATAAAGCATTTGTCTTACCAATATGAAAAGTTAACCATAATATATTGAGTGGAACAGTTTCAAATCAGCATGTGAATATCAGTACCGGTTTTGGCAAATTTTTGATGTCGCCATAGATATTGGCAGGAATGCCCTCAGCTAATGTTGCAATAATGTAATCCATATGAGGAAAAAAAATATTACAATTAATGCAACAAAGAATACAATCCACACAAATATTGGGTTTGTTTCAATTTTTTATTAATTGACCTAGACCTAATTTCTTAATTGATTAATTCAATTACAAATTTCTCAGTCGGTGCATTTAGTACCCATAAGTGTAATTGTTTTTTGTTGAAAAAACAATCAACAAACATAATTTCATATCAAAGTAATGCTTATGTACTACTTCGGCAGCCATTTCCCCAAGGCCTCTATGCCTTCTCCCTTGCCCCCCTGACAAACATTCAACAATTAGATATTCATTTGATATGGAGTGAAGGGGCAGGGGGACAACTGGTGGGGCATTGGGGGCCTTCAGCAACAATTTTCCCCTGGCCCAAACTCCTTCTCCCTTGCCCCTCTGGTAAACATTCAACAATTATTATTCATTTGAATGGGGCAGGGGGATGACTAGTGGGGCATTGGAGACCTTCGGCAAACATTTCCCCCAGGCCTCTACCTCATTCTCCTTTGCCTCCGTTCCAAATCTTCATATTCTAGAGTTTAAGTCAGGCCAACTTACTCAAATTAAGTCATCCTTGTTAGCATAACACAAAAAAATTAAGTTGAACTACTACCAGAACTAACATCCTGCTGCAGCACTGTAGTGGCCCCTTCACCCGAGAAGGTCAATTTTTTCTAAAAGGCGGCGACAACAATTTCCTTTAATAAGAAGTGATGGTTTTATTTGGATGATGAAAGACATTTTTTGGTCTTCAAGTGATAGATTGTTTTATGCTCCTATGAAATTTATTTGGGTGTGGTGGTAGTACTTGCAGTATTGACAGAGGTTAGCACTTGGAGTATTGACTTTTGCATTACTAAATATTTCAGAAAGATTTAAAAACGGTGCTAGTATTTTCCAGTCTTAAGTCAGAACACAGTGTGTGTGGGTTAATAAATCACTGTCCGGAGCAGAATGTTTAGTCCGAGTTCAAAAAGGCCACTTGCTCTGTGAGGTCATGTAACCTGCTATTGAGCCTCATTCTGAGTTTCATTTAAGGGCCCTAGCAACAATGGTGTCAATGGTTTCTAAGGAGATTAATATGGTTTTTAGGGGGTCGTATGACCCACAGGCACATTTGCTATGGTGCCACAAGACCTACATCCATTCGGCCTCGTCTTGGTTTTGAATTTAATTTAACTGTGAATAAGTGAATAAAACAAAAGATTTACTTTCCATGAAGGAAACTGCACCTTAGCTCCTTTAGGAAACGTGTATTGAAGGTTCTGGTCAATCAGGAAGGGTAGAGAAGGAAAATCCTGGGAGGAGATAGTGTTTGAAGTTCTGAAAATGGAAACGTGTAAGAGAGCTCCCGCTGCAAAAAAAAAGAAATAAAAAAAAGAAAATAGGCAAGCTAATGATTTAAATAGCTTTATAATTTAATAACAAAAGTCATTTTCGGAAAATGTTTAGCAATGAATAGTTGTTGTATGTATCATACTTTAAAAAAAATATTCTCATAGTTTCTAATAAGCTTGATGATGCAAATTCTTGATGGTGACCCAGAACATTTTTTTTCTTGTACAATATGTAATAAGATATTTATCCTGTTATCAGGTGCTTGATATACGACATAGATCAAAAGAGCACAGCTTGTCATGTATATATATATATATATATATATACGACATCTGAGGATGCCTTACTTCCATGACATTGTGTTATGTAATGTGTGCTCCCATTTGCTCACATATAAAAAAGGGTGCTCCCCACATAACCAGTCCTGTTATGCAATGTCTTCCCACATAAAAAAAACCAAGTCCAATATAGATATGTGCTTTATTCCTTTCATTATTACTTTTATTTATCTATTTTTCTATTATAGGTCTTTTGTTTGATTAAAACAATGTTCCATTTCATCGGTATAATTAAATGAGTAATTTTATGTATGTTATGTAAATACACACTCGTGTTTGTCCTGCCATTTTGAGACCAGTTGGTTTTGTAGTTCATATTTATATATTTATTTCTCTGGCCAATCAATGATTTGAACTGAATTGAAATAAGGTCTGAATGAGAATTCTGCTTCAGATACACAAATCTACGAAGTCAAAGTTATAATAATTATTAGTCAGCCGCTGCCTAACTTATCTCAGACAATTGTATTGCCATACTTGTATGTCTAATGTTAGTAAAAAAAAAAGTACAACCTGAGGGCTTCATGAGTTTCTAAAGGAGACCTCATAAGCTTATTGCAGCTAAAGTTGTTTGTCGCAGGTTAGGGCATGTCTAACTTTGTAGTCCAAGATATTTTTGGCTGTGGGGGGGGGGGGGGGGTTACCATTTTATCAACCTTCTAATTCGTAGGATTTTTAGAATACATAAAGTCAGTGTAGGTAACTATGTAATGCCATTCAAATTGCACCAACATCGGCTATAGTGTCGCCATTTATTGGTCATGCAGTCGTTGGAGATAATTATAAAAGGTTATTAACTTGATCATTATCTATGGAATTGTTTCAATGTTGAAAATTGATATAACACTGCATTCTCTGTTTCCAGGAAGTGATCTTACATGGCGTCCCACCCATTACTGTCACCTTGGCATTGACATCACTAATGACGCCACAAGCAAATAGGCCATAATCCATTATCATGATAAATGCATTGTCACATATGCATTAGTGTTATGAATATTTTGATGAAGAAAATGGCATAAATGTCATACAATGAGCTGCAATTAAATCGTATTGTGTAATAAATTGTCGCGCTGTCCAGCGAGCAATTTAAATAATAGGTAATTAACTACGTTTTTCTATATACATGATGATGGCTATAATGGCAGTTGAGGTAGTGCCTGGGGCCCGCAGGTTCGGAGGGGGGGGGGGGGGGCAGGCCAGTCAGAGGAAATGTGAGAAAAGAATTTTTTTGTATGGATCTTTCCAGTCTCGCATCAAGGAATTTACAATGATTTAATTTGGAGCTCATCAGGATGACCAGGTCTAAGGGCACCATGAGCATCAGATTAAGAATACATTGACATTTCCTGACACAGAGAATTTTACAGAGAGTTAGGGATCTAATTGAATCTCGGGATCTCACACCAGGTCATAGAAACATGATTGCATGATGGGCCATGTCTGGGGGCGTTGCGCCAATTTCAGAACAAAGATATAAGATATTATATATAAATTTCATTCAGTGCAATTCAATTTTTGAGCAATCCAGGAAGAAATTAAATGTTTTCTGAAGGGCAAAGGAAATGTGATGTAGATTGAAATGTTCTCAAATCTTAAATTGCATATCATTTTAAAAACCTAAAACTGTGTATATTCAGCTTAGATAAAGTTTCTTTGTAAATTATCACATTTTACGGGTATTTTGAAAGGTCAACAATTTCAGGGGCAAAGGGCCCACAGTACGATGAGTCCCCGGGGGCTGACTTAGACCTTAAAGAAGAATCCTCATTAGGTTTTTGAGGTTTTAAATTGTTAGTCAAGAGTACGAGCTTCGGGCATGTCTAACTTAGTCGAAATTTGGCTGTAGGGCAAGGGACGGGGGAGGGGGGCTGTGGTCATGATGGAACCTGAAAGGGAAGCGATACTGGGACAAATGTATGTGTATTTAAAGTAAGTATAAATCACTAAACTATAAATGGTATGATAATATAAGAATAAGTACCTATATCAGTGACAATAGCAGCACCTGTACATGTATAAGTCAAGACAACCTGTTCAACTATATTTTGTAGTCCGCAGAATTTTTAGTGTATTTGTTCTGATAGCAAGTGTCTCATAATCAGTCACCATAATGACTCTTAATATATGTAAATCCACGCCTGCCGGCGTGTGGCTAACTTTGACCTCATAGAATTTCAGTGTGACATATTCTTGATTGAATCTTGAGGATAACTCCGGCACCGAGTTTACGTGACAACAGTCACCGTTTCTTATCTCTAAGTTCTCACTCTTAAGCCACTGTCACACGAGCCGGTTTTGCCATAGTGAACCCGTAGTATTACGTAATAGTTGCGAAAATCGCTACCCGGCTCCAACCCGGCGGCCCCAATACGGCCACCCGTGGATACCCGGGGATACCCGGCAAGCACCCGTGGGACCCTTGACCAAGCCGCGAAACCAGGCCCCGGTAGCCGGTTGTGCCATGCTTGCATGGCACAACCGTAGAAATCTCACGGGTGTTAAAAATAAACAAAATACCCGTGGAAGCCGGCGGGTGATCCGTAGAAGCCGGCAGGTGACACGTAGAAGCCGGCGGGTGACAAGTGGAAGCCGTCGGGTGGCCCGTGGAAGCCGGCGAATTATCCGGGCCTAATTTCACCCCGGCGGCTTGTTGAGGGGTTCTACGGTAAACCCGGCGGCTTTCACGGGTAACCCGCCGGCTTTCACGGGTAACCCGCCGGCTTTTTGCTATCAGCGTCAGCGTAGGCAGGGAGGGGGGTTGTATATACTTTTTAAAAGGCTGCTGCTCCCCTAATATTAGTCAGATTTTCCTCAAATAAAGACTGAATGGCAGTATAGCTCATACTGATTCCATACGTATTTTCGGATTTAAAAAAAACGAATATTAAGCGAGATATTTGTCTGAGAAGGCAGTTGTCTTGCGGCGGCTGCTGCTCCATTTATATTAATCCGATTTTCGTCAAATCAGGACTGAATTGTAGTATAAATCATACTGATTCCATACGTGTTTTCGGATTGAAAATAGACCAAATATTAAGCGAGATATTCGTCTGAGAAGGTAGCTAGGTTGGCGGAGGCAAACAGTGGTGCTCTCGCAGACGTCCGCGCCATGCTTGCATGGCACAACCGTAGAAATCTCACGGGTGTAAAAAATAACAAAATACCCGTGGAAGCCAGCGGGTGACCCGTAGAAGCCGGCGGGTGACACGTAGAAGCCGGCGGGTGACACGTAGAAGCCGACGGGTGACACTTGGAAGCCGGCGGGTGGCCCGTGGAAGCCGGCGAATTATCCGGGCCTAATTTCACCCCGGCGGCTTGTTGAGGGGTTCTACGGGTAACCCGGCGGCTTTCACGGGTAACCCGGCGGCTTTCACGGGTAACCCGCCGGCTTTTTGCTTTCAGCGTCAGCGTAGGCAGGGAGGGGGGTTGTATATACTTTTTAAAAGGCTGCTTCTCCCCTAATATTAGTCCGATTTTCCTCAAATAAAGACTGAATGGCAGTATAGCTCATACTGATTCCATACGTATTTTCGGATTTTAAAAAAAAATATTAAGCGAGATATTTGTCTGAGAAGGCAGTTGTCTTGCGGCGGCTGCTGCTCCATTTATATTAATCCGATTTCAGGACTGAATTGTAGTATAAATCATACTGATTCCATGCGTGTTTTCGGATTGAAAATAGACCAAATATTAAGCGAGATATTTGTCTGAGAAGGTAGCTAGGTTGGCGGAGGCAAACAGTGGTGCTCTCTCAGACGTCCGCGCCCTGACTGTATCAATGCAATAGGGGCTGAGCGCTTCTTTAAAAGGCTGCTGCTCCCCTAGTCTGATTTTCGTCAAATTAAAACTGTATTGTAGCATAGTTCATACTGATTCCATCATGTTTTCGGATTGAAAATAGACCAAATATTAAACGAGATATTCATCTGAGAATGCAGTTCTCTGGCGGCGGCCAGGTGCTCTGTGTATGGTCATGACTTGAATGGTGTGGTCAATATTTTTTACCATAATATATATACATTATTTGGATGAACTTTATTGCAATTCATTTCTACTCATTCTGCCAACTGCCATGACCGTTATGTCAACAGCAAATGCTCAATGCATGTGTCAATTGCCTAATTGCCTAAATTGGGGTTCTTTGACCTGTCATTTCATAGTTTGTGCAAAGATGACACAGTAATATGACATTGTCTTGATTGTCATTCACAATTACAAACAGATGTAATTGCTTTCATTAATTAAAAACAATGTATTCTATTGTAATTACCAGGCAATGATTATATTTGTATATTGGTATTTGTTTTTATACATGTGAACATTCTTATCTTTTTGTGTTAATTTGAATCTTATTGTGATATTTTGATCAGTATTTGTGTATATTTTTGTAAAATTTAAATCTAATATTGATATTGTAATTAGTATTTGTGATTTGATCTGTGATTTTATTTGCTATCTTTTATGTACTTATATGGACCAAATATTAAGCTAGATATTCCATATTATATAATAAGCATATAAATCTATCTGTCTCTCTAAACTATCTGTCTATCTACATATCCGATTTTCGTCAAATAAAGACTGAATTATTCAGGGAAATGTGTAGAATTTATATAATAGTTAAGGTGGGGAAAATTAATGGAGTACACTAGGCACAAACAAGAATATTCTTGTTAATAAAGTTAGTAATACCTCATAGAGTATAGATATGTAGATAGACAGATAGTTATAAGATCTTCACCTAATAATATGTTACTATCAATAATTCATTGATTCGTAATCAATGAAAAACGAAAATAAAACAATGTTTGTTTGCTTGTTGCCAATAAAATTCCGACTTGATAAAGATGTCTATGGAGCTATAACAACTATCTATAGATAGATATACTCTAGTTTAGAGTAATCATTTTAGATATTTATTTCATTTTATATAAATTATCAATATTTCGTTCTTGTTGTTTCTGAAAGTAATCCAACTGGAATTAATATTGATATTACATGTTCCATCCATGATCAAAACAATCTCCCTCTTTAATATGCATAATAAACAGGAATCAGTTGAAATTCAGAATTTCAATTAATGCTTGTGATCAATGATGAAAAAGCATGACTTACCCCATTCTTTGTATTATTCAAAATGTTAATAGCAATTGACATAACGGTCACGCCAGATTGTTATTACATATATAGGTTAATTGACTTTACAAAACCAAAGGAAAAGTCCTTCCCATTGGCCAGTTGGCAGAATGAGTAGAAATTAATTGCAATAAAGCTCATCCAAACAATGTATATATAATGGTAAAAAATATTGACCACACCATTCAAGTCATGAACATACACAGAACACCTTGCTGCCTTCTCATATGAATATCACACTTAATATTTGGTCTATTTTCAATCTGAAATTATTTGTGGAATAAGTATGAACTCTTCTATAATTCAATATTTATTTGACGCAAATCGGATTAATATTAAAGGAGCAGCAGCCGCCACCAGACAACCGCCTTCTCAGACGAATATCTCGCTTAATATTTGGTCTATTTTCAATCCGAAAACACCTATGGAGTCAGTATGAATTATACTACGATCCAGTCTTATTTGACGAAAATCGGACTAATATTAGGGGAGCAGCAGCCTTTTAAAGAAGCGCTCAGCATTGATACAGTCCCGGCGCGGACATCTGCGAGAGCACCACTGTTTGCCTCCACCAACCTAGCTACCTTCTCAGACGAATAACTCGCTTAATATTCGGTATATTTTCGATCCGAAAACAGGTATGGAATCAGTATAAATTATCCTACAATTTAGTTCTATTTAACGAAAATCGGACTAATATTAGGGGAGCAGCGGCCTTTTAAAGTATAGTCCTGGAAGCTGTGAGTTACTCCTACTACTCGCCGGCTTACTCCTACAACACGCCGAGTCACCAGTAGAACCCGCCGAGTCACCCATAGAACCCGCCGAGGCTCCTGTGGAACCTGCCGAGGCACCCGTGGAACCCACCGAGGCATCCGTGTGAGCCGGCGTGGAAGCCGGCGTGGAAGCCGGCGGGTAACCCGGCGGGTGACCCGGGGGGTGACCCGTAGCGCCCGGCGGGTGCTGCCCCGCCCCTTTTTGCTCCCAGAACCTGTCGCCAAAAAGGCAGAAAGAGCTGTTACATAACTATTAAGTAATACTACGGGTTCACTACGGCAAAACCGGCCCGTGTGACAGTGGCTTTACAATCCAGCCACAAAAACTACTACAAAAATCATGGCACCAAATGCTTCATAATTTAGTTTCAAGGAGGTTCTGGCTGAAAAAATAGTCAGTATATCTAGTTTCTGCAAGGGTTTCAACCCATTTTCTTCCAGTGCTTCTGATTTGTATCCCAGGATTAAATCAATGCCATTGATTTTTAATACTCATATCATGGGTAAAAAGATTGAAGCCAATTGTATAGCACGAATTTATTTCTGGTGTGGGAGTATCCACTAGGGGTCAGCACTATTTACTGACGCACTGGTTATTTCCCCTGGAAGAAACCTGAGAAATCCACCCCTCCTTCCTCTGTGGCTGCTGGGACCACGTGTGCGGTTAATGCGATTCTTTCACCCTCTATATCTAGTTTATTGATATCATGCGAATTAAACCAATGTGTATTTAAACACTCATTTACAGCAAAACAAGTGTTTTTCTGACATTCTTCATTTCTTGTTGTTTGTATGAAAGTCGAACGATTTTTTCCCAAGTTAATTGTATTCCAGCAGCTAGCCTTGGCATAATATTTCGACCCATGTAATATGCATAGATGAAGTCACCATCATTTTATCCGCCAGGCAGCCCAATAAAAATCTAATTTCTGTCACTCTCAGTGCATTTTTCATGGTCTCTATGCATAACATGACCCTACTTTCTCTGTCACCATGGATGCCTTCTTAATTTTTCATGGCTTTCGTTACCCAGTGCATGCATCAGATCATGCGTTGTGTGTCTCATTGATGTAAATGCTATTTCATATCAAATGGAGGTCCTTTTTAGCCCAATGCCTGTGTTGGGCTAATCAAAAGATCGCCCATTGTACACAATAACTTCGTATAGGTCGTCACCACATAAATGGAAACTTATCCTATTAGTTTCCTGAGGAAAAATATTGAAACATTATTATAATATCTTTATTAATATGCCTGGTTAATATGACATAACCTATAATATAATCTACAAACAGTGTCTCAGCACCGTCAAATTTGTCACTCCGAAGAAGTAGTGAAAGTCAATCTTATGAGATGTTAATTTTGGTTGTGCTTTGTGGTTGCTGGCTATGCTGGGGCAAGATCCCACCCATGGGGCAAATGTGTAACATGGTTTGGACTCCAAGCCTTTATCATCTTATCATCTCATCATTATATTAACCCCTGGCAGCTGGTCACATAACTAATCTGACTGAACTTTGGACCACTGGCATTTTGAAAATAATACATCCACATTGATAAAGTGGGTTGAGTGCTTTACATATATATTATGCATGTTTAGCTTCATTGACGCTGAACAGAATAAAGGCATGTTTTTAAATATTTGATTGCAATCAATATGAATGAGCAAATATCCAGTAATATCATAAAGAGAAAACTGCGAAGGATAGAGGAATGTACTTTTTAAGTAAGCATCAAAGTATCATTTTTATTCAGTAAAAAATAGGCTTTGATATATATTTGCAATTTTGAAAGTCACTTTAAAATTAGTCTGGGTATTTATGCTACCTATTTCATTACGGGGGGGGGGGGTCTTAATCCCCAAACGGCAGCCGTGAAAAATCATGGACCTTTGTTAAGAATAACTATGACTTATTCACCTTACATTTATTGCAGTCTTTAGTCATATCAACATCATCAGGATAATTATGCAGGTATGAGTGGAAATTTGTATTCCGACAGTAACTACATTCGTACCACGACATACCTTTGTACCACCGGTATACGACACACCCACATACCGCGACAGTGATGTCGACAGTGTAGGTTTCACACCATGAAATGATGAAAGTGAAGGATTAACCTGCAGGTATGCAACTTTATATGAGTGGCTACATCCACTCCTCCTCCTCCTCCCCTCCTCCTCCTCCTCCTCCTCTCCTCCTCTTCCTCCTCCTCTCCCCTCCTCCTCCTCCTTCCTCATCGTTCCTCCTCATCCTCCTCCCCCTTCTCCTCCTCCTCTCCTCATCCTCCTCCTCTCTCCTCCTCCTCCTCCTCCTCATCATCATCAGGTGACTCACGTTTCTGTCACAAGTTACTTAGAAGCCTATGTTAATTCAACCATATCTATAGATGTATTTTACTTCGAATACAGATTAATATCTTATTAAAACATAGATGTCTTTCTCCCTTAGTTTTGGTATTATCATATGTCTACAGTCTTTATAACTTGAAGGATTAATCGCATTTTGCGTCGTTTTCAACCCAAGATTGTGGTGCGAAATCGGGACTGTCGTGGTGCAAAAATTACTGTCTCCAAAAGAAACCACGAAATTGCTACTGCTAAATATTGTATTGTAGAAAATCATTTTTATGGTACGATTCTGTAACTTTAACTTTAAGTATCTTTGAGGTTGACGATAGTGAGCTAAGGGGTCTATAATTGGTATTTTGTCAATTTTTTTAAATAATGGTGTAACTTTAGAGTCTTTATGCTATGATTGCACATCAAATCCACAAGTTTTGTTTGGCTACATGCTCTTTAGCTTATTGTACACTTTGATAGGAGTTTTGTTTACGAAGTTGACTGAAATTTACAGGTTAGGTAAAGAAAATGGCATTCTCCTGTAATTTATTCAACTAATTTCTGTAAAATAGACCAAATGTACCATACAAAAAACACTTTAAGTGCAAAATAACTCTGTGACTGTTGGGCATAATGACAAGAAAACAAGCCCATTTTGGTCTCTACTGATTACACAAATTAAATCGTTTCGCCCAGTCTGGATTATTTCATTATAATATCAATTAATATTTGTTCTGTTTTTTTTTGTTGTTGATATTTACCAATCAGCTGTAGATGAGGTACCACCCTACAGTTAGATCCATTAAAAAAGGCCTGTAAAATTAAACCTAGACAAAGCTAGACAACTTCTGCTGTAAGATGCTACCTACCACTAAAAAGAATTGCCTGGCTATAGCTGGCTACTCAAAGCCGGATCTAAAAGTACATGCAGCACCGTATCAGAGAAATTTCGCACATTTAATAATAAGCTGGCAGTAGACAGAAGCAGCTGGCTTCAGCCGGTCATGGAATATTTTATGAAACTAACTGTATGATGTCTTTTTTTTTCAAGTTGGTTTTATAATTATATTCAGTTGAACAGGATAAAAGTTTGATCAACTAAATAAAATCCGACAGCCAGAGAATGAAATATATATGACAGGATATGTCTAAAAAGAAAATGTTTGAATTTTTGCTATCTGTGCCGCATAATTGCATTATGCAGGTATTTTATACATTAACTGGAATTGTAAAAAAAATACCTAATGAAAATGAATCTATATCCTATTGCATAACATATATGCAATAATCATACAGTAGTGCTATTTATTTTATAGATGAAATGCAAATAACTAACACTGCTCCTGGATTGAAATTGTTTCAAACGCTATTTAATAAACCCTTTATTCAAAACGAAACTTTTTTTATGACTTCAAATAATCACAGCAGTTTTGATCCACTCCTTGCATAAATCAGTAGTGGCCAGGTAAAGTTGAGCATAGCTGACTAACTTGTAAGTCAAACACGACTATGTGAGCTTGGTTAGTCATCTTATACACTATAGAACACTAGCTACATGATGTTCTGCAAAAGAATCATTCCAGACACCATGGAAACAACCTTGATCAAAATAAACAACTGAAACCATTGAAACCAGATCAAAAATTCCCTTTAACTGTAGATGTCATTTATGGTACTTCAACACATTACCATGCACATAAATAGCTACACTATCGCCTTTTATAAAGATAAGCCATTACTTGCATAGTCCAAACCACTGGAACCATCAGCAGAATTCCCCTAACTAGATTATTGTTCATCAACTGATTATTAGGCATGATAATATTGCCCAAGAAAACAGCAGGGAGGTTACTGAAATAAGAAGCAAATATACTATTGTAAATAAAATATTCGTATTTATGTAATTAATATTGACATTTTCAAGAATTTAGCAGGAAGCTTTTGTTCCAATTGATTTTCAAGGAGCTAAACTTCCAAGCTGGTTGATAATGTTTTAATAAAAAGGTCAGTGCCTGAGGCTTGGCCAAGTTGGTAGATGCAGTGTATTACCACCCTATTGAGGTCAGTCATTTCAGAAAGTGACAATTTGTGTAAAAAGTTGATTGCTTATACCAACATTTAAGTTAAAAAAGATTGTTATGTACAGTGTTGCTAGTGACCTCCCTGAAGTAACAACATGAATCTTTAGATAATTCAATCAAAATTTGAAGTGCTGATCAAAGTGCATGTTGGACCCTAAATAAATTAACAAAGACTAATTATAAGTTGCGTACAAGATCTGTGACATTCTAAATCAATTACACGAAGCCAGGAAACCATCCATGTAGGCCTATTAACTATATCAGCTTATATAATTTTTAATTACTGATGATAAAATGTTTAACCATGTGCGCCAATAATTTCAGCATTTTTTCTTCAGGTGTCATATACTGGCTTTGTGCTGATTCACATTTCTCGAATTTCACAGACACGTGATGGTGGACAGTGCGAAATCTACACGAAATGATGAACCGGATTCTTTTCCACGCAGTTAAACAAGTCATGGTTTCTAGGTAAGTCTTTATCAGATTCCTTGTAAGACTTATAGACACTTTCTGAGACGTAAAAAGATGTGGCAAAAACTAATGTCCAGAGAAAGGAAGTAATTTTTGCTAGTTCTTATGAAAATATGATGTTGATTGTTTTATCTGTAAACAGTTTTTGAAGGCAACATAATTGTTGGGAATTGGATGCTTTTGATTATTCACAGCAATATTAAACTTAGAACTATGCCTTGAAATGCTTCTTTCAGGTCCATTACATGCTCTTTATTATTCCATTTTCAGATATGAAACTCTTCCCCGAACAGATCCTCGACCTCATCGTGGTGTAGGGGTGGCAACACCAGATGGCAGCTCTGCATGTCAACTGCCATCTAGTGGCTAACTGAGGATTCACTGCTGGACAGATTTGCCACTGACAGTGCTGCGTTCTCCACATGGAAATGCTGCACTTGTTTTTGGGAAGTTCAGAGATTTCTTTACCTATTAACTTTAGGTTTGTCTTAATCTTTAGTTAATTGACAGGGAGCTGAGTAGTATGCAATTCTTAACATTCTTTCAGAGTGGGCCGAATTGCTATTCACTCAGTGAAATCTCTTTAACTTTGGAAGGTGGAACAAAGGAAAGAATACAGAAAAAACATTCTTGTATGACTTGCCTAATCCTATCAATCTGACAAAAACATTGGATCGAAAGAAAACATATTCATCGGATAAGCATTAGATGCGTGAGATATACATACAATTATAAGACTACCTATTGTTATGAAGAAGAACCTGTAAGTAACATCAGATAACATATTTGTTGTGGTATATGAACTTATTGCTCATTCAATCAATGAACGAACTCATGAAGTTGACCAAATGAAGAAAAAAAAGAAGAAGCCTTAGCCCTGGATTGTCACACTTGTATTGTACTTGAATTGTCACACTTGTATTGTCACATTGCACATTGTCTTGTCACACCAGCTCATTCAGCATGCATCCTCAACTTTTACAAACTACCATGAAACTGCACTTTACACTTATGAACTACTGAATACCATTGTGAACTTCTGAGAACTGCGAACTACTGACTACTGTGAACTACTGAGAACTTTGAACTACTAAGTACTGTGAAGAACTAAGCACTTTGAACTACTAAGTACTGTGAACTACTGAATATTACGAACTACTAAGTGCTTGATGTCAGGGCTTGGCCTAGCCCAGTAATGGGTGAGGTCCAAAATATACCACTCCGCCTGATTGTGAATGGGATTGCAAAGCTGCTGAGTCCGCAGGGTTGTGATCCACTTCGCACTGTCATTTAAGATATAATAAGATATTTTGAAGTACAGCAAAAAGATGCCAAAGTAAATGTTGAAGTACTATGGCACATGGTTTAATTTTAAGAAATATCAACTGTAGTATTCCTTTAATAAGTCATTGAAAGTTGAATACAATATTTTTGAGGTAGAAATCAACTTAAGTTTAATTTATCATTCATTGAATGATTACATTGTGACACATTGATGCTGTTATTAAATTTCTTTCGACAAATATGATTGTTTCTTTTTTTAATCAAATAAAAGTGGTAAGAAAAAGAATGAACTGCTGTTTAACTAATCATACAAATGTATTGTGGGTGATGTAGGCCACTGTAGAATTATGAAGGCACCTACAGTCGCTTCATCTGAAGCCTGCACAATTGTACAGAAATATAATTTCAGTCACAAGGAGGCCTTATCATTGAGAATTATAATAAGACCCGATGGTTTTGTGATATATTTTGATATTCCCCCCAGTAGACTGATTGGCCAGGATTCACTAAGCCAATCTGTCCATGAGTGAGGGAATATCAAAATATACCATAAGCCTATATCTCACAATTTCTTAAGTATCTTGCTGGACATTGCTCCATGGTATGAGGTATAAAAAAAACCTCATGAATATTAATTGTTAACTATAATCCAATCATATCACTGCATGATGCTAGAAAACTGCAATGCAACTTTCATCACTTCAAAACTTTCCCAGCCATTTTAAGATTAATAAAGAATTTACGAATGATATTTACAAAAGTCAGAGAGCTGACAATTGTATCTGTTGAATGGTGGTCAAACTGGAAAGAGGTCAAACTGGAAGGAGGTCAATCTGGGGCATGTGCAAAGGGTAAAAGGAGTTTTTCTTTACGTGAGATTCTTAAATGAGTTTATGTGAAAGATGGACTGCATAAATTTAAATTGATCATCCCGTTCTGTAGCGCAGCTAATAAGAGCGTCTTCGGATCGAAAATAGACCAAATATTAAACGAGATACAAAATTCAATCTAGGCAAAGCTAGACAAGTTCTACTATATGAGGCTACCTGCCACTAAACGGAACTGTCTGGCTATAGCTGGCCACTTAAAGCCGGATGTAAAAGTACATATATATGACGTATTAGATAAATTTCTTATATATGCCAAGGTTTATATTTTTTTCAATAAGCCGACTATTAACTAGGAGTAGACAGAAGAGGCTGGTTCAAGCCAGTTATAGCTACAGCCAGGAATAGGTTGCTACAGCTGTCTAGAGTCGACCATATTTTATGAAATTGTATGTAATCACTGGTCCTTTTTATATCAATAGTCACACTAACAATGATAAGGTACATAACAGTCCAGGGCAGAGTTCAGACCACTGGAACCATCCACAAAATTCCCCGAACACAAGTAGTCTAGTAAGTTCGACATTTGATTTTGTAAGTGCATTGAGCATCAGGGAGGGTACGTTAGTGACAAAATTATTATTAAACAGTTTATCTAGATAGGTTTTATAGTTCCAAGGAAGCCTTTATATTGTTATAAATAGCAACTAAAAAACCAGTGCTCTAACCAACTGAGCTAAAAGGAATTTCCAGCTAGCCACGTGGTCTCTAGGTGAGATGGTTACTTGATATATAGTATCCCAGAGGGGGTATTAACTATTGAGTAGCCTACATGGCAGTAACTATGAGCCACAACTTCCATCACTTGCAATATACTCATCATAATCGTCTCATTCGTGACTCTGCTATATATAATTTGTGACAGTGACCTATATGTTTCCTGTGGTCAATGAAGCAACGTTGTCAGGTTGAAATGAGGTAATAAGATATACTTACCTAGCACTGCATTTTCTAGTTTTGATCTCAAATACAAATACATGCTTTTTGACACTTCTATTGATGTAGTCATTTTAGCTAAGCGGAAAAAGTTGGTTATTATGTTTATGGCTAACCAAATATTGGATCAAATATCTGCTATTTAATTCAATCATTTTCGAAACTGTCTAGTTGTGTATCAGTGTTGGTAGTGTCCTCCCTCAACGAGTTATGGTATGAACATCAAGCGCAATCAATGAAGATTCCAGAATCGATAAAAGTGCATGTTGGATTCCAAATAAATATCTGAGGAGGTGGGAGTGTAATGCAGACCAGGTGCACAAGCTGCATGATATTATAAATATTCTAATCAAGTAATCTTCGACTAACTGTTATCTTCAACATATACAGTCTAGCGGTCAAATGCAGAGAATTTGAGTCCAAACTTTGTGTTTTGAAAATGATGTCTTTAAAATAATGTAAAAAATAAAACGACAAATTATTTACACCATGTTTTCCAATGTACTCATGACAATCTTGGAGGAAAATTAAACAATGTATCCAATTATTTTCCACACAGTTACACAAGTTAAGGTATTCATATGTTTTTCATACAAGAGCAGGTCTGTGGTTATAATAACATGGGCTTTATCATCATAATTTCAGAGAAGGAACTCATCTCTGATCAGATCCTTGACCTCATGCATCGTGTTGTAGGGTGGCAACACAAGATGGCAGCACAGCTCATCAACTGCCATCTAGTGGCTAACTGAGGATTCACTGCTGGACAGATTTGCCACTGACAGTGCTGCGTTCTTCACATGGAAATGCTGCACTTGTTTTTGGGAAGTTCAGAGACTTTGTTCCCCATTAACTATTAGAAGATTTTTTTAAATCCTGTGTTAGTTGAGAGGGAGATGAGTAGTATTAAATTCTGACAGATTCTGACAGACATTCTTGAAGAGTGGGAGGCCATCAGGCAGAATTATTACTCACTCATGAAATCTCAGAACCGTGGCTGGTGGAACATACACATACTTACGCTGACTTTTGCCCGGCGACACAGCTACACTTACATTGACCCTATTGTTTACATTTGGTAGGGCTTGGTCCTGCCTATAGTTGGTAAGGACCAGCACCACTTCAAATATGGACCCAAGTTTTGTAGGTTTAACCTACTTACCCCCTGAATGTTGATGGGGTTGCCTGGCTGTTTAAGCCTTCAGCAGACCTGAAATCATTGTATGTGCACATCTATGGATTAACATCTTTACATAGATTTCCTCATTTTGAAATGTTTGATTCATTGTTCTTGCTGTCAACATTCAAGTTTGGAAAATATTTTGAGTACATTTCGACCGTCATGGCTGCATAAAGAAAATTAACAATTTGTAATTCTATTTTACTCGTTCTGCAGCACTGTAACTTTTTATCCATAACTTTTAATTGGATATTCCAAATACTGATCAATTTGATTTTGTAAGACAAATGTGGACGAGCTGCTATGGAAATCACAATGTATCAGCTGTAAAAATATATATGGTGAATAAAGGCTTTTTGCTTTTATTTATTACAACGTACCATATATATAAAGACACGTCAACAAATTAATATATTCTGGCATTTGTGATCAACCTCTCAATAAAGACCAAATCTCTAAGACCTGCAAATTGCTCTAGGGGTGGCCTACGAAAAGTCCACATTTGTTCCTATGAATTCGTTATCAATTAGTAATGTTCTACAGAGTTGATCTGAGGATATTTGGAGTGGACACCATGTTAAACCTTTACTCCATGGATAATAAATCTTATATTAAAGACTTTGTCATGCTGATGCAAATTTATAATGTTACAAAACTGTGGGTCAGATGGACAAGCTCATTGAATAAAATGTGTTAATTTGATACAATGCTTTGTTCCTTTCACTTATTATCATCCATCATATGAATCAAAAGTTGTTGATAAGCATTGCAACATTCTGAAGTATGTGACTGAAATTCATGCAGTTATCCACGACAGACAGTGGAAAGCTGCAGTTTACACCATGCATTGCATCTAACATAATACAGAATGGGCTTTAACTGATGCGAATACAGTAATAATATTTGTTTTTCTGCAATCCTCTTGCTCCTTGAACTTGGAGATGTGGTTTCGGCCATTAACTTAAAATAACCAACACGATATTACCAGAAACGCATTAGTTTATTATCATTTGGTCACAATATCAAGCAACAGAATATCATTTTACCAGCAACTGACATTTATGAAATCAGCATTGAAAACATCATAACCTTGTGAAACATGAGCAATATTTTACGAATACCTTGATATTTTCACTAAACCAGAATAAATATTCATTGATATTTTTCTTCTTGCATGATGAGGGTAGTATGCACTGCACTGAAAAAACATTACACTGTATGGCAAAAGTTTTAAGCCATCCAGATCTGAGAAAAAAGCTAATTTTTTTTATGAAGATCCTGCAAAATCTGCATTGAATGTTGCAACATTGTTGAAGTATGAATCCAATTTTTCACTCTGTCAAAATAAGAATATTTGTGTGGTAACCATAAAAATGACAATTAAGATGTATACAAATATTGAACTAATCGTGTACAATGAATGTTTGTATTATTCATATTAAATATGCAGGATTTAGAATGCTGATTGATATTTTTGTGCGTATAACGTCCCTTTGTATATTTCATATCGTAACAAAACAACTTTAAAAACGTACGAATGATTTCTGTATTGTGATACATACAACTTACAGGCGGACAATATTTTAGATATGTTCCCACCTAACGTTATCATAAACCATATTTGCTATATTTAAAATTTATAATATCAATGTGAACATTTCTGATACGTTTCCACCAAACGTAACGAAGTATTTGACATCTTAATTGAGAACATTTAAGATATATTTCCAATGTTAATGGAAAACATTTTCCTATATAGATATCAAACGGACAGTATCATTTGGTATAACTTGAGTTTGAATGTGGCGTACCAAAGTAACGTTAACAGTCAATTCAGTCATGGAAATTTGTCTCAATTAACAGGCACGAATGAACATTACAGATATGCTTCCACCACATGTTAACAAAAAACTTGGCTATTTAACACAGACAGTTATTCAGCGTAATTTGAGTGTCAATGTGGCATAATAATAAAAGTAGACTCCCTTCATGCCATAGCCATTTGTACTAATGACAACTGCTCTATGCACTTGAACATGTCAGTTGCACCGAAACAGAGATCATATGTGCCAATGGCATGATTAGCACTAACGTTATAGTCCATCCGGTCATGAGTCTCTCATTTATGAGATCATATATTTTCGATACAGGCCTATCCAGTTTATATTTCTCCTCATACCTTTGATTAAGTACACTAAAAAATTCAGCTTCTTCTGTGGGATTTCAATGCCTTTTTTAAGCACACATTTTAATTGTACAGTAATTCATTAATTATTAATATCTCAGGTACTTTTAAAAGCTCTTACAACAGACAACAACAAACAAACTGCAGTCATATTTATCTTCTTGACATATATAAAACAGAAAATGAATTTTCTCTTTTACACTAACTTTAAATGGGATATGGCAAGTTTTATAATCTTTCATAATATCTACAATTCATGATGTAGAAAATCCAGACATATGGCGTTATATGTATTTTGCAGACTTCGACACATATAATGCAGTCTACATAGTAATTTCTTGTAACAAACTAGACATTTGTCCACAGAACAACAATGTTAAACTTGATGATATGGGTTTATGTCCATGAACGAGAAAAACAGGAAAGGATTGAATAATAATTCATAAACAGCAACAGTCTTTTTGATATATATTATTGGAATTCCATTGACACTGATTCAGTCAAAATGGAACTTCAATCTTCATGTATATTATGAAAATGCTTTAGTTTAAACAAGACAACAGACCAGCTGTCATCATTGGAATGCTATTATTAGGTAACAATCTCTTCAAGTCTCATGGGTGTTAGTGTTTACCTGGGCAAGTCGTTCAGAAGATGATGCGACTGCTGTACAATAGATAACGCTGTTAGTATTAGTTTCCCTTGCAAGATATGCTTGTTACCAGAATAAACCAGGTTTTGTCTTTGTCAAGGGGCTATAAACATCAACATGTCTTTGTCACATCACCAGTCGGAAGCTAAAGTAACGTCTCTCAAATACCAGATCTGGAGCTACATGTTGCCTAATGAGATTTTGGAATCGTTTGGCCATGAGCTGTCAAATGACCTATTGGTGATAGATTGCCACTATAGACCTAATTAGTAGGAAATTCCATGTGACCTGCCGGACTTATTGTTCCCATCGTTCATGGTGGAGACTTTTCCAGTGTAACGACATGAGACGTGGAGGGTTCGGGGAGCAATTCTTCCGTTTCAATTATTGGAAGCGAACTCTTTGATTTGTCTTTCTTCATCAGCCGAAAACAAGAAGCTGAATCAGAGAGAAAGTCCTCCATTTCGATAACAGGCAAGGAACTTTTGAACTTATCCTTCTTGGAGACTTGCAAACTCTCTCCGAGCTTAATATTTGGCATGGTGTTCATGCGTTCTATTCGTTTCTCGCGAGCCAGCATCGTCTTGGACAGTTGTTTAGGATAGTTCCTGTAGATAACACTGTCTGTTGGCCTTTTCACCACTTTGATTGTTTCTAGATTCTTTGGATTGTGTTTGTATCTTGGTTCTCCTGGTTGTAGGATTCGAATACGTCCCCATTTGTGCAAGAAGAGTGCGATGGCACAGAACCACGCGATGATGATTATTACGACGAGAATCACCTCACCAGGTTGAACATGGATACTCCGTATTTCTGAGGGTGATGTATCTGAAAGAAGAATAACATTTTGTGTTTGAATCAATAAAAAACAGTTTTCATGCACAGGCATTTTGAATGCAGAATTGTAAAGGCAAATGTAAAGGCAAATATGCCACAGGCATCAGCCTACCATGTAATAGTGTGTGATGATTCCTTGGGAGATTGTTGTATATATGGTAATACATTTTGATTTGATTAGATTTGAAAAGCTATCTGATTTATTTGCTTTATGAAATCAATCGAGGTCCTGTCAACTTAGGCATCTCTCATGATTGACAAGCTTCGTGTGGGTAGTGCCCCCAAGCACTATGGGTTTAACATTCCACATGGAATTGACAAAGACTTATGTTTGAACAGAGCCATCGTAAAAATTTAGGTCAAAGCTCATTCTGTATAATTATGGTATTGTTAATTTAACTACACCTATCTTTACCTTCAATTTCCAGGAAATATAAACCATCTGAAATATATTTAACATCAACCAAAGAGGAAGGCATCTAGTGTTTTTGTTTTATTTCTCAATAGTTTTCACTTGAGGACCTCATCAAGTCAAAAACCACACATTTGAGCTGTACAACTGACGTGCTGTCTCAGACATAGCCTTTGGCTGATTTGGCAGCTCATGAAAAGGGGGATTCTTTTTGAACTAGAAGAAATCTAGCTCCAAAGAGCATGTTTGTGTCAGGACATCAGCTCACCCCAGAGAACAAAATCCACTATAAGGCAGAATGTTTATCCTGTTATGTCTCCAAATAATTTCTGTGACTCATGAATCCAACACTGTCCAACCAACTGTTTGCTCTCATGTTCACAAAGGAGTTGTTCTTGCCATTTTTCACTGCCTATCATGAGACTAATTAATTTCTTGTTATCATTTTCAACATTGTTATTATTTACGACTCACAAACCCAGGCTTATATTTGAGCACAACTGGATACCTGCAGTACCTCAGCAATTTCAATCAAGCCTGTTGCTTGGTTGCCTGACCTTCGGCAGCAGCTAAGTTAACTTCCATTAGCTGATGCTAGATTGAGGCCAAATAAATCCATACTGCCTATCGTGCATAATTCTCATACACAAAGTATCCATGTCTGCTGGATTGCAGCCAATTTGTGGAATCTGCATCAAACGCTTGGACACTTGCCAATCAGACTAATGGGAAATGGAACATACTGATATAAAGTTTTATCAACTGGTTATATAATACTCACAACGAGACATCTTCTACAATACAACTCTTTATAAGTGGCTCGTCAGATAGAAGCTATACTCAACTATATGACTGTTGATATACCAAAATATATTCTGTTAGACTAATCTATCTATCCAAATCTATCCCCAGGAATCTTGATCTAGCAAGACATGTACTGTCATCTGGTGTTAATACTTTGAACAAGGCAAATATAAAGTAATTGACCATAAGTGAAGATAGTATTTGTGCTTTAGGGTTTGTAGTTGTGAAACTTTATTTCAAAATGTATGCTCTGGTAGGTTATTTACTAACTTCTATGTCAAATATAATTTTGTTATCATTCTGTCCTCTTTGCATTCCTGACGTTGTTAATCACAGCTATATAGAGCAGTGATTGAAAACATATCTGGGTGAACTTTTTTCTGCTCCTTTTGCTGAGTTACTTAAAATTCCGACAGGTGTAGTCTTGGATTGTGAATTGAGAATTTTATTTAGGTCAGCGGAAATCACCATTTGATTAACATTGTGACTAAAATTCAATTATGCCACAAAGGCAATGGTGTCCACCAACAATTCCTTGCAGAGCTCTGCTACAACCGATATCATATATTGGAAACGAAACTCCAGAGGCCGTCATGTGAATAAAGGGCTCTCATTGGCTGAAGGACTGCCCTGCATTCACATGCTCTTGGAGTTTAGTTTCCAAATCTTTGAAATTGACTGTAAAATTGGTGCTTGGACAATGGGCAAGCTGGCTTATCTCATATTTGTATACTTGGAATCCCATCTTATAACTAAGATTTAGGATGAATCTGAATCCGTCTTTATATATATATTTTTTAAAGTCTATTATTACAACCTCTCAATAATACCAGTAACGTTGTATAAAGGTGAGCTTTAAATCAATAAATACCTGCTAATTCACATATGGGCTAAAGCCTACAGAAACTATACAATAGTGTCACATGCATATGCATCATCTCTGCCAGCCTGATGCTGTAACTAAGGAGAGAGCCTTGTATTGACAACTGCAGGTACAGTTCAGGGGGTCAACGTTGCTATTGTGACGTCAACATCAGCTGATCACCTGACCTAGGCGCTTTTCATGCTGAGACAGGTCTTTTCAAAGGAAAGGGGGGATCTAGGGAGATGGGAGGATCAGTCATCATAATTGTATCGATCCATATCGTCACAAGATGGCCAGGCAAGCATCTACCATGTGGCAAGCAACTCTATGGATTGTGTCAATACGCCAGTGTATTGCTTAAAGGTGACAGATAGGTAGATAGATAGATATAGACAGCTGGATAGATAGATAGATAGATAGATAGATAGATAGATGGAAAGATGGATAGAAAGATAGATAGATATAGACAGCTGGATAGATAGATAGATAGATAGATAGATAGATAGATGGAAAGATGGATAGAAAGATAGATAGATAGAAAGATATAGAAAGCTGGATAGATAGATAGATAGAGAGATAGATGGAAAGCTGGATAGAAAGATAGATAGATAGATAGATAGATAGATGGACAGACAGATAGATAGGTAGGTAGGTAGGTAGTGTCAGGGGGCCCCAGAAGACCATAGAGTGATTGATTGATTGATGGATTATATGATTGATAGATTGATGTCATGTACCATTAAAATGTCATTTAATATCTATGGTAGATTTCATTTTGTCACTTTTTTTCCCCTTTAACGATGTCACACTTAGTAGCCATACATCTCTTGATTGATTTTTGATCTTATAATTTGTTTTAATTATTAGGACCACTTCGTAGTAATTCCCACGATGGTATTAATTGTTCATTCATCGGCTATTTCACATCATAAATACATAAATACTGTCGGATAAAAAAAAAGTAATCAGATGGCATTCAGAATATAATATGTCAGTTTTGTGCTGACACAGCCTTTTGTGTAGTAAATGCCTAAGGCCCGCATTTAATGTCATAAATAATTCGTCTCTCATCTTGGCAGTGTTGACACGCCTTTTTTATATGTTGGATGGTAACATGTTTTGGCTTTTAGATCTGGCTTAGAAAGACTGTACTTGAATTATTCATGTGATGTATATCACAATAGTAATTAGAGATACAGCGCAACTCATATATTCTATGTTCAGTCTTGCACAAGCTATACTGAGGTAGAACACAATTTAAACACATTGCTACCCGCCAATAAACTGTTGTAATTGCCTGCATGACTGTTATTGTAATTGCGTAACGCATGTTTGTCAGTTATGCTAAGTAGGGTTAAATTTTGCCATTGCAGCAATTAGATATCTCTGGCTAGATATGGCTTGGTTTGACTAGTTGCAACTTCTGGTAGCTATAGTTGCATTTTTTATGAGTTTTACTGTATGTTCATATCACCATCAACCCTTGAGAGTATCAACCGAGGTATGAACTATGCAAACACATCAAACGGATACAATGATAAGCTGCACCTTCAAGGGACATCAAGTGTATTGTTTATATTTATAAATTAACCTCTCATGGCCTAATCCACCAACAATGAAGACATTTGGGCATTGTTTGTGTCAAGATGAGTAATTCTTCATTACATGCATTCTTAGCAGATACTTTGGTGATAGTTCGAGCAACAGGTCCCAAGTTACAGCATGAAACTGCTGTCTGGCAATAAGTGATGATGTAAAACATGGTTTGTGTCGCATCAGTTGCTGTTAAAGTCGCTGCGCTCTAGCATAACACAGCCAAATTTATGTAGTTATATGTGTTAGCAACACCTTTACTTAGTTGTTGGTGTTATTGTTATAAACATAAAAGTATAACTTATCGACCAACAGGACACATGATTTGCTTTTTATATTAACTATATCCAATACAGATTTTAAATATGGACTTAACACGTTATAATTTTCCTTTGTAGGAACAAGGACAAGTTATAGCACTGCAACAGTTTGTAAAAAGAGTCTGTCAATCAATTCATCTTGTTAGTTTGATAATTTCATTCAGTATGTAAGGTCCATAGGTCATTCTGCATAAATGTTATGCTTGCGACACTTTTGTCTTCATTATTGGCAAGTAAATGTCATATTCTGTCACTTCAATATTTCTTGCATGCTTCACTTTATATTATATCCAATACATCAAACTAATACAATTTACAGCTGCACCTGAAATCAACATCTGCTGTACAAGTATAAATTGATTTTCTATAAGTTGGGTTTTGGCATTTGAATATTTTTTTGTTCACCTTTACATGCCCAGTCTAGCTGATGATCAAGCACAACAAGTGGAAAGCTTTCATGCTGCTATAGCAACATCGCGATTCATGCACATTATGCACTATGGTTTATGCCAAGAATATTTGGCACTCTCCCAGTTTGATATATGAGGAAACTGCAAAGAAACCCGCATTGTATTAAATCCAGAGTATATTGAAGAAACTATTCCAACCAGGTGTGTGTTCTGGAATAATCAAATATAGTCAACACGCGCACATAAATCATTTGTATAAAAGAACATACAATATAATTGATGTACTATTTTAAATTGTTGATTATGAAAATATTAAAAAAGATAATTATTTATTAATAAATTATTAATGAAAATTTAAAATTAGGATGATGCTAGTAATGTAGATGGCTTATTGAATGAATTAATGTTCGCCTTCCAACTACTGGGTTCAAATCCCAGTCTAGCCTAAGTTGGATGGTTGTTTCATCCTTCATCTCATTGCCACGGTCCCTGCCTGTCCTAATTAGCCCAACAGGTGTAGAAATACGGGACGTAAAATCCTAATCCACAATCAATCAATCAATCAATCGATCGATCAATCAATCATTTAATCAATCAATCATGACCTTATTGTACTCCTGCATCTTCTTTATCACCTTCAAGCATGCCAATATCTTGGAGGTCCCATTGATTCAGTATGTGTGATTTCTCGAGGCATATTCTCAAAGAGATTCCAAGGATCTGCCGATGGCAAAGACTGGATCTTGGAAATTCAATAATTTCCCACAAGGACGACACATTCGTCAGCCACATCACATTGAACCACATTTCAATGACGGGTAATTGTAATCACACTGACCTCGTAATTCGAGTTGCAAGTCACGATTCAATAAGAATATCATACAATACAATAACGTATCACATTTTCGTGTGTCATTATTCAGGGTTGTATATCCTTTAATTTGCAGTTCATGGCCAGATGTCATCAATTCATTTTGTTGTGTATGTAGGCCTATTCATTATCCATATTAATCTTGATTAAACTAAATTGATAATCAAGCTAGCTACATTACACTGCCATGGCACCATTCCAAATAAATAAAGAAATAATATTGTATTGCATTGCCCAATCAAATTTCAATCTATCTTGTTTAGAAAAATTATATATTTTTCTTACATATGCAATACAAATTGTACAGTATATAACACCTGTTTTTTGCCTGACAAGTCTGCAAATAATAGTTAAGTCTGTCAATTGCTTAAGCTAATTTGTCAAATTACATGGTCTTGTATAGTCAGATGGATAGCTCTGCAGTGCAATGTGTTTATCTGGATCAATCCCTTGACAACCAATACAAAAAAATCCTGAAGCAAATATACCAGTCACAGTACAATTAAATTCAACGTTATTCAAAAGAAGGCATCGTGGTACATATGGGTTATCAGGGAACCTTAAATCTCTATACTTTATTAATATGATCAGGACAAACAAACCTGGAGACGTTCTAAAAGTGATGACGTCACTCCTGTTGCTCATGCTGCCTCCATTGTAGGCGATTATATAGATTGTGTACTCCGTTTCACTGTTTAATTCCTGGAAGGTGAAGGATCGCGCCCCTCCGTCAATATCCGTGACTGACTTTTGCGGGTAAGATCTCCCTCTGACGGGGAAAATTGTCATTTCGAACCTGTTCACGTGGTCTTCTGCAAAATAAAATATCACAAAATATGAATTATAGCATTGGTAAAGGAAGGAAGGAAGGAAGGAAGGAAGGAAGGAAGGAAGAAAGGAATGAAGAAATTTGAAGGTAATGAAAAAAGGCATGACAGAAGGAAGAAATTAAATATATTTTTGGGGGAAGGAAAAAGAAATATGGAGCAGCCAATTAGAATTATGAGAGGAAAACCAGAATATAAAATGACCAGTACATGGCCAAATGTGCCACGTGCATTTTCCACGAGAAGGATAAACGCATGGAAAACTCATGGTTTTTAGCTAATTATAATGAGGCAAAAACCATGCGTTTTCCATGCATTTATCCTAACGCATTGAAAACGAACGTGGCACATTTGGCCATGTAATAACTAATTAAATGATGGAAGAATGATACATGTTAAACAAAGAGGGTAAAAAATAGAAAGGGGATTGATTTAGTGGACAGTTGAAAGATATTTTTAGCTTATATAATTCTGCCCAATTGGGATATTTAAACACATATGGTCATTCTTATTGCTCTTTCTAAATAAACTTCCCTTCTAGTAGAAAAATAAATGTAATGATTGGTGTAAATAATACAATTGATTAATTAGTGCATAGACAGTTGATTAATACATAATAGTTAATGAGGGTTGCATTTTCCAGGTCTCTAACATGGCCAAATGTGCCACGTGCCTTTTCCATGAGAAGGATAAACGCATGGAAAACGCACGTGGCACAATTGGCCATGTGTTACATAACATGCAAAGGACACAGTGATGACATATCAGGGTTGACTAGGGTAGTAGAAAAATTTATTAACTAGGTGTTACACCTATATAGTTAAAGGTTACTAATGGCAAAGAATAAAAAAAAACTTAAAAGTTGACTAATGATATAAATAACATTAACTAAGGCTAACTAAAAGCATTCAACAAGCTGCTAAAGGGGTCAGTCATTGTAAATAAACACCATAAAAATTGCTAGAATGCCAGTCATACAGCAGTTTTAGAGGGAGCATGGACAGTTCAGGGGTGAAAGAGACAGATCAGAAAGATTGTAAATTAATTAACTTTTCTAGCCCATTCCTAATGTTCTTGTCATAAAATACTCGTCTGTGCTATACAGGCCAATAGTGGAGAAGATACAGAAATAGCATTACAACTGTACAGAAAACGGGTAAACCTTGGTCAAAAGAAGTAAAAACCAGTTTATAGAAAATGCAACTGTCCATGCTCGCTCTTAAACTGCTGTATTTTACGGTATTCTTACTTTAGTAAAGTCAAATAATAGCCTTGAAAACTAAACTTCAGAGGACGTCATGCCAATGTAGGACTCCTACTGGCTGAGAGTCTACCATAGCCAATGGGAGTCCTGAATTCACATGATGTCCTCTGGAACGCAGTTTTGAAGTTTATGAAATCATGCTGTAATACACTACAATTGTGCAAACTAACTATTGGCTTCGATAGGAATTGTAAGGTAATTAAATAAAGGAAACGTGCAACCCAGTCTGAATACTCACTACCTTGCTGCTCGCTGATTGTCCATTTGATGGTGGCTCGGTGAGGCGTAATCGCAGTGATAGAAATATTCCGTGGTGGGTCCAGGAGAGAGGGGAGCACTCTGTAAGATACAGACTGTGCCAAAGGAAGAGGAGACAGAATGAGGATGATCCAGCTTAGAGGTGAGAAGAACAGATGAAGAACAATCGCAGTCACATGACACGTTTGGTGCATTATCGGTAATCGGATTGTCTTCATTGTGTAAAGCCACCAGACATCCTTGATCAAGCAATATTCCAGAGTGCTCGGAGGTTACAGAAAGAGTAAAATTGATCGAGAAATCAATTTATTTCTTCTTTGATACTCTGAGAGCGTTCATGGGATCCATAATTGCCTTGAAATGGTAATTCCATTATTTTCAGGTCAACAAGTTATGATATCGTTTGCAAGAAACATAATTATATCGGTCAACAAATTCCTCAGAAAAGTTATATGAGGTTTTATCTGCCACATGCCATCTTGACACGGATACAAAATGACATCCAACAGTTGCCAACAGAATCCTTGTGATGGCATCAGATCCTGTTTAAACATAATAACACCCGATTGACAGTAACCTGAGTAAGCTCCAGGCAGGCGCAAAATGTTTGAACCGCCTCTCGACTGAACACATTTCCATATCTGGTACTTCGGTGCACTTCATAGAGCTCAAAATATTCCAGGGAGAGGAACTTTCTTGTCGTGGACTGGATGGCAAAGATTCGATGGTGTTTACTGGGTGTGGTGGGAATGACTGATCACACAGACCAGCAATATTATTATTGATTTCCAGTCATCATGTCAGCGAGTGCAGAAACACATTAATGGCTCCGCTCCGTTATGTCGCTGCACCGTTATTTACCTCCATTGTTCCGTGGCTGTTGCACTCTTAAATAATCCCTATCTGATGATAAATCAAGTCTGCAAACTCCACCAACCATTAGTTGTCACACTTTATGCTCGACGGAGTTTGTTAAGGTCCAAGTAATGTATTTGTCGAGGCTTTGTAATGTATCGATGAGCCATCAACGCAGCTGTCGCCCGTCCGATGCCAGATTGGTTTAGGGATGATAAAAACAACAAAACAACCTGCAAAGGAAGAAATATGATAGATAAGTCAGTGAAATCACAATAGGAAATCGCGAAAAAGAAAATGCATTCTAAAAACTAGTCTATTTCATTTACAATAGAGCAACCTGCACAAGAGAGATATGATGGATGGGTGGATGTTGGGAACTACACTGGAAATTACCAACAGAATAGAATAAAGATATATCCAGTGAAAGAATCTACCAATGAGAACTAAACATTAAAATGTAAGCTAAAAGAAACAATATTTGTTTTTCATTCTCCCAACCAGAGAGATACCTTTATCATATCAAAGAACCTGTGGATGTGACAAATTAATCCAACAGGTCACTTATGCAATGATGAAGTAAATCACCACATCTGCCATCCACATATATCCCGCAGATGTATAGTATGTACTATACATCAAATTTGAAAAATCCTTATCAATCCGAACCTTGTGCTCAAAAGTCTCTAAATTGGAATGATTCAGTAACCAAACTTCATTAAATAATCTACTGTGCATGCAGCAGCAGTATGCCTTAAATTAAATAAATATTGATGTAAACCAAAATCTAGAATAACATTATCACCAAATCTGACAATATCTCTTTCTAGTTCCTCATATATCACAAAGTCCTAATGTCATAAAATGACAAAATCTGACAACTTCCTTACTAAATCCTCGTATATGGATAAGACCATAAACTCACCAGATCTGACCAGACTGATTACAGATCCTATATACCCAAAATTGATGGCAAAATCCCTTTATATCCAAAGCTAGTGCCACAAGCATTAGAGCTGAGCCCAGTATGATAGTCAGAGAATCAATCACTGATGCGGAGTGCATTAGCACAACATGTGAAGGGCTTGGCTGAACAGGTGTTGTATGAATTATTCAGGGAGTGGAAGGCATCCTGAACAAAGCTCAATATCCGAGGCTTATTGTTTGGACCAGCTGCCATGAAATCAGTGCTCTTGAATGGGATGACTCGAGAGTGAAAGCAAGAGACAGACAGACAGACAGACAGACAAATAGACAGACGTACTGACAACTAGATATACAGTACGACTCTTTGAAACTGGTTTGTCAGTCAGAGGTTCCTTTCTTTGTGGGGTTTATAGTAGGATCCATATTCAATATCAATGTTTTTTTGGTCATATTTAGTAAAATTGATTATGAAGATTGTAGCAGTGCAAAGTAGACAAAGATGTCACTAAAAAGTCAAACTCAACCCCCAACTTTCTTACTCATAAAAACCATTTTCTGTACCAATAAGCTTCAAGTTTCCTATCTTTCCAATGACAATATTTGGCCATCTTGTCATTATAGGAAACTTGCTAGATAGAAGTGCTTTTATCAGCTGAAAGGTTGCTAACATTTCTTGTCATTGTGACAGAAAAACGAGTGAGTGTTTATTGTGAATCCTACTATAGTTTTCAGTGCAGTTCAAAACAAATGCAATAGATACGGCATTGGAAATTGACTACAATCAGCGCTCTGCTAGAGAATTGTAATAGTTGCAATCAGTAATGGCAAGTAGGTTACTTTTGTGCTATACAACAATGAACCCATCACAACACCTCTCCAGCTGAGAGTAGTGCAACAATGGAATCTGCAGTGTTGGCTAAACAAATATATGTCAATGAATAATCGATTGCTCAATAAATAAAGACTTAGTAATCATTAGCTAGTTTTGATGCTATGAGAATGCTACTTTTTTACACTTTCAAGTAATTGTTGCAGTAGCTTGTAACCAATTGTTGCCAGTGCTACTGTCCGAAACTAGGTAGACTCCCATATCTGATTCAGATATTATGATGAAATGAGTGCCATCATAAAATATCTAATTTCCTTGTATCCTTTAACACGAATATCACCAAGTTTGTAATTTCAGGGCATAAATGGGAGATAGGCGAAAATTGACAATGCCGATTATAAAATTTGACCTGGAAATGCTATGTCCATTCAATTTAATTCATTTAGCTATGCGAGATTAAAATCATAAAACATTAAAATTACTGCAACACCGTGATCAAAATATAAAGCCATCAATGAATGTTCACAATTTACTGATGTCCCGAATGATGTCTTTGTTTTGTGACGTCGTTAAGTCAAATAACAATCTACCTGCTTTCCTTGGCATCTCTTGCATCATATATACACATGTGTGATGGCGAAAACTGAATAATAAATCTGTGTACATTTTGCGACATGTTCCATGTGGAAGATTTCCAGCTAAGATTTTGTTTAAGAGGATGCTCGTGCGAAATGAATCCAAACCCATACAATACAGCAGGGACTTTAACCAACTATTGTGAGTTATAAAATGCATTCCATCAATGTTGCCTTCATTAACTGACAATGCTCTTGTCCAGTGACAGAGAGCCCTTTCAGGCATTTGGCCTTGAACATCATTATGAACTTGCCAATGTCATGCAGGGCACATGCTACTGCTATTGTCATGCTGTCATATCACTTATTGATTGGTCACTGGTCCAATTCTACTGGTCAAGCTTGTCCACAACAGATGGCAATAATTATATTTTATGCCTAGGTTCATAATTTGACACAATGTGGAGATATTGTCATGAGCAGGCATGATTGATAGCAGATTTTCCAGCTGAGTAGACACTTGGGTGTGATTTGATTTATTTAAGCAGGTTTAAATCTCATGTGACTAATTCTTTGTAATGTGTGAAAAGGATGTGAGCATCCTACCAGAAAAGCAGTTTGCCACAACAGAAGATCAGCATTCCAACATAAACCCTCCATTTGGTACACTGTAAACAGAAAAGTTGTGCTCTCCACATTCTGCTTTTGGCATTGAATTTCACACATGTGCTCCATTTACATTTTAATTTTTAGCTTTAATTCCGAAATTAAGACATGACACATATTTTCAACGTCGATATCAATTCTTCAATGCTACTAGTCTGAAGCTTAGCATGATAAGGCTTGGCATTCAAACCATGTTAAACTATTATCCCATGGGCAGGGCCTCTCACTTGCCTCAGAATAGACACTAAGTACAAGGCCCCTCCAATTCAACATTTCATGCAATTGATATCTAGCTGAGATGTAGCTTACCGAGAGCGCCCAAGCTGGGAATCGAACCCGGGACTCTCAGTGTGGAACTGCTGATACCTTATAACCATTAAGTCAACCATCTACTATTAATCTTGTCTAGTCTCCCTTGCTTTCTTCTCTCTCGAGGTTGTCAACCCTTCAATCTGCCGATCAATAGAGTTTATTTAATCTGGCAAGTCATGGCTTGCTCATCGATTGATTCGGCATTCTTCCGCGAACAATCTGGGCATCTTCTCTGACTAGTTGATTCTCTTGTTCAGTGATTTCGGCCACTCTCGTTGAAACAGATGCCTGTCAATGCCTGACCATGTAACTTTACAATAATAGATGGCAACGGTATCCCCACGTGAATGAAATACTAAAATACAGTAAATGAAATTATCATTATGTTCTTTGTTTTTACTTTCCTTAACATGCCTAACAATATACGCTAGTGATATCAGCAGATGAGTACAGCAACAATAATTGCTATGAAGTATCAAAAATATTGTGTGTTGGATAATAAAGAATAATGATTAAAAACAGAATCAGCACATTTGTTGTACATCACATTAAATATTATGCGTCCTTCTTGCCATTCAAATTAGAATGAAAAAACAAAATCAGCCTGAGCTAATTTCACATGAGTTTACTTTCATTTTTGCTTGGCAACACGAGGCTTGGAGAGATACAGTTTCATTTTGCCCCCATCTGTTTTGTGTGCTAACAGCAAACTCCTCTTTTTGGGACAGTAGCATGTGGCTCGTGACTGTAGCAGAGGGAGGAGATGGCGAGTCAAATTGAGGAGAGCAGCGCGAAGAGGAGAATATGCCGAAAAGAGGAGATGAGTAAGAGCTTAGATACTCTGCTGTTCGATCTCTGAAGTAGACAGACCTCTGAAGTAGACAGACCTCTAGATCAAAGGACTACTCTTTTGGATGAATATTTAGCCTCATACTTGGTTCTGATCACACATTATAGAGAGATGCGTCATTTTTATGAAGGCAACTGCTATCATGAAACTTATCTTATAATTCAATGCACATATTACTATTATAAATTACTGGAACATACGCATCACTGTATAGAATAGGTAATTCTTTAGATGTCTATTACTGTATTTCCTGCTAACATGTATCTACCTCTCCTCCAATCTGTGGCTATTTTTGTGTGTATCTATAATTGTGAAGTAATCGCAAGTTTAAATTATACTGTTTTAGTTACTGTATGCTGTTTTTTTTTTTACTAGATTTTCATTTACACATTTTCCTCTGAAATCATCTCTGATTCACGAGCAAATAATTAACACCGACTTCCTTTTTCTGCAACAGGCATCGCAATCACACCAATACAATACAGTACAGTACAATACTTGCAGCCCCAGCGGAAATGTTTTATCAGATAAAACTGGTTAAGTGGGTTACTGGGGCACCCACTGACTGCATTTCCATACATGGCATGTAATCTCGCTACCAAATCACCCCTTCACCCCACGGAACTGTGTCACCCCTTATCTGCAATCACAGCTGCAGCACCCTTCTGGAGGGTGCTATTTGAGGGTTAAGAACCACATGAACCCTTGTGCCCCATTCCGATGACAAATGGGAAACTTATTCCATGCTTTGGTCGTATTTACATCTACCCTTATGGTCTTGGGTGCATGTATGGCTTGTGGCCAAGGCCAAGGTTAAACACACAAGCTTCTCTAAGCATGCATTGTGTTGTTCTGTTTCAATGATACTGGTGTGAAGCTTAGTCAGCTTATATGTCCAGCTGCCCCTACTAACTAACCACACATCCTATCCTATCCCTGACATACATGTCAGAAACTGTATTTTGGAGCGAGTGAAATGAGCCCAACCTATGAATATAGATTTTCTTTATGGTGGCCGAGGAGTTCACTTCTTGGTGCAAAGGTTCGACAGTAGAGGTTTCGCCCCCCGACAGTTGAACCTTCGCCTCCTGAAAGTTGAGCTGTCAGACTGCGACAGCACCTACTTTCGCCCCATGACACCTTCGCCCCACGATACCTTCGCACCACGAAACCTTCGCACCACGAAGCCATCGTACCATGACAGTGATAGCACTGTCGTACCCCCAAGTCCCCTCTCTTGCGGTCTGGGAGCCTATGTTTAGGCAAACTTATCTCTGGATGTAGGTTACCTAGAATACTGGTTGATACATTATTAGACAGGTGCTCCCTTATTCTTATTAGTTGTAGTAATATCACATTTTTATAGCCTTTGGTTTGGGAACAATGTTGAGTTGAAAATGACGCAAAATACAACTAATTAATATTGTCAGTTATAAAAAGCATATTGCATCGTTTTCAACTCAAGATTGTACCAAACTAAAGACTGTAGAACTCTGAGGAGGAGGAAGAGGAGGAGGAGGAGTTACTCTTACACACCTGTTGCTTGAATTAGCCTTCACTTTCGTGGTGTGAAACACCCCGCCTGCCTGCCCCCCTCGCCGACTGTTTCTTGTCTTTTAAGCCATTAATACTGCATCTACTGCAATGTTCTTTGCAGTAGTAGATGTATCTGTGATAGGGGCATCCATGGATATAAATACAGCTCTGTACGTTCAATATTTATGAAGTTAATTTGCTAAAACTGCCAGTGAGGGGGGCAGGTTAGCAGTTTTGTGGCACGAAAGTTGGTAACTTTTGTTGTACAAAAGTTGGTACTTTCGTGGTATGAAAGTTGGGACGAGAGTGGGGCTTTCTTGGGAGAAAGTTGGTAGCTTCTTGGTGCAAAAGTTGGTACGTTTTTGGGGCAAAAGTTGATAACTTTTGTCGTGCGAAATTGAGACTGTCATGGTGCGAAAGTTGAACTGTCGTGGTGCGAAAGTTGAACTGTCGTGGTGCGAAAATGGGGTGTGTCGTGGTGCGTAGGATGCTGTCTTCCCACGAAACCACGAGACTGCCAAGTGTACTCCTCAGCCACCATATATCTTGGTATAGTTGTAAATGTAAAAGGTCAACTGTTTAAGCAGAATCTTACAAAACTTGTAGAAAAAGCCCAAAGAGCAGTATATGCCCTGAAATCAAATATCAAAATAAGCGTAGGACACCTGCAACCTAGTCTGGCCATGAAAATGATTGATGCCCAAATAAGCCCCATACTAGAATATTGTTCTGAAATTTGGTACACAAATAAATTTTGTGAAGAACTCGAAAAAATCCACCTTGCCTATATGAAAGAGATACTTAAAGTCAAACGCAGTTCAAGCACCCTTGCACTTCATGCTGAACTAGGTAGATTCCCAATCAAACTAAAAATACAATACCAACTGCTGAAATACTGGCAAAGAGTTATAAGCTATAGTGACTCACACATCCTAAAACAGGCATACCTCTCATTACTAGAACTACATGATAGAGGACAAGTAAATTGGTGCACACAAGTCCATGACATTCTGAAAGATCTGAAGATGGATCATCACTGGCAAAACCAAATAATAACTGATAGGGACTTGTATAAAATTAAAGAGTTACTGTATTCTGATTTTATGGAAGTATGATATCAATAAATGATAGAACACTTAACCCTAAATTGTGAGTCTTTAAACTTTTTAAACAGGAGTTCAAACCACATAATCTACACCATACCCTGGCCCTCGTCAGATTCAGAATTAACTTGCATAACTTGTGCATTGAAACTGGTTGTTACACGCGGCCTTATACCCCTAAAGCAAAATATAATATGCATCTACTTTAAATCAAATGAAGTTGAAGATGAAATGCATTTCCTCTTAGATTGCCCTCTGTACATTCAGGAAAGGATAAAACTATTAAATGTCATCAAAACATCAGCACCACATTATGAAGATCTAACACAACAGACAAAATTCATAAAAATTATGACACTAGAACAAACTGAAGCAACTAGAACTCTTGGGAAATATGTCTTTCACTGTTTGGAGAAGAGCATGAAATACGAAAATTAAATGTGAAATAAGTGATAAGAATAAATAAATAAATAAAGACTAAACAAATAATAAATTAATTAATTTCCATACAATTATGATATGTAAAATCAATGCTGCACTTCCTTAGTCTGTCTAAATAACTAACAAAATAAAGAGAAAAAAGGAAACAAGCCAATAAATGAATAAAAATAAAAATGGATAAAACAGTAACTGTAGACCACTGGTAGAGGTACTTTTGCACTGTTCTTGCCTGTCGGCACTACACAGCCCGACTCAATATTTTTATTGATATTGATATGTATACATGAAATATGTGCGTTTTTATTGATATGTATTTGTGTTTTTGTTTTTCCTGTATCTTTTTATATTTTTTACTGTATGAAAAATAGGTCAAATTTGACCTAAAAAAGTGTCAATAAAATGTATCTATCTATCTATCCATACTGAATATGTTGTTGACAGTAAATGAGAGACAGGAGATTAAGGCTCTGTGTACTAAAACTCTCCATGTCATTGAGATAATGGGACTGCCAGAGATGCTTTATCCGTGGGCACTGCATATTTTCATACTACCTCGGCCAAGATCTTGAAATCTGACAAGGAGACAACATGCTGATTAGACATAAAATATGATATGAGACATGAAACCCTCACACCTGATAGGAGACAACTTTCTCATTATTCTAGAGTAACAAGAGTAGACAGCTGGTTCTTCAGACTTTGACAGCTTCTTGTGAAGGAGAAAAGGCTCTCGCCACTCCTGTATGTTTGCTTTAGATGCTTGCGGCCAACCTGTCATGGTAACTGACAACATATATTGTACGTTTGGTATTCCATTCGCGACTGCTTGGACAACCACCAGCTGGGGTCCAGCAGTTTGGTCATTGGTAAACATGAACGACAGAAGTGGAATAGGGAATTTACAAAAGAAAAGCTACAAGATACCTTAATAATATTATTATAGATCTTTCTTACAGAGTGACAATTACTTAACAGCCAGCTAGTACATGTGAAGAAGTAAAGGTTGATATTTTTGTGTGTTTGATTAAAGATGATAACTGACAGCAAATATTGTATGTTGGGTATTTCATTTGTGACTGCCTACACAGCCACCAGCTGGGGTCTAGTGGTTTGGTCATTTCTAAGTGAGAAAAACTAAAGTGTCACAATGAATTATCAGAGAAAAGAAGATATTAACCGGTGCTGTCAAAGAAGTCAGAGAATGGAAATGATACATAAGATAAAATCTAAGAGAGGGAAATAGTTTTATTTTTATACAACTAGTAGAAAAAAAAAACGGATACTGATTTTGACTTATTGACAAGCAATCATTTCCATTCACCAGCAAGTAAACAGAAAATATAGGAAAATAACTGCAGCATGATAAACAGCCTAAAGAAAGTGTGCTTGTTGTGAGTGTCCAACCAAAAAAAAAAAAAGATAAAGCATTTGCCAAACGGTGAGTAAATTATCAGACAGCACAAACACTTATAAGGCCTACACTTTACCTGTCTTTAAAAACTTATTAGCTTTAATTGCGAAGTGGCTGGGTTGATAAAGTTTCTAGAATGCAAGATATTAATTGTAAGATCCATTGTTATCTTAATGGTAGAGAGGGGGTCTTATGCCATAGTGTTCGACACTGTTCGTAAAAGAATGACTCTTGCAATGACACAGCTATTACCACAACCCACACCCGTATATGTTCACATGAACATGAGATCATCGCACAAGCTACCCCACGCCCATAATTTGTCTCTTGATCTATTCTCTGCGCTTTGATCCATCAATCGCGGTTGATCACATGATAATGCGTCATCAGTCTTGTGTGTGTGGGCAGATATGGCATCCATAACAACCAATATTTATTATCGAAGTCATTGTGCGAATGGACAAGTGAGCAATGTGAACAGTACTAGTGCTTTATTTATGATATGACAATTCCTGGGTTATAAATAGCAATATGCAAGGGTGAGACAAAAATGTGCAAATGTACTACACATATTTCACGGTAAGAATCATTTGCACAGATAGATTATGTTATTCATTGTCCCATCCTTGGGACAGTAGTTAAATTTAAAACATGCATTAATTCATTTGCACAGCATGATAAATGTATCAAATCCATGAAATAGCACTACAGTGTTAATCAACAATTTTCAGTCAAACAATTCCTCAAATAACATTACTGCCAAATTGAATCAACAAAACACACTAAATATAAGAATGCTTGAATACTCTAAAGTAGTTTTTTGTTTGTTTTTGCTATGTTATTGAATGCTATTTAACCTTTGCCTCACCTGAAGTATATAATGCAATAGAGCCCATTAAATTAGCAAAATCCAGGTATTTTTTCAGGTGCAAACCACATCCATTTACAGGTGAGACCTTTTCTTTAAACGGCTTCCTTTTTTATGTGCTTTCTAATGACTTTGTAATGACTTTGTTAAGACCATCCGCTAAGCTTGAAACATGCTCAGTTGCTATATCAGATCCATCATTTGTTGAAATTGCTTTTGTCATCATGTTACCTCCGTGCAGCTGCAGCTGGGTGGCCTAATGGTTAAGACATCCGTCAATTTTGATGGCCTGGGCACTCTTTATGAGTAACATCCCTGGATGTCGTTCGGATGAGACATTAAATTGGCGGTCCATTGTAATAGGTGTCTATGCTGAGTCCAGTAAAAGATCCCACCCATGGGGTAAATGTGTAACATGGGTGGACTCCTCCTCTCCCTCACCTGATCAGTCAACCATAGCTAGCAGCAAGAATTTACCTTAGGGCTGCACTTTCCATATCTATCTATCTATCTATCTATCTATCTATCTATCTGTCTATCTGTCTATCTGTTTGCCTGTTTGTCTGTTTGTCTGTCTAGCTGCCGGTCTGTAAAGCTGTCTGTTTATCATTAAACTTGTGTGAATATTTATATAAGTGAATCAAATTTATTTGCCCGGTCACCTGACGTCCACTGCACTCAGGTTTCCAAGTTAATCAGTTCTGCAGAAGTCAAACTAGATCAGCAAAATGTTTACCAAGGATCTGCACTTGATTTTCGTTAATTATATCAATGTAATGTCTCCACTGACTGTTTTGATAAACTGCTCAATGACACATTTATGTTGTGTGTGTGGCTGCTTTCTTCAGCCAGATCGAGATGTTGAAATACCAGGAATGCTATCCGGGCATTATTATATTTTATCCACATTTTCTATGCTATACAAGTGGGTTACTTTTCCTGGCCCTTTTAACTTTCTTCCTGGCCCCTTTTCGGCCCTGATCCATCACTTCCTGCTCAATCAGAAGATAATGTGTCATTAGTCTTGTATGGGAAGAGCCTTTGCAGCAGTAACCAGTTTTTACACATAAGAAAGAGTCCATGCATCAATAAAAAGCTAGATACTGTTCGATATGCATTGGTATATTTGCACATATTTTCTTGAAAATCGACGGGTGGCAAAGCAACTGTGGCACTCAGGCATACTCATTAGATTAATGTAAAGTATGCACTATATTTGTGTATGTTTTACCCACAAATGGGACCAATTTAATAATAAACAGAAATACGCCAGTTAGCTTTATGATATGTTTAATACTGAAGACTTATCTTCTAGAATTTGGAAAACAAAGAAAGAATATAAATATGCTCTGGATGGGAATTAGTAAACAAACTAGTTTACTGGACACGTGACTGACTACGTGACTGTCAACCAGTTAGACGTTTATGTGTCTGCACTTAGGTTTATGGCTTCTGCAACAAAGAACTTGCACATTGTGCTTTTGAACTTCTGTCATCAATATAATACGCTTTCCTTGATTTTATCACTGTTTTTTCATTTATAATTTTACTCCATTATCATATTTTTTTATTTGTTCACTTTTTGTTTAGAGAGCATATTTAAATTTACAAATATACAAATACGGATATCTTAACTTCAGCCTTGAATGTATTGTCTCAATCTGAAATATGAGGTATACAGTGTACCATACGAATTAAAATTATCCCAATAACCCTGCAAAATTCTAACCATGGTGATGGCTCTTGCTGGCAACAAAGTACACTAGGAAACCACAAGGGCCACATTTACCTGCACAGAAAGAAGGATGAGATGATAGATGACAATTATCATGTGAAAAAACCATAAACAGTCCAGGGAGTAGAATGTTTACAAGCAAATGCCTAAGTCAATCAGTCGTCAGAAAAACTACATGTGAAATAAAAAGAAGGAAACCCCCCTCCACAAAAACACCTAAAAAAACATTCAATTTCTTGTAGCTGTGAAACTGAATCTTTTGATGCCATTATGTTATTTTGATCTAGAACTTCTACAAGGTGGCCAATTCAGAAAAGAATATTTTCTTTTTTTTTAAATGATCCCTTAATAAGATAAAATTATTCATATTAACTAGATTTTCATAAAAAATATATAAAGTTATCTGCTCCTTGCATGATTATTTCATAACAAAGAAATATTAGTTATGAGGTTTGATCAGATGGTAAATACGACTGATATCATTTCCTGACTTATATTCTTTATTCAAAAATACCGGAAAACACTCAATTATGTTCATAATTGGCCAATTGTGCGTTTAATGGATGTCTATGTTGCATGCTGCAATAAAGACAAATGACACAGAAGACTAGAGGTTTTTTCATATGTTATGTTGTTGTCTTAAATCTGAAACTTCCGGAATGTAGTTAGCTGATGACCGTAAAATGTATTTGAAAAATCTATAAATGAAAGCTTTTCTGTATTGCTTTGTGTCAGGTAGCTTTCAAGAAAGTAACTCGTAACAGTCAGTCTGCTATGAGAATTTAATGACTGAGTGTCACACTGATGAAGGTTGGTGATTTGCCAATATTTTGTCTTTATACATATTTTCTTGATTGTGATTAGAGGATATGAAAATTGGCTATCATGAAATGTTTATATCTGTTCCACTTGCACTCAACCTGGTGCTTCCACAGATCTTTCTGGAATAATCCATTTCTTCACTTTTTTTATGTTAATTGATGAGCACTTGTCAATTTTATTCCAGTATGGCCCTGTTTCATCTCATTGGTTACGTCATCCTTACCATTTTAACTGTACCAAATGCTTCTGCGTGCACTCTTCCTGATGACCAAAATTTCAGCTGGTTTCAAAGGATGACCTTCAGGACAAATGCAACTGTCTCCGCTGCTACAATATTTTGCTCACCCAACATAACTGAAGGAGCATTCCCACTTCAGCGTGGTAGTCTCAGTCATCTAAGTCATGTCATTGGAATCTACAGGAGAAGTTCAATGAAATCTCAGATCTGTTACTATGAAAAAGTTGAAGGAGACTGGATTGATGTCAACTCACTGAGCGGTGGAGAAATACAAACCATTGGTAATCATGACGATTGTGGTTGTATTAGTAACATGTGTGTGTATCTATATCAATAGCACAGTTACATTAGTAATTTCCAACTGACACAATAGCGATCGCAGCAGCATTGCCAAATCTGTGTAGATTTTTTCTTTAATATTCTTAGGCATGTTATTGAGGTGGATATTTGTTTGATATGCAATGTTTGGCAAATTCATGTAAGATTATTTGATTGTCTAGTCAAATCTCCATGGGTGTTTTGTTGAAAATAATTTGTTATTTCAGTTATGAAGTAATGTGGTAACATTGAATTTTCAAATTTGAAGCAGTATTTATAATTCTGCAGTTGTAATGACAGTGGCCTATATGGAAACGATGCTGGGCCGATTTGGAATGCGTTATCTGGGAATACAAAATAATACAATTTACAAAATTACAGGTTATGTCGCCTGTCCTCCTGGATATTTGCAGAAGGACATTTACTGCTATTTCTTCAATCTCACGACAGATACTTTTGACCAGCACAAGCAAAATTGTGCCTCAATGGATGGCTATTTGGCGGCAATTGAAAGCAGCCATGAAAACTCCACAATGACCGGTTACTATGCGGGTAACACATTTCAACCTTTTCTTTTAAATGATTTTATATATATATATATACATATTTTTTTTTTTTTAGTAATTAAACTTATATTTCTTGAGGGTTTATTGTCTGTATCTTTTAACTTCAACAGGTTAATAATTTTCCATAGTCATTTGTAACGATAACTATATTCGAGTCAATGAAATTAATTTGAAGTTTTCAATTAACCTCACCCCAATTTGAATAAATTTTCATCTTAATTAATTAACTTTTATACATGGCCCGTTATTTCATGAACAGATCAGCCTGTACAATTTGCCTGGATTGGACTCATTGACCCCGTGGGTAGCAACATAACAGCTGATTACACTTGGGTAAAAGACAACTCAAAAACGAACTACACCAACTGGTTTGATCAAGAACCAAACAATCCAGTTGAAAGATGTGTTGTGATGTGCGGACCCCAAGCAAATTATCCACTTGGCTCGTGGCTGGATATTAACTGTTTGGATAACATGCCTGCTCTGTGCGAGGCTGAAAGGGTAAAGTTTAGATAACTACTGAATTAGAGTACATCATTAGAAAAAATATATATATACTTTGTACAAATTACTATTTTGTAGTTGTTTTGGCAATACCTGCTGCCACAGTACCTTGTCAATCAAAACCAGACAAGTTATTGAAATTGTAGCTTCGATTTCAAACAAATGATCTGATTGGGGGGGGGGGGTGATCTGTAACACATGATCTGATAGGGGGTGATCTGTAACACATGATCTGACTGGCAAGTGTCGATAATAAAAGAAAAAAAGAAGCTTTATCCTTACAAGTCAGCCCAGTGTCATGTCAGCAGACATTCCAATTCATTTCAACTACAAATTTGTAAACAAAACAAAATGACTGCAAATTACTCGTTTATAACAATAAACTTACTGAGAATTACTACTTTTCAGTCATATGTGTCCACAAAATGTACTTAAGACTATTAGTGCCCCTATAATTATCTGCCAGGTGGCAATCAGCACTATCAAGACTTGTGTGTTGCACTGCTCATTACTGTTCTAATGTTATTCCTATTTTTCCAATAATCGGTAAGATCATCTCGGTATAAAACTACTTAATATGTTATTTTGAAGCCATGTCATTGGTTTTAATGTTTCGGCAACCCATCATGCCCTGAATGCATCATTCTCTGACTTCCCATGGGGCCATAGTTGATACTTATTTCATGCAATTGTCCATTCCTTCTTTTTCGTTTCATTCAATCTAAAGGTCTTCTTATTTTCAGATCATATATTTGTATACACGTTGAAAGTCCAAAAGTCAAAAGAACGCATGCCACGGATGTCAGATTTCAATGAATTAATACATTTTCATTATATGTGGACTTCATTAATTAAATAAATATATTATTGAAAACTTATTAATAAAAGGACTTATACTGTCCGGCATTTCAAGTTAATTTGTGCCGGGGAGGGGGTACCTAAGCAACATCATGCCAGTGTCTCAGCCAGTCACTGATTGTGAGACAGGCATAAAATAGAATATAATTAGTTTTACAAAGATGGCAACAATCAAAATTGATTATACAGTTATTTTGTGTTCTACCTAAACACCTCTGAAGTGGGTTAAATCAATAATTAGGAAACGTATGCAGTGGATCCCCTGTTAAAGGCCACCTCACCACGATCAATTTTGGACCAAGTTGCAAGTGCATTCTTTTGTTATTGTGTTTTACCCTTCTATTTTACCCCATCTTGGATAATAAATCAACTACATTTGTCTACCAAAAGGGGGGGGGGGGGGTGGGTTGTGCCTCATGTACTCACCACTGGGACTGCCTATGACCCAGATATTACCTCCTCCCCAATATCGGTATGGTATTCGTGTGGGATTAGTTTCCCTGGCCAATTAACTCTCTTCCTGACCCATTTTCTGCTCTGATCCATCATTTCCTGCTCGATCGGATGATAATGGGTCATTACTCTTGTATGGGAAGAGATATTACAGCCATAACCAGTGTTTGCCACATCGGAGTCAATGCATCAGTTGGCTAGTAGGTGAGGTTATTGCTAACTGGTCTGAAAACTACTTTTGCAACATGTTTTGACATTTTAGATAACTTTATTGATGTAAATATTTGACATTATTCATGTGTATAGGATAATTATTTTTCCGGGACATTATGTAATAAGATGTCAGCAGTCTAAAAAAGGTTAAGTTTCAGAAATAAAAATCACCAATATAACCTCCAAATACAAACGAAAACTTGTCCAAATCTAATATTGCAACTGTCCAACGACTACGTTATTTTCTGACTTTGTTAACCACCAAACTATCGTGGTTTGTATCTTGTCAGACCAGTGTTGTTGGAAGAGTCATTCTGTCCGAAGTGACAGCATGGGTTTCTAAAGAATGGCGATGCAATTTTTAGCTACAGCCCAAGCAAAAGGGTTGGTCCATAAAATTCAAACCTGTCTCACTAAATCTAATAACAGCTCAGAGTCTACTACACTAGAACATCAGGCATAACTCATAATGTTTTTCATGGTTGCATATCAATATTTCCAGTCGTAAATCAAACTGTAAAAGGTTTTTAATGGGCAGGGACTGGCTTAGTCCGAGAAACCCTTCCTAAACCGCACGCCACTGTCGGCTCTAGTTCGTATTGTGAAGTTGATATTTACTATGTCCAAATGAAGTCACACTTTCAAAACCACAATTCCACCTGGTCGGGGATCACCTCATGACAAACAATCTAATGCTTTTGCTATGACAGCTAATAACAAAGCAACCATTTTGCTGCCATGGCATTGTGACAACAATTTGATGCGTTTTGCCTTGAAAGCAAACTGGCACGCTATACAGGAAATAGCATTTGACATAAAACGGGCAAAAACATTGAAAAAAGTGCACTGGAGTGATTGAATTGCATTAAGTGATGCCACCTGTGTAGCTTTGTACTATTTGCACAAATGTGTTCCATGCAATGTTGGTTCAACATTCTCTCAAAGTAATCAGCTGCCAACCATATCAATACTACCTGTGCTGCATGGCTTTCTCGAAGTAGTACATTTGTCAGATATCTAGTCATGTAAAATGCATGGAAACAGATGGCATTTACAAAAACAAAAAAACATAACTGGTCACATTGCATGGAAATAGATTTAATTTCACAAAATTGCTACCCGATGGTTTGTGTCTATCTTGTCATGTCTGACATTGCCTGTCGTTATCAGCAACTAAGGCTTCTGACGCGACAAATATAATTGAGTAACAATAAGATAGACATATATTAGACAATAAACAGAGGTGGTCATAACGATGAGCCTTGTAAACAGAACATGTTTCCAAGTTATGTTCCAACATTTTGTGCACTGCATGTACTCAGTTATTGGAAAACTATGTCAAAGTATATCGTGATGCCGATGTCATTTTTGAAAGAATATGTAAAACGCTAGCAATGAAGCGGTGATACATAAAAAAAACTACTTTGACCAGTTAGTGACTAGGACTGTGTACCAACCCCCGTTAGCACTGAAAGTAATCTAACCAATTATGTCATGATCTCACCTTTAAATGCTTTGGAATAATCGTCACAAACCTGTTGGTGTTTTAAAAGCAGTTAGGTTCTATTCTATTCTATTCTGGTTGGTTACTGAAGAGGCAATTTAGCTCTAGGGCTCCCCAGAGGCATGGAGTCCCTAAGAACGTCATCACAAATGCATGAAGGAACCCAGAAGCCTTTGAACTGGAGGTAATGTTGTGTCTACATAAATCATATCCATAGTGGTTTTTGCATACCTAAATTCTAACACAAGTCAAATTATTGATAAAAGAAATCAAACTGAAATCCTACTTTTATGACCTGCTAAGGAACTTGCAGTACTACTAAAAAGACAGCTAAATTTGTGACCTATATAAACAACAAAGATAGCATCCAAAACTTGGAACTGTGCTGCCCGCCCTTCCGTCAGCCCAACTGCCCTCCCCACTTACAGACAAACAAAGTTTGACCAAAGAAACTACAATACCGGGTAAACAATTTTGTAGGTGTTTCAAGCTCAGTATGAATTGGTGCAACTGTGGTTTTATTGAAATTGTCAGTTGACAAAGAATCAACAATAAAATTGCTTCTACAAAACTGCATGGAAAGTTGAGACTATATTTTCATTTGCATGGAATTTCATAAATCCAATATAGCAACAGCTGGTCATGTTTATCTTCTTGAACATAATGCATTTCAACACGAGGCCAATCTTGTCAGACCATATGGTCAGGCGTATCCTTGATCCCGAGCAAAACCTTTACTTTTGGTTCATGGTGAGTGCTGTGACCTAGTGGTCAAGGTATTTGGCCTCATACACGCAAGGTCGTGGTTGGTTCAATCCCAGCCATGGAATGGAGGAACTGAGCAGATCCTCCTTGAACCACTGCTTCACTCCACCCAGGTGTAAATGGGTACTTGGCTATAGACAGTGATGGTAATTGTAGAAGGCATTGACCCTAAGTGCGCCTGAACGGCTGGAGGTTGGGCGTATACCCCCAGGGAGTTGAGAAAGACTCATGTTTGAACAGGCCGGCCAAGAGTGTAAATAGTGATGTCGGCATCAAGATGGCAGACAGAAAAAGAACACACATTTACTTATCTATCTTATCTTATCTTATTGTGTACCAGTCTCCCTTACTAAATGAACCAACATTTTCTAAACTAAGCCGACAGTGTGCTAATCAATAAACACACTGGTCTATGAAAATGTTGTCACTGCAAATAGAAAGAATGCTTTCTCTTAGGTATGATATTACTAACAGATAGCAGTTGGGAAGTGATCGTCTGATGGAGAGTATTACAAAATTACTAAATTCGAGAATCACTTGACAAACATGCGTACCATGTAACTTGTAATCCTTACAGAAAAGATTATCGTCTCGGATAGGAAAATTTACAAATTAGTCAAATTCACATTTTGCTTCTGGCAATTGATGAAAAATGGATGTTATTAGTCCAGAAATCTATGAAATATAACCATCTATATTCATATCGGCAAAAGAAAGAAGAAGAAAAAAACTTTGTAACTCCAACTCTGGGCTAAAAATCAACCAGTACCTACAAAATAGCAGACAAAAAACAGTCTCTCTTCCAGTATAAGAAAGACGAGGATGACTTGTAGTCAAGTGAAGTAGTCTGTAGGTGGCAGGCACTTCCAAGGGAATACTTATTAGACACTGAGGATCATTCAGTCTGCATACAGAATTAGGTTGGTCCTCTACATGACTAAGGACTGCATAAATCACTCACAAATGATGCGAAGTAATTATGCAATGAATATCAATGATAAGGCTTATAATGAGACATTCGCAAATATGTTTGGCTTTTTGTTAAATTGGTTTATGAAGATTCTATGTAAATGTATCCATACTTAAGGGTAGGATAGGATAGGATAGGATGGGATAGGATGGGATGGGATAGGAAAGGATAGGATAGGATACACACATTTAACACGTTTAAACCATCGGTGAAATCATCCAGTGGTCTCAAAATGGACATATACACAACTAGAACACAATATCTAAGGGCCATAATAAAGAATTGGGGATTATTAAATATAAATTCACCAGACAATTATGGAAGACAACCACTTATTGCAAGTTTTCAAAAGTTCAACTTTATCATTTAACTTATTTCAATTTCAGCCTATTAACAATTTCATAGCATGGGAGGATCTGCCACACCCTCAGAAAACTTCTAAAGCAATAAACGGATTAGCCAAACAAACCATAAAGTGCTGACACAACTTCAAATGTTTTTATGCTGAACTTTATGCCATGGTCAACTCAGTGGGAAGGTCAGATAAAAGTATCGCCGTTCAACAGAAAATGCCAATTGTAAGGAGTTGTCAAGTTTCTTGGCAGCTTGAAACATTAAAATTGCAAATAATTTTTTTATTATTTACATATTTATATAAATAAGTGAAACACTTGTGGCACAATATGCAAGCTTGACCACAACAATTTATAAATTTACAATTTTAATGTTTTCAGCTGCCAGGAAATTTGACAATTCCTTATAATTGGCATTTTTTATTGATTATTTGCTAGCTCACTATCAATTTTCAGTCAGTTGTATATAAATATTTACTAATATTCATATTCACTTGACTTGAAGTATTCTCAGATTTCCCCATTAGACTTCAACATTTCTTGACATTAGTTATTTCATGAGAGACATGTTTAATTTGACCCGCTTCATTTGCCAGAAAATGAGTGACTTTGTCAACTGCGTCTATCAAATTATGTCAATTAAACCAATCAGCATAATAACTGGGCAAAATATGGCGTTCCAGATATGAATTGCTGTCATTGTTTTGCTCAACCTCCCAAATGATTCACCCACACCAAATAGTTTCATCCACAAAGAGATAGTTTTTGTAATATGCCTAAAAATGTCACTCGCGTAACTGGTTAGGACATTAAAAAAGTCTTCTCTTAAAACTTGGAATACGAAAAAAAACCTGAAATCATGTTTCTTTGGAGTGAAGCTTGAAATATTTTCTGGGAAATATAAGTAAAAGCAAGATATATACCATTTAATTAAGTATTTTCTTGTAATTGACCAGAATAGAATGTATATATTTCAGTAATATCTACCTGGGGAAAAAGAAACATCCGTTTCAAAGATGGCCAACGTGACAATATCACACAGATGTCTGGCCGATGTAATATGGCATCCGGGCAGGCCATCCATTTTTTTTTTTCTCCGACTGAACCATTCTGGTGATGCAATCACAAACCATGAGCCATGACTTCCCAAAGTGTGTTTCAAACCGGTGTTGTTGTAAGAGTCATTCTGTGTGGAGTGACAGCATGGGTTTCTACATAATCACATTGCAATCACATTGCAGTCACAAGCACGGGGGTTGATTCGTCAAATTCAAAACTACCTCAAATCCCACCACAGCTTAGAGTCTGCTCAGCTAGAAAATCAGGCTTCAATCATATCTGTAGTAGATAAGTGATACATTGGAAGTATTTGTCACTAGTCTCAAAATGTCTTGCTTACTAGAAAAAAAAGGTTCACTGAAAATGAATTATATTCATAAGACAACTACGACTGGAATTTCATTGCAGGCATGTGCATGAATTATAGCAACCTATCACATTTCTAATTAAATAGTAAAATACTTCCAGCTAGGTATGGCTTGGTAAGCATATTTTATCCATGTAATTGTTTGCAACTATTGAACATTCTTTGTGTGTTGTTTTGTATAAAGAGAGTACTTCATATATCCGCATCACATTCATACGGGCTTCTCACTAAACCTTTGACGCATGCTCATAGTGGAGTAGTTAAATGGCAGCATTATCTACATTCAAATAACATTAGCCAGCACAAAGTCATGGAACATTAGCCTCCAGCATGGACAATAAAGATAAAACCATTAGGAAGCATAATTTGTGTTTGACAAATGTGTCTGATGCAGGATTAATATATACAGCACACGATAAAGCAGTAATTGAGTCAGCAAATTTAAGCAATCGAGGCAAATGCGTCACATCAACATTAATAAAACATGCGAGTGGGAATATATGTGAATCAACTGGGGAATATCAATGCTATGCTATGCACAGGGACAAAGAGTCAGTCTGGAAATGCATGGCATAGTGATTGGAGTATCCCGCTTTTGTTTTGCTGAATTCCTTTCATGAATTTGTGGACCAGTGAATGGGTGGGTAGTCTAGAGTGGTCAACCATAAGAAGAAAAAAACAAACACTGACGACTTAAAAAGAAATCTAGCCATCTATAGGTATTAAATTTGTTTTCATATACATATCAAATCACAGGAAATATATAGTTGACACCCATGGTTTATACATATAAATACAGTGCAGTCCTTTCGCAGTGCAATTTTTTCCCCAATGTTTATATAAATTTGTTGCTCCCTTGCGCATAAAAAACCTTTCTGACATATGCATCTGTGGCTAGTTTACTTTCTAATTACATTCACTTCGATTCTCTGAATTCATTTATTTAAACTACAATAAAATTGTACCGTCACCTTTTTTCCTTTGTTCATTCTAATTATTATTATAATCTCTAGGTTAAAGGAGCTGCTTTATTTCAGTTGACCCTTCGTTAGGTATACCTATTAAAAAATCCCTAATGATTTTCTTGCGGATGCAATTACAAAGACCTGGGAGCAAGGCAACTCGAGGCCAAATAAAATATAAAACTGTTTCTTCTTTGTGCCCCTTGGCTTCAGTAGCTTCTTCGAAACACTAATGTTTCCCCATAAATAGGCATTGCCATCTTCTATCGCTGTTATAAATGCTCACTCTACTTAAGTGTAACGAGTGCAATTATTTTCATTAAGCAAACGTAGAAATTTAGAAGACCAATTATTTAAGTAATTGTCTATTCAATCATTTTTAGTGATACGAGGTTAAGCTACAATGGTAAGTATACAATCTGTTCAAAAAATTGCTGTTATTGAATAAATTATAAGGAAAAACTAAAATAATGAAATTTGGCAATAACAGACAAAATCAATTTTACTATGATACCCAAGAAACTGAGAATGTTGAGTCCTTTAAATATCTTGGCCATGTGTTAACAAACAAACGTAACTTGCATAAAAAATGACTGCTTATCTTGTTAAACAAGCATAAAAAGCACTTTTTGCTTTGCAAAGTGACATCAAGCACACACTAGGACATATTATTCCTAAACTTGCCCTAAAAATGTTTGACACATATATTTTACCAATCCTTGAGTATAATTGTGAAATATGGTCCAGTAACAAACATGTAAATGAACTAGAGAAGGTACAATTAGGATACCTAAAAAATATGTTAGATGTTAGGAAACAGACCTCATCACAAGCTGTGTATGGTGAGACTGGTAGATTCCATTACATGTACGACAACAGTTTAGAATGATCAACTATTGGATTAAACTAGAAAAACTGCCAGCTAATAATATTCTTAAAAACTGTTTAAATGAGCAAAAAGATATGCACACTTCTGGTAATAATGCTTGGGTTGGGAAAATTATTCATATACTCAATGAACACTATCCACAAAGAGACCATTTAAGACTTGTAAACAATCAGCTAGAATCCATTGCTAAAACGTTCAAATCTAAAATCTATGAGAAATGTCAGGAAACTATGCTAGCTGAAATCAATACTTAGAAACTCATCAAGACTGATTACAGGCTAGAACCCTACTTTCTACTAAACCTTAGCAGAAAATATATAATAAAATAGCCAGATTTAGAGTAAGCTCACATATTTTACGTATTGAAATAGGTAGACATGAAAACCCTATATTGCCAGCAGTTGAGAGATTATGCCTAAAATGCAATATGCATGCAATCGAAGATGAAAAACATTGTCTCATAGTATGCCCACATAACACACTTAGTCGTGAGGACCTCTTTAAAATAGCTAATGATCACATAGAAAATTTTGAGCAACTAAACAAAGAAGACAAATTTAAGACCATCATGAAATCAAAAGAGCCTGAGTTGTTAAAATCCCTTGAAAAATTTCTTGTAAATATTGATGCCTAATGAATGGTTGGGTCATCATCCATCGTCGAGCATTAACCATCGCCCCCCAAACTAGCAGTTTCTGCACTACAAGCATTTTTATATATTGTGATCTATGTGCTTTTACACTCATGTACATAACTGTGCACGATGCCTTGTTATATATACTCCTAATTCAAATGTTGTACTTAAATTAACATTGTGATAATGAACAGTATTAACTGCAGTAATATATTTATTTAGGGTTACTGTATTGTTCAGCAACTGGGACCATGGATGTATAGATAATCCATTGATAATGTATACCTTTAACTTTTCTACCATGTATATATATTGAATATAGGAATAGTGAGTAGAAGTAGACTTAGTACACGTTTTTATCTGTTATTTTTGACATATGTATCATGTATGATATTACTGTGTCAAAAAAAGCATATATATAAGGGTGAGTTTTTACTGTAACTGAACAAAAATCTCGCATGCAAATAAGTTACTGCAGCCATTTCACTAACTTCGAACACACAGATTAATTTTGTGTCAATTTTATTGGCTTGGTACTTCCAATAATTTCTTTGAGTGAATTAGAAACTTTTGTACAGCAAAAACTGCATTCACCTGATGGAGAATCTCACTTATCTCCTTCTTAAAGAAAAATACTTCAGACACTTTTTCATATTCAAAATGTATTAAACTATACACATGGCATATGAGGAGGCCACCTTTTGCAGAGGTCTCTGGGCCACAGCCCACAAACTGCATTCTGAAATCTGTCCCTGCAAACAACAATAAATGCTGACCATGATATTTACTGGTCTTAAGATTATCTGGCATTTTCATTATCCTCGCCACACTTTGATAACATTATCAGCAAATCGTGACAAACATCATAGGAAGCCAATGAAGAGAGGGCAATAAAAATGCATGAGTCATTAAATCTCTTTGTTTGGCAAAACTCTTTAGTTAATGAGGATTCCATGTAGGTTAAGAAATGGTCAGATTTATGAGGTTAAAATCTGGATTCCTACAGATCTGCGAATTGCTTCAATAATAAAATATCATATTGCAGAACGTTTACACAAACTATGATACTGTTACAATTGTAACATGAATGAATTGAAAATAATATCATGAAAAAAAAACAACATACAATCTGTATATATTAAGTTGTGCCATTGTAAAAATGATGGCTCAAGTTCCATTTCATCCGGTTTAAATTAATCAGTAATACATACGAAACATGACACTGGCCCTTCACATTGTTCTGTGGATTTTTAACTGACATTTCTTTGGTGCCACAAGTAATATGGATTCGCCATGAGAATTCCGAGGTTGTCCCTTAGCTTTTTAATCAACACCACAGCAGATTATGGGAACAGGGTTATTCTGGCTCAGGGGTTGAATTCCATAAAAGGAAATGCAGTCAGTGGTTGCCCCGGTGACCGACTTACAGACTCATATCTGATATATAGCTCAACAGAAAAGGCGTGCAGAGCGGAATACCAACACAGACATTCTTGGCGTACCTCTAAATTCTGCAGCATCAAAAAAAGTAAAGCATTTGAAAAGATGGTAGTATATCTACAACAGCACATAATGGAAGACATTTCAAACCAACCAACAAACCATTTGCATATATGGGTACAATATCAGTGGATACCATGGTCTAGTGGTTAAGACATTCAGTGTATGTCTGCTAACCATGAGGTGCTGGTTTGGATCCCCACTATTGCATAGAGGAGTTGGGCAGATCCACCTGATTCCACCAACAACCACTGCCTCACCCCACCCACGAATAAAAGGTACTTGGCAATAAACAACTACTGTCATGGCACTGGTGTAAGTGCTTAAGCCCATGCAGTTAGCTATGTGCTCAAGGCTAAATACTCTCAAGGGAGAAGGGCTCTAGAAGTCAGTGACACGTGTAAGCAATTCAACAGTAGACTGTAAATTATAACATTTACAATAATACATCGAAGTATGAAATTTATTGATCTGTGCAACTCAATGTCATTGCTAACAGTCCCTAATGTTTCGGTTCACCGGACATCTCTAATTGCGTTAGCATTTTAATCAAACTCACAATTTAACTGCGAAGTGACTTGTTATCTCAATGGCAATGCCCCCTTCACACACTTCACGGATCAAATAACACTATCTCTGCACTTACTCATCTCCCCTTTTTGGCATAACCTCCTCTTTTTGCTGTCATCTCCTCTTATTGCCTCCTAATCTCCACCTTTTGCTGCAGTCACGTAGCACATGCCGTTGTTCCCAAAGAAAGGTATTGACTCTCATCACACAAAACGGGCCCGAAAAAATCAAACCCCAGCTGCCTTGGGTTCATGTAGCCAAAGCCCAAATGAATGTAAACAAAAGCGAAATGAGCTGCTGTAGATATTTCATGTTAATTTGAATGAAAGCGAGAAAAAATGAGGTCAGGTAAACAAAGGATATGAATTGACCGGCAATCTGTTTTCCATTGTTGTTTGTTAGGATAATTTTAAATCTTCGATACAGTAGTAGTAGCAGTTGTTGTGATAGTGGCAGCAGCAGCAGTAGTAGTAGCAGCAGCAGCAGTAGTAGCAGTAGTAGTAGTAGTAGTAGTAGTGGCAGCAATGAATTCATAGTAAGTGGCAGAAGTGGTACTTACAATTATATTATTCTCCAAATGCAGCCATATCACCTGAAATAGCGGGTGAGACGGACCGGGTGGTCTGCGTTTCATGCCACACAGAATGAGGTTAAGGTATACCCATAAAAGGAAACTCAAGAAATAAGGACGAAGAGTGTACCGACGAAACACCAGCTAGCTGCCAGTGGCAGACATAATGAGATGAGAAGACTTGGGAGTTCAAATCATGTTAAACATTTACAGACATGGATGATAGCACAATATTTCAGCAATGACATTCACTTAATATATTCGTTTATTTGTCATATGCAGTTAGTGTATGTGGGATATGGGCAAAACTGTCAGGTTCTTGAGTGGTCAGAAGTCAGTTTTCTCAGCAATAAGGCTGCAATGAAAAAATCTGGTCCGCATTAATTGTTGTGCTATATGAACGAATTTAATATATATAGTCGTCAGTGTCAGAGAGTTGTCCCTGAACTGGGAAATACTTTTACTGATGTGTGTTCATATGATATCGCTCATATTCATGCACGGAATCATCCAGCATGTTCAGTCATGCTGCGAACGTGGGTGTACTCAATGCGAAGACCCGCCGGCCGTCGGTATAGAATGCCCCTAGTTCACCTGAATGGCGTCACTGCAACATGTGCAAGGAGGGCCAAATTTGCTTGGATAACTACCAAATGACAGCACGACAACTCATAACATAGTTGTTGCTGCAAGAGAATCTTAAAAGTGGGTTTTTAACCAGAAAGACAGGTTGTGGGTAATGATAACTCAGCATCTCAGTGACACGCGCTGAATTCACCTGTCACCGAATTATTCCCCAATTCTAGCTAGGTCAGAACCGTGGCTATCTTTTACCCCTCTGTCATGAGTACCGTCAGGTCTAGTTGAGATGGGGCAACCTATTATTTTCATGCAAAGGACACAATACAATATGATTAATTAGATACTGTTCCTTGATCAGCTCACAAAACCAATTAGCAGTGCTATTCTGACGCTAACACGTGGAAGTATTGACAAAGTATCCCTTTCAACCAGAACAGCCTGAAGCATCAACGAAAGAATCAACTAGTCCAAGAAGATGCCCAGATTGTTCACGGAAGAATGCCAGATCGATCGAGGAGCAAGCCATGACTTGCCAGATTAAATAAACTCTATTGATCGGGAGATTGAAGGGATGACAGCCCTGGGTGAGGGAGAAATGAGACAGAGGAACTTAACCAATGTCTGAACAATCAACTGACTCACATGCAATTCCTAATATCTGTGTTTCATGTGCAGTATATATGTTGTCATTTTGTCGTATGCTCATCCCAAATGAAACTGAATGAAAATTCACAACTGTATAGAAAATGCAATAATGTTTCATTGCTTTGAACGGAAAAAACAATGGTATATGTTTTGCATTGCCTTTTTTTTTTTAACTGGCTTATTCGCATCTAAAATTAACAATATATGGCTTTCAAAGGTGGGATAATAATTTCTTTTTCTGCATAATTATGATGAGTTAAAGACACCATCTATTATGAAACCGAATAGTCTATTTCTAATTTGCTCATTTGACTAGCACCCTGGTCATTACCCAGAAAGTTCAGATCTGGAGCACAAAGGTCTTCCAGTGAATGGTACTTTCAGAACGCTTTCAAAATGGCTTGGTCAGTGACAGTGATCGATGAATAGCCCAGCTTCTGACCTGCCCAAGATGACTCTAGCAGTTTGCTGGTCACAAACTTGTGGCTATTCCTATCAGCCAAAGAGACAATTTGCAGAGCTCACTCAGACCAGGGTCCATAATGCTGAGGGCAAGAAAGGCTCAAATACATATTGCAGATGTTTTCAGACTGCTCAACCTTTCACCTTTGTATTCGCACTACCCAATATTGTCCACTTACAGGTAACAATAATTAGAACACCAAAACCATAACTTACATAATTTACTGTTTGGCGATGTATAAATTTGGCTGGTTATAAAATTAGGTGAAGGTCTTAACAAAAAATTAGTTACCAATTATAGCTTATGCACGTGAAAGTCCTGGGCCTCCTCGCAGCAAGAGTGGTAACGCTGTGGTTCAAGACCTCGCACCCAAGAAGCCGACACAGGGCTCTCTCTGCACACGCCAGTTCTGCCTGTCTAGCTCTCCCTACCGACCACAGACCTGTCACTCACTCATCAACAAGAATTCACTGTAAGATGCATGTTGTCTTTCGCCTTATCATCTGATCATTGCGACTGTAGTTTGTAGCTTGTCATACCGTACCCATGTGGTTGTACTGTCATGCTGCTTTCAGCGGAACAATGTGTAGGAAATAAGCTGTTCACATAACATAATTGGCTTGACATTCTCTGATGGGCTCCCAAGAATTATGTAAAAGACTGGAAATGCCAAAGTTGTTAGAGCTTGATTTACAAACTAGAGTAAGAGGGCTGTAGAAGCATTTCTCTCTTGTGGATGCCTGGAGAGAGAGAGTATCACCAGTAAGGTGTACGAAGGGCCCACAAGCAAAATATTCTCGTTTTTAAAGCATATCCCAGAGGAGATTTAGAATATGAAATGTCTTGATTTCGTATTAACTGTTTCTGAAGAAGCAAAGTTAAAACTGGTGAAACACCCAAACGAAATTTCAAAGATGAAAGGCTTGATTTTATATGAACTGGTTTGAAAAATCCATTTTCTGACTACATTATGTATTTATCATTACACCATATCATCGATCTTCAAGATAAACCTCAAAATAAACCTTATGTAGTGATATATTTAAAAATATTGATAAGGATGTTTCATCAAATTGCAGTCGTCATTGAGAAATGCTTCACATGTACATATTGAATTCATTTTGAGAAAGTCAATTAATATCGACCATAGGACTGTATAAAAAAATAACATTATCCATACAAATCTATCATGGTACTTCAGGGGGAGTTCCATGAGTTAATGACACAGACAGAACCATTAAGATTCTGTTTTGTGTTTGGCAAATATGTTTGACGCCGGATCAATAAACACACTGGATAAAGCACCAATCGAGTCAACAAATTCCAGCAATTGACCCCAAACGTATCCCATTGCACTGAATAAAACTTTTTTGGAGTGAACAATATGTGAATCACTGACAGAATATCACAATTGTTACACTCTATTCACTCAACTATGATCTCAGTGCCCGTGAATTTGACTAGCATGACATAAACAAAATAAACTTTGTAAACAATTGCCAGTTTTGTGCCATAAAACTGACCAGTTGCACTGAAATTAGGTAACATGGTCGATAGGGTGCCGGTGGTGCCCGGCAAATTTGAAAATATTATCAGATCCAATCTTACCTTTTCTTGGTATTGCCTTTTGGCCAAAGGAACATGCATGTGCAGTTATATTGAAATCGATGAATTTTTATCTTACGCACAATTCAAACTGCATATGCATGTTCCTTTGGTCAAACAGCAATACCGAAAAAAGAGGCAGGTTGGATAGTCTAGATTGGGCTGACGCCTGACAAATCATGGAATCCACAAGTTACAAGATCACTGGAATTCCAGAATTCTATCTTAGATTATGAGAGATGCATTGCTATGATTTCACAAGCTCCTTTGCTACACCTAAATACCTAAATGACGACACATGCTGCTATTTAATGCTATAATGAACTGTTTTTTGTGGTCATTCGACGGAAAAAATCTTAAGACAGAACAGAATGAAATTTGTAATGATTACAAAAAAGTCAATTTTAACCTTCAATACTCTAAGGGGGCATAACTTTGAAGAAATCCCTAATGATTTTCGTGTGGGTGCAATTACAAAGACCTAGGACCAAGGCAACTCAAGGCCAAATAAAATATAAAACTGTTTCTTCTTTGTGCCCCTTGGCTTCATGTGGCCTCAAGAAACTTCTTTGCATAATGGATTTCCCTCAATCTTCCCTGAACATGCCATAAATGTCATTGCTATAATAAATAGTAAGCCCATCAAGCTGTACTGAGCTTTGATTATTCTCATGAGATGAAAGAAGAAACTTGGAAAGCCAATATTTCAGCAACTAATTGTGCACGTCAAGGCCATTTGGGAAATCATAATGGTTTTGCTAACAAAAGAAGAAAATCTTGCAGTGGATTCATACTCACTCTTTCAGATCTTTCCATTCAAAATATGTTTAATTGAGAATATGTCATGATACCAAAGTAAACATGCACTTATTACTACCACATTAAATAAAAGGAAAAACAAAACAAAAACAAAGAGGAACCTGGCCTTGGAATCAGCTTAGAATGCTCTCTGGTGGTGGACCTATTTTTAATATGAGTTAAAGTAGTTTGCAGTTCACTTTCTTAATTTTTGTCTTCTTTTCAAAAGGAAAATAGCTTTTGGTTACCGAGTAACCATTTACAAATATATTCAATAAATGAATAAATAACTGATTAAGTAACTGAATAACTAACACACATTCATGACCTTATTAAAATTGTAACTTAGCGTGACAAAATGACAGAATTTTGTTTTCGCTTCATGCATGACATTTGACAAACATTAATCAGTGGTGGCTGATAATAACATTTCCTAATCACGGTAATTATTTATCATCTTCATAATTCTGATCACTCCTAAATAACATTATCAGCAAAACGTGACAAACATCAGTAGACGCAGATGAGGAGGGGAGTAATAAAAATGTGTCAGTCATTATATCTCTTTGTTAGGCAAACCTCGATTGTCCATTAGCAAATGCTGAGATAGTAAGTGGGCAAAAGTTGCCATGACAAATCCATATTAGGAGACATTTTAACTTTAAAAAAAGAAAGAAAAAAAAACGTTTGAGTAAAGTTGCACCATCGTTCAGATTTGTAAACACAAACAAATGATTCAATCCATTATACACAATTTAACACAATAATAGTTAATAATAATAGTAGGTATTTCATAGAAATATGCTATTCATTTCTAAATTAAATCTAGATGAAAAAAAAAGAATTTCAAATGTGACCCGATGCTGAAAACATATTTCTTATGTGAAGCACACTTTTTTTTTTCAACATCACAAATATAATATTATCTAGATATCTGAGTAATTACTAACCATTAAATATATATTTAAATATATATTTATATAAACAAATATTTATGTTAATAAACTGGTTAAGACTAGGTATAACTTTGTCATTTCCTGTACGGCTGAACTTCAGTTTAGTTTGATTCCCTGTGCTTGTTATTTTAAACTGGTGATTGAACCAGCTTTTTTATGATATATGACAGCAACCATTAGTTGTAAGATAGTGAATTGGATATTAAGATTCTTCTTTTGGCAAGTACAATTGCAAACCTTTCTTCAATTTGTCATTCTTTATTTTCTACAGGTAAAAGACATGTAACAAAATAGCACCTGCTTGCATTAACTGTCAAACGGACACTGAAATTCAGATTGTTTCACATATTATGATTGTCATTGCATGTCAATAAATGGCGCGTTGACCTAACTGTTAAGACAGCTTTTCACCTGTTAAAAGAACTGCTTCATCTCATGACGAGTTATTGTATTTTCTTTTATTCAGGTGTGCCAGGAGAAACACACTCAGGATGTAATATAACACTTTCCCAATCTAAAACATACATTGGTTGGACACCGTTGTGCTGCAGTAATATATAATATCAAATATCATCAGAATTATTACTACTCAAAACAGCTGGAGTTAACAATATCCATTAACCTGATTCAGTTAAGTGTTTAACTGTCATGTCAAATTTCATTAATTCTTTCCTGGAACATATATAGATTTGACTAAATCCATCTTTTTCATTAAGTGTGAGATAAACCACGTTTATATTAGATAATTAATTTGTCGACAATTATTCATGAATTGAAATAGATCATGATAAGTTACGTTAGATGATAAATGTAACAAGCACCCTCATCCAGTCATCCATCACACGTGGCTCGATTATTTCTGGCCTGACTTACTCCTTGTCATGGAGCCAGAAATGACTATAAACACTGGTTATGGCTGCCATATCTGCCCACACACACAAGACTGATGACGCATTATCATGTGATCAACCCCGATTGATGGATCAAAGCGCAGAGAATGGACCGAGAGACAAGTTTATGGGATATAGTGCATCTTGGCAATAACCCCGCACATCCTGTCTATAGAAGGGGTAGTTGATGTACACAAATGGGTCAATGGTCATTTATAGAAAAAAAAAAAAAGTCACTGGGTTAGATGATACATGTATCATATATTGTTCTAAGTAGTATTGTAATTGTGTTCTATTGCATAAAATAATTTACTCTGAGGATTGCAACTGGACCTTCGGAGGAGCCGGACACTGTGCTAATAGTCTGTTTCCTTAACCACAAGGCCATCAAGCTGCCTGAAGTCTCATACATGTAAACAACGATTAGCTGATATAATGTATGCAACCTAAATGTAATAACAAAACACTCGACTATACCTCATTGGTTTCATAATCAATCATTAACTAATCAAACTAGAACATTTCATAAACACCTTGCTTGTCTGACACAATTTATGTAAGTATCAACCTGTATGAAATACACTAATCAGAATTTCATATCATTTAAAATGCTTTCTATGTTGAAAGGCATCATTCCTACTCTCTTTACTGCATCAATCTAACTGCTTCTTTCCAAACATTTTCTCAGTCTGTATTTTTTTAGTCCTACTTTGCTTTGTACAATTCCTGTCCCACTTCTGCCATTCCTGTTTACCAATGACCAAACTGCTGGACCCAGGTGGTTGTTGTCTGGACAGTCGTTAATGGAATACCAAACGTACAATATATGCTGTCAATTACCATGCGAGGTTGGCCGCAAACATCTAAATCAAACAAACACAGATGGCGAGAGCCTTTTCTCCTTCACAATGAGCTGTCGCCATCTCAGGCACCAGTTGTCGTTGTCTCTTATGGTCTTGTCACACCTCAACAAAGATGCGCAATGATAATGTTGTTTACGATCTTCTTTTCTTAGTGAGGTCCCACTGTTATTCTTGCTGAGAACTGACCAATCCACAGGACCCCAGCTGGTGTTTGTGTAAGCAGTCGCAAATGGAATACCAAACATACAAGATATGCTGTCAATGACCATGACAGGCTAGTAGCGAATATTTAAATAAAACGCATGGGAGTCACCAGTTATATATTTTCACACTGGGACAAGGACGAACAATGAGGGCAGTTTAGATCAAATAATTTGTCTGAGATAATACAACTCCCGAAAGCCACTTGTAGCCTTCCCATTTCTCTGGACCTAGCCATTCTTATAATTCCTGTATCTAACCATATCCTGAGGCTATGGTTAGGGCTTTATCCACCTAATGGGCTAATTAGGACAGGCAGGGACCATGGCAATGAGATGATGGATTAAACAGCCATACAACCTGCATTTGAATGGGAATTGAACCCGTGACCCAGTGGTTGTAAGCCCAGTGCGCTACCACTGAGTTAGGTTCCCACCGGTTCCTTTAGCTGGCGCAGTCTTCCTTTCACGCCAAATTGCCTTCTGTTAGGAACACAGAGCACAGACTATGGATGAACAAGACTAGTATTATATACTTAAACATAGGTTTGACTTTTAATGGCAATGGAAAAATCAAATATAGTTTGTTATAGGACTGTTATAGGCCTGAGTATAGATTTGGATAGTTATCTGTTGTCAGGCAGGTAGCATAGTGAGTTCGCAGTGCATATCAATGATAAAAGATGATGTGATCTAATTAATATCGGAAGAAGCACAAAGGAAGAAAAAGGTCAGGAGGCGAACGACAAAAAAAGTTGACACTGATAAACCTTGTGATCTCTGCACAATTATACATATCAAAGAACAAGCCCAGGGTGAAATGCATCCAGAACATTTCTAGATTGAGATAGGACAGGTACGATCTTCTAATATTCATGCAACTAGAAGATCATCTCAGCTAATGGATGTAGTTTTTTCTGACTGCTAAAAACTCCCAATGCCTTTTCATATTGCATCAGAGACCTGAGTGCATTTCCATGTTGGGTTCTATCAAGATTGTTGAATCAACTGACTAATTATCCACGTTATATTAGGCTATCCTTCTGCATGAAGATCATTGTAAACATAATAGTTTAATATACGATGATAGTGTAATGATGCAGGGACCTCATCTACGATAGAACTCGGAGTAGAACATTACAAGTAAGACTACTTCACAACTAAGACCACCATACTTTGGACCCAACTCTAACTTTACCTCGCAGTTAGACTAACTGTGCGCATCAAGACCAACATATATTGTGGACTTCGTGTGGTCTTCATAACATAACATTTTACATAAAACAAAAACCGAACTTGTTAAGATGAACACAGCAGTATAGAGCACTAAAATACATTATGATATCCGATAGAATACAAACGTCCACATTTTCTGATAACATAATAAATTATTAATATTCCAGTGAGGATTTTAGTTTTCAACAAAACGTTTTTATTCTTGAAATAGTTGTTTTCCAAAGAACACGACATACCCAGGCTTGTATTCGGGTAACAGCTGTATAAATTCAAGCAGTTTACAACAGTCAGTCAGGTGAACTAGCATTCACGTATCTTTTTTATGGAGATCATTTTCAAGCCCCTCCCACAATCAATCACTCCACCAATCCATGACCTTCTGCGCGAAGTATCACGAAAATTCCAGAAAGGTCATGTCATTGTTGGGTTACAACCAAGGCTAGAGTTCAAGAAAGGGGACAGAATCATCATATAGACAGCGAAGAAATCGTATTAAAGTAAAATCCATATCCCAAATACTATCTGCTTGAAATTGAATGTTACAGCTATCAAATTGAATGTGATTTTTTCCCAAACTGTATATATGTGTTTGCCACTGATAATAACTTAACAATCTTCATTCGTCGACCATTAAATACACTGACTGCTATCAACCCGAGTAAACAAGGTCATATTAAGTTCTACACTTAAAACACTGGTAGTCTTTAATAAAGTACATTCACTGTGTTGATAAGCTGTAGGGATTTAAACCAAACAGTTAAAGTCATACTCTTCTGGCAGAATCCAAATCCATCATATCTTTAACCAGTACCCTGACAAATAATTTCGAATTAATGTAAAATCACTTACCTGACTTAAATCTATCACTCCTTTACACCATATAACAGTTCCGCTTCCTCAAGTTGATACAGTCGCAGCTGCTGCAGAGTGAACGAGTTTCCAGGAGGCTTCACCACTTAAGTATCCTATGGCGGTCTGGCTTTGACATAAATCCTCATGGTCAATGTATTGGAGGAGAATGATAGAAAGAAGGCTCTCGCAGTTTATGGAGCCATTCTATGGACTGACTTTCTCATCTGCTCTCGACAGGACAGGGACATGGCGTTTTATGAAGTGAGAACGTGTCTAGGCACATTTGGCCACAACAAGATGACACTCCATGCAGCAGCGCCCCTGGTGGCCATCACATTGCTGTGATTGATGGGTATAGGGGGTGTAGACATGAGCGTTTAAGAGAGAGGTCCTGAAAGAAGGAAAGAAGGAAGGAAGGAAAGAAGGAATGAAGGAAAAAGGAGAAGGAAAGAAGGAAAGAAGGAAGGAATTTAAAGCGATCACTGATGAAGATACACATAGGAAAGAAGGAAGCAGTACAAAAATATATATACATACATATATAACAATAACGATAATCTTTATTCCCACAATATCATTGTCATCATGGAAATATTTTGAAGCTGACAGACATGATTCATTTAGAATACAAACATTTGTTGGTGTCTTTTATTTCTACACGCAGATTGAGCATATCTTCTGCCACTTGGCAGCAGTGAAAAGTACTTATGAAGAGGGCGGTGACCATCGGATAATATCTTAGCTGCTAACAGAGGTCCGCCTTCAAGACTTAATTAAAGAAAGAAAATAATGATGTTTACATAAGAAACAAACTAGAAGGAATAAATATAAGAAGGAATAACGAAATGAAGGGGTAAAAAAGAAACTAAAGAAATCATCTACAGTGACACAGAAATAAAGAAAAATTAATACAGTGGAATCCCTTTTTAAGACTACTTCACTATTACGACAAGTAATCTGAGGACCCAGTTTTATTATTGTCATGGTATGTACCTGTAATTCATACTTTGAATATATCTATGATATTATTATATAATAATGGAATTATTAAAATTGGAAAACAATTAGATAGGTAATTACTTTTTTTACGTTATTCAAAGCACGTTACATCGTGTTCTAAATGTTTTTGGTTTTACCAAAATCCATAAATATCAGTAAAAAAAAAAAAAAGGTTCTATAATCCTAACAGCTGAAAATGGCTGAACCAGGCAATTTTCTGCTGCTGACATGATTTATATTTCACGGGACAATTACCAGGACAAATGTCTGGCTGAACGGACAAGTGACAGGACAGAATGCTTGTCCAATTGGCTTGTAATCCCAGTTGTCATGGGAGCTCTGCTTGTCATTTACCTGGACAAAGGGAGCTTTCTGGACTCACATAATAGGTTTAAAGCTCGTGCTACATGTTTTTATGGCAGCTCTTTGCACTTTAATATTCATTATTCGTGAAACATCTAAAACTTTTTTTTTTAAAGTGGTTCAAATCCTTATATCCTAATTAGCCCATCAGGTGCAGAAATTCTGGACATAAAGCCCTAATCCACCACCACCACCATCACCAAGATTCATGAAACCTTGTTGATTGTTGAGCATCAAAAATAAAATCTAACCTGAACAATACACACAATTTAACACAAAAATAGGACTATAAATGTAGCAAAACAAAAAGACGTGATGGCAAATTTAGTCCAAAATGGGGCAATGAATTCACTGTGTGCTTCCAATGGTTTTGAAGTCTAACATAAGACTGCTCCTTACTTTATGGAAACATTTCAAGATGACTGGCTATATAAGTTTATTTTCATAATTTTTCGTTCTCAGTTGAATAATCATATTCTGGTTCAGACACAAATAAAAAAAAACTTTAATACAACCATGCTAAGAGTCCAATAACTCTGATTTAATAATACATGTACATTGTACAATTTCAGATTTTTTAATGTTTAGATTCTACAATACTATTCCTAGTCATCTTACACTGCCATTTCTGTTTCGACCTATATTTAGTTTGTATTCAGGTAGGCATCAATGGTTATACTATTTACTCTATAGAGCTTCAACAAAGCCAAGCCACTGCCTTTAGTTTAAAGTTCTTGGCAGCACCCGAATCAACACGGCTCATTGGCGAAAGAAAAAGCGGATATCCTGACACGACTAGAATATATCAAGCACGATGGAAGTGACTCAGGGACTTGTGATTGGTCGGTCCAGGCAACTCGTGATTGGGCGTGTAAATGATTCGGTCTTTGTCAATACGGTCCGGAAAATGGAATAAATGTGGGATTCGGGGACTGTGCAGGATTTTTGCTTCGGCCCGTAGGTCACACAAGGAATTTATTTGCACAGCATACAGAATGATCCTCAGCAAAGAGAAGGGATTTGTGGCTGTTCTGCTCTGACTTGTTGAATACATGAGTAGCTGGCAGTGACTGAGTCTCCAGAAGGGCAGGTTAAACATTAGCCAAACTATAAGACATCTGTTTTGTGGGGGTGAAGAGGGTAGAATAGCAATGATAAAATAACAAGGCAATTTTTTTAAGTAAAAAGCACAAATTTTAATAAAATCCACGAATTATTTGTCAGTATATAATGCCCATTTTGTTATTATTTCTAACATAACCTCACCATTTAAATAAAGGCAATCTAAAAATCACAGATAACTAAAAGAAAAAAGAAATATGCCTTCATAAAGGACTATATTCTTCCTAAACTTAATATAAGGAACAAAATCGGGTAAGGTGTTTGATAAATCTTATAAAGTAGTGGCTGAACTTCTTGTCCGAAGCCAGACACTTCTTTTTGTGGGGCGGTAGACGATGTACTTCCGGAAGTAAGAATGGGATGCACCGAATCGAACAATCAATCGAAGGAGCATCTGGGCGTAAAAGCAGGGGTGGGGCATTTTACCCCCCTCTCCTACTAATGGAATTATCTCCTCCTCTCTAATGCACTTTGGGCAATACTGATTGTGTTAGTGCTCTGTCCAACACCAACAATAATATTGAGATGGGCCAGCTATTTAATCAATATAACTGAGTTATCAAAGCATACCATCAATATATTTGATATACAGAACACTAAGCATTTGTTATGAGTGTGTGAAGTAATACCATTTACGAGATAAAGGTGACAGCAAAGTGGATTAGGATAAGAGCTACCACAAAACCAAGTCACTGAAAGTGTGGCATTCATACATAAGTAAGATAAAGCTTGAAAATGCAATGTCCTGTAATACACCGTATACCTTGATGCAATAAAATGGTATTGTGGGTCAGCCTTTTCTGTTCGGCTTTTTACAATGAGGTTTTTAAATAGCTGGTTGTATTTTCAGGTTTCTAAATAGCTGGTGACAGAAAGAAAGAAAGAAAAATGAAAAAAAGATAGAAAGATAGATTGATTGATAGATAGATAGATAGATAGATAGATAGATAGATAGATAGATAGATAGGAAGATAGATAGCTGGATAGACAGATATATAACTGGATAGATAGATAGATAGATAGATAGATAGATAGATAGATAGATAGATAGCTAGCTGGATAGCTGGATAGACAGTCACACGTTTTTGCACGTGTCACAGGCATGACACCGAATACTAATTAAGAATTATGTCAATGAGTACTTCCCCAGCAGACACGCTTCTGTTCTGTACATGTCCAATGCTCTGGAAGAAACCCTCTCTGTACCATACACAGTTATGTATTTAGAGAGATAATAAATGTATTAATTGTATTGTGTTATTGTATTATATTGTCTTATCTGCCTCATGTCGTATTGCTTGAAGCCAGGGTGGGATATTTAATTTCCCCCAGTAGAGACAGTGAGTCAATTGAATCTAACACAATCAGAAGGTATATTCCGTCAAGCTAATTTATTCTTTCAAAATATAATATTTTGTAGTTAATGCCGATTAAGTACACATTTTATCCAAAGGTCAAATGAGTTTTTTTGTCGCAGTTAAAAGGAACATCTTCATGTTGAATATTTGTACTGCGCACAATGGCAACAAAATACATATCACCATTTGTGTTGTATCCTAAGGCTGATCTTTTGTTCTAGGTACAAACAAAACCGAAAGAATACTCAAAACAGCTCCTATGGAAATTGCTGAAACAAAAACAAAGGGCACTGCGCGGTAAAATCCCATTCTGTTGGAGTGAACAAGCAAGATTGTGCTGTATCAACCACTGCTCAAAAAGTGCTGATCTGCAACAGCACCTGCGCATAAAATATATTTCCCACAAGATTTCTGAGGGATTTGCTTTTCTCTTTTGTCTGAGGCAATTCCCCTCTTAGGGTACGAAACATCTGCCCTTATTGATTGCCCAGAATACCCCATGAATACAAAATGGAGCTTGGGAAGAATGGACCACAGAGATTGAGAATTTGAATAGATTTCTTTAGATTAATTATCCGTCATTCGACAGTTATGTGTTGGTATCCACCAATAACGCAACAAGGAAGAAGTATAGGCAAGCGCATTTTGTGTGCAATAGATTAGACTGAAATTGGCATAAAAACATAATCAGATAAAAAGACAGACCGATAGATTCCTAAAAAAACACGGATGCAGAGAGCCTGACTGGTTGACTAAGGTAAGGTAAGATAAGGTAAGGTAAGGTAAGGTAAGGTAAGGTAAGGTAAGGTAAGGTAAGGTAAGGTAAGGTAAGGTAAGGTGCACTTGACTGTAGCAGCATTTTGAAAGTATCGCAGCTTCAAATTCAATAAAAGCTGAATAACCAGACTTGTTCAAGCATGAGCCTCTCTCAACTGCCCAAAAGGTTGCCGTTTTGCAGGCGAACACCTTGGTCACGGTAACATAAAAGACAAAGCGATGGCTCAATGGACAGACAGTCAAACCGCAGACACATTGACAGACACTTACACACATACAAAAACCGCAAGACCAAAAGCTAAACATGATAGGTAATGCCATGGAACATAGACTGAATTAATGCAACTTTGTTTCTTATTCGTCCCTCCTGTTTATTCTTCTTCCCTCCTGTTTCTTATTCCTCCTCCTTCCTCCTTCCTGTTTCTCCTTCCTCCTTCCTGTTTATTCTTCTTCCCTCCTGTTTCTTATTCCTCCCTCCTGTTTCTTCTTCCTCCTCCTTCCTCCTTCCTGTTTCTTCTTCCTCCCTCCTGTTTATTCTTTTTCCCTCCTGTTTCTTATTCTCCCCTCCTGTTTCTTCTTCCTCCTCCTTCCTGTTTCTTCTTCCTCCTTCCTGTTTCTTCTTCCTCCTTCCTGTTTCTTTAGACTGACATAGCATTATCATGAAATCACAGTCCTTTACCTGAAGTAGCTATAATGTTCACTTGAAAAGCGTGATCTCAGTCGAAATGTCTACTTTTCCAGCCATCCTAACCACCTACTCTTCACGCGGTCACACGGCCACACAGTCCTAAAGGAAACACAGTCACTGTCCGTATTAATTCTTGATGACCTTGAAGGTTTCTTTGCTCGTAGTCTCTTTCAACGGTCATGTTTAGCTGAGGCAGGACAATGTGGTGTGACTAGAACATCAGGACACAACATCTTAAATCAGGAGGACATCGTGAAGTTTACAACTTTCTTGCTGATGGCGCACAAATTGGTAGCATAGACAGCATCCTACTTTTCAGCGTTTATAATGTTCTAACTTTGTTGCGAGAAAGACTGAAAATCATCCTAAAGGCTACATTATTATAATAGTAATTTATTATAGTCACATAAATCAAATTGGTTATGGCTTGTAATCTGTGTTCAAGCTGAGGCAAGTAAAAGACTACCCTCGGTGTAAATGTATGAAATGGCGTGGACTCCTAGCCTTATCATCTCATCATTACGTCTGCCTCTGGTAGATAGTCATGTGAGTTGACTAAGCCATGTGCGTGTAGCACTGAGACATTCGAAGCAAATTGAGACAATTCTTTGCAAAAGTTCAACCGACACGCAGTGCATTTTTGTTAGTGACTGTGGTAATTAGAGTGTGCCCACACATAGCAACTCAGCATTATATTCCATTTGAAAGTGCTATGAGTAATTGCACTGACAAAGAGCGCAGTTCCTCCACTTCCACAGAGAAAATTAATGTAATTTTATCAAGCCATTGTATCAAATACATCGCCTGTAAAAAATGCACTTGTCATGCCATTGCAGCCTATTACGTCCTAACTAGAAATTATTCAAAAGGCATTGAGCAAATTCCATTTGTTAGCTAGCCCACTGCCTTAATGAGATTTGTTGTCATTGAAGTGACAGATATGGTTATATAAGACAATTAAACACTGGGTCACTGAGTTCATAATGTGATGAAAGCAATGAACTGTTACAAAAATCATGATGCAAAACAAGCATTAAAAAGGCAGAACTTTAAAATTACAAGTCACTATGAATGAACCATGGCAATTTAAAATAGATAATTATCCCCATTGTATTTTTAATTGAAATATATTAGGAATAGGTTATGTAATTTAATTAAAATGCGGGCCTAAAAATTACAAACATTTCTGCAGGATGTAGTTCGCCATTTCCTTATCTTTTCTAAAGAATAGATAATCACCTATGGCATCTTACTGTATATAATGTTTTACTTATATATAATGTTTTACGGTCTCTAAGACTAATGAATATCGAGAAATATGAAGCAGTTTAGTTTTAAATCAAACAAATTGCATTCTATCACATAATAGATAGCAACTGTTGTACAGGTATTACCATTATGAGATGTTCTTCTGCAACGTTAACATTCCTCTTTCATTACACAGGCAATGGCAGTTTTACAGCGCCGCATCGGACTGGTGAAATGGTCATGGCGTTTTCCAATAGCTGACATTTTAGTGAATCTCATTACACAGAAAAAAAGGCGGACTCGCAATGACATTTGCTCAATGTCATTTTGTGAATTGCTAGTTTTGCTGCTGTATTTCGTGGTCTTATTGGTGTTGCGACCTAAATAATGAGGTTAAATTAAAATGCCAAATAGTGGAGGGTACGGTAAGTAGTTGAGACTACCAATTGAAGATTAATGCGAATGTGAACTGAATTACATCATCAAGGAATTTCAATTCTAATAAAGCACAGCTCCGATATTAATGTTACTGCAAATTTGATATAATAACTGGTCTTGTGATGTCTACTTTCATCTTCAGTTGGCAACCTATAGATCTTCATCCATATGGGATCCTTGATCTCAATGTTTGTTTGACAAAAGACTTAGCTGACGCTGCAAAAATCCAGCCAAGGAATGGCAGACTATGCTAATTTCTGAAGATGGCCTTCTGAAGACATAAAATGGAGAGATGTGTCTTTCATGAAAGGAAAAAGGCTGAAAAGAGAAAAGAAAAGAAAGTTCAAACAAGTGAAAAGAAGGTAGAACGAAACGAAAAGAAAGCAGAGAAGAGATGGAAGGGAAAAATTACACTTATGGTGCTGATTCAGCAGTTGGGTCCAGATCACTCTTCCGCTTGAATTGTGGAGACAAGGGTTTTTTATGACTGACTTGCAGCTAAGACACACAACTGTCCTTCGTGTTCTGACTGAAGAATTATTTACATGGTTATAATTCTATAACTTTATCCCATAATCATTGCCGCCACCCGGAATTACTTAAGACTTAATAAAGGTAGAACAGAGAAGAGTGTGACAGACAGAGAGAATGACTGGCTAACGATGTAGATATGCAGATGAAACATTGAGAGTCTCAGACAGACAACTGGACAGCACATGGTGCACACGAACAAATGTACCATATTACATATATCTATTATGTCGCAAACCGACAGTCTAAGAGCTTAGTGCAACAGCGTTCAGCTTGTCTCACTGACAGGCAGCCCAACCAACAGACAGCAACTGACGGACCAACTGACAGACAGCTAGACAACTAGACCGACAGACAGATAGCTAGCCAACAAATAGAAGAAACACACCTTCTTCATGAAAATAGACAAGCATGGGGATTTTTGGGAATGCAAAACTAAATCATGTTCCGTTTAACTGTTCTGTTCAGTTAGCTTGTATTATCGGCGAATCAGTAATATATCACAACTCCAACTGGATTATATATAGAAATCAGCACTAGAACTCATTTAACACTTCATTATCAAAATAAATAAGCTTGAATGAAATTTACATCACATGTAGGAGTCCCACGAGAAACAGCTGATCTCAGGAGGCCCATCCGGGGAGGATGAAGTGTTAATTGAAGATACATAAAAATGCTGACATCGCCATTTTGCTGGCAGACATTCCCTTGAGGAAATATTAGAAGCAAATGCCAAATAAAATGTAGTGTGTCTTAGATGTGGCCAAGTGTCAAGGTGAGCTGCTTATAATACAGAGTACAATATTTTGCAATGTTTTGCCTTGAGAACAAACAGCCATGCTATGAATGTTATGGCATTTCAGGATGAAAAGATAATCTTAGTGGTATGCACATGTCATATTTCAATTCTGTTTTCACTGCTTGACTTTTAGATCTCTGCACATTACTCTCTAAAACATTTTGCACAGAAGAAAAGTAGAAATGACTATAATTCGAGAAGGTTTACTGGTCTCACTAATGCCATAAATAACAACGACCTCAGCTGGGTGCCCTAATGGTTAAGGGCCTTTTGACACATACGCCATCTACTCTGTTCATGGCCAAATGTGCTACGTGCGTTTTCCATGCATTTCATGGTTTTCACCTCATTTTAATAAGGCAAAAAAACATGCGTTTTCCATGCGTTTATCCTTCTCATGGAAAAAAACACGTGGCATATTTGGCCATGTAGCTTTTGAGTTCCATCATCTCTGCAGTGGCGAGTAAAATGCCCTACGCATGGTATAAAATGTGTAAAATTGTGTGGATCCACAATAGCATCTCATCAATATATCTGCCTCTGACGCGCAATATACTTTTCTAAAATTTCATCAATTTCCATATATTGTTGTGTATTTTTTTTCTCAGTTTTAATTACAACTTAGACAACCGTCGTGAGATATCACATTTTCGAAATATGTGCTATGATTATATTTGACCAAGGAGACTGATCAAAACATAGAAAACATAATATCCATGTAATGAATTGCATTAACCATGCAGTTGGAACCATATGAAATGCAGGTGTTTTGATGTTTAATTCATATTATATTAAAAACCAGCATATGCTAAGTTCTAGGCAGTGTTGTTGGGAAGGTCCCCGGGCTATACACACCATTTCTCATGCATAGAGCATCCCAGGCGCCTTTGATGGATTCTGAGTGTTGATTTTTCATAAATCATATCCCTTTTTGGGGGGTTTGAAGATAAAAGAAGGCATGATTTCATAAATATTGTCTTTGCAGAGGCACGCCTAGCTGTCATCTTTGCAGATATCGATTTTCGCCACCTCAGCTAAATTGTCCATGCCAATGGATTAGGCACATTAAAACAAGGAAATGTTTTGATAGGAATTATATGGAAGATTTGAAAACTTTCTAGCCATATCTCTATACTAATAATTACTAATTTTTCTCATCATTACTTTTGTAATATTGCTATCTATCTATCTATCTATCTATCTATCTAGCCATATGTCTGTCTATCTGTCGGTCTGTCGGTCTGTCTATCTATCTGTCTGTCTATCGGGCTGTCTATTTGTCTATCGCGGTCTATTTCGCGGTGACCTTTACTTGGTGTCTATGCCGGGTAAAGGGAAAACCCCACTCAAGGGAAGGTATGGACTCCAAGCCTATCATGACATCTGCTTGTCATTTCTGCTGACCAGATTTCATGGCAATAGTACAACAACATGCAAATTCTAAGTTATTGTATATCAACTAAATTATGTTTTCAATTGCGCCTCTAAAAGCTCAAACCTATAAGGTGATCGCGACTTTTTGTTCTTATTATATTCTTATTTATATACCCTTGTCTCCTTTTTTGACTGCTAAAACTTCAAAGAAAACAGCTGTAAGCTGATTGAGCCACTTGGTTTTATGAAATATCGGCGAACTTCGAACTAAACAATCAATCCTGTTTTGGCTGCAGCCTTGAACGCTCAACTGGGTCAACTTTTTCGGCACAAGATTTCACAGAGTCTGAAAGAGAGATGGCCCTGCCAAGAATATGCAATCAGGGATAAAGGTCGGTCGAGTCCCCATAAATAGTTTTGCTCTGCAGTCGTGTGGCCTGAAACACTTTTAAAAATAAGATTAGGGTTTAATGTGTTTTGATTATCAGCTACCAGAGGCAGACGTAATGATGCGACAATAAAGCCCCAAGAACATCACTATGTTGGAAACTTACTTTGTATGTGGGGTTTTACAGTTGCCACAGTGATACTGGTGATATACATTTCCTGATCTAAATTCGAGATCACACCAAAAACCATTGAGACATTTCCAGAATCTGATATAAACCAAACTGTTATAGAAGTGATCCAACTTAAGGCGCTATCTTGATTCCATGGTCCCATTAAAATATACCAGGTCAGTCTGTGACTATGTCATCAATAATTTGTAATTTGCAAGTTATGGAAAGTTATAATAGTCAAATGTGTCACCATCAATGTTATTATCTTTCTTTCCTCCATCAAATAGAGACGGAGATATATTCTTAAGGTGGAGATAATTTTGTTTCGAATTATTCTTAGTATTTTGAAAATGCCATCAATGCCATTGGTAAGCCCAGTAAGGCGTATGCATCTTTGAGATACCAGCGTGCCATTGGGGCTGATTTTTCAATTGTAATTGTTAAGGTTAGCGGTCAATAGTGCTAACAGTTGAGTTGGTTCACGTAAAATGCTTACTTTCACTTGTTATTCTGAAAATTGACTTTCATGACATGTTCCTATATGTTCCATTGTACTCACCCTGGTGGTTACGACTCATCATAAATGAGCAAGTGATATGGTGCTTGCATCTCAGAAGCATCTGGTGGGTCATGATCACAGTTGTGTGTCATAATTACAAATAACTTATCTCCACAATTAGTTGTCCGTTTATCCAAGACTCAGTTAGCCATGCAAAAGAGTTCCAATGTTGACCAGCTGGGTATTCAGGGGCCTAAGCTAAGTCATCATCGCACAGGATCATGAGTCATTATGGGCATTTTAGTATGAACAACTGGCAAAAGTAATCACTTTTAAAAATGATGTGATCCAACTGTAACATGGATGCTAGAATAAAAGACATCACCAATTTAGTTATTAAATTTAATATGAATAACATAATGCCATACCCAAGGTCAGGATTCGAATTTGCGACCTTGAGTGTATTTGGCCAAATGGAAAGGTTTACCAAACATGACCATTGACCATCTCATATGCTATCCCAAAACTACACTTAATAGGATAATGACAGAATAAATGGCAATATCATTTATTGGTGGGTGTGGCCAACGTTCTGCTCAATCATCTTTAATTGCCCAATTATTGCGCAGTTTGAATATTGCAACATCGTGATTTCTATGAATTGCAATTGAATTAGACACTGAGAAGGGAGATATCATGAAGTCTGATAGAGGAGTATATTTCCTACATTATAGAAAACAGATGAATGCTGAACATCATAAAAATCTGACAGGGGAGTATTTGTCTTACAAACAGATGATTACTGGCAAAAGATTTTTTAAAAAGAAGAATATACAATAATTAATGAGAATAGCGCATGTTTTAGATATGATTTCTGCTGGTGCTTGGATGAAAGAAGCCTATTGTTCACGACAAATTATTCATTTATATAGGTTTTTAATTTTCGTTAACAGCCACAATTAAATATGACAGACAAGTATGATATATTGTGGTAGCTTATTCCAAAGACGAAATGCAATTGCTGATAAGGCTTCGGTACAAAATGAGTTAGTCATTCAGTCTATCTGTCTTTTAGACAGCTATAGGCACCTATCTATCTAGACACCTATCTAGACACCTAGATATCTATCTAGACACCTAGACATCTAGACTATCTAAACTGAGGCCGGATGTGAAAATTATAATTTTCATTGCGTGCAAGAGGCTGTTTTTTTATTGTGCTAGACAAAAGAGCTCTACAGTTCAGACATATAATAACACAATAAATGAAGAAACCAAAAAAAAGAAGCATGTTAAATAGTTCAACCTTTCTTTCACAATTGCCTTAGCTTGTTGGTAATTCCATAACCCATTTTTCTGTGTTTCTACTACAACAATTTTTTTTTCGGTAATGTGCGTATATTCCGCAGATTGCATAGATTATTTAACGCACCACCACCCTTCATTATTACTCCGCATCTCAAGGGATGACGAGACAAAACATCTCTGTCATCAGAATTTCTCTTGTTTAGATAGAAATGGGGTGCTCATCAATATTAAAAGGCTCTGCCACTTAATCTGTCTTAACACAGTAAAGACAAACACCAAATTGATGGAGAGCATGTCAAAAGGCTGCAAATGTGGAGTTCGAGATTCAAATAGGCCTTGCATTAACATTTTGAGAACTTTTTGATGTGGCAATTACAAATTGTATTCGAAGTGGGATATTCGTGTTTCAGTTGTTCCGCACACATAATATATTTAAAATATGTTTTATACCTTCTTCTTTGACCAACTTCCATGCAGAGGCAGACGTAATGATAAGATAAGGCTTGGCATCCATAAAATTGTACATACTAGTTTAGGTCTTCATCATGGGTGGTAGGTGGGTCATTAACTTGCCCCAGCGTAGATACCGAGTACAAGGCACCACTGATATACAATGTGAAAGGTTTTAGAAAGTCCGTCAGAATTAATCACAATGTCGTGTAAAGTGTATTTAAGAATTTAGTCATTAAATGATGTACATAATACTGACTAAGGCCAACGAGATTGTTAGATCAATTGACCCAATTCTACGTCACATTTTTATCACCTAAAGTACTCGGGAAGCCTTTAATTTACTAAGGACTTATAAAACTCCCAAAAGAGTCTCTTCATGCCTGGACTGGTGTACTGAAAGGCAATTGGCAAACGTAATGAGGCGAGGCGATTCCATGGCACAACTTGGGCCTTAAGCTTCAAGCCATCGGATCCACAATGTATTATATTATGTCTCTAAGTAATTAACTTCAAGATCCCTCTATACACACACATTGGAAATTGTCCTGTTTATGAAGTTAACTGTGTGTGTGTGTGTGTGTGTGTTATTGTTTAACGCCTCATCAGCACCTGAGTGGGCTATGTAGAGGCAATATAAAGTTAACTGTAGAACATATTATAACCTTACCTACTGTGACATACCATAAGAAACTTATCTTCTTATTGAAAGTAATGCTTAAGTTGAAAGAAATGAGCAAAACATCGACAAAATGGACCTTAAACTGCATAACATTCCAACCAGTCTGGTGGTCATTTTCAAAGAAAACCAAGCAGCGGTTGGTGACTATTTATATTACAAAAACGATTCCAACCCACAAACCGTATTCTCAAGCTCAAATTCTGTTCCAAACCGTATCACTTTCATTTCGGATTTAATAGGATTAGGTTATATGCATCACGTGTCCGGATTTTTTTTTTTGGGATTTGCTAATTAGAACACATTTATCACAATTCAGATTTCTGAAATTCAGCAACTGATGCCAATCAGCATCATGATGCACAGATGGCAAATATTGCTGTCCCTAATTAGGCCATTAGCAATTCGATTGCCAAGATTTGACGAAATGAATGTGATCCACTAATTGCATCTGATTCATATTGATATTTCCTAATGGATACATTCATCAGCATAGCCTTAGCCTACTCAAGGTGTATGGCTGGGAGGTGTTGCTGGACCCATAACTTCTATGATGTAAAAATATTAAACAAATTATAGCAATACCACAATTTTAGAGGGCAGTGCGCTGAGCTTTCTATGTAGATAATTCCGTGCCTGAGTGTTTGACCAAGAGTATGACAGAACTGCTGGTCATAAAAAATAAGTGTAGTCAAAATATTTTTACTGACTGTTCAAACAAAAAGATTTTCAGGGTGGCAGATGTTTTGTTAATGAATAATTCCTTGGCAGCTTTTTTATACAAGCCTTTGCCTAACATTCTATGGCTGAATTTGGTAGCCATTGAAACTCCTGGACCTCCTCGCTGCTAGAGTGGTAAAGCTAGGTGAAGACCTCGATCCCACACAGACATGAATAAGACCTGCCTGGTTAACGCATTGTTGAACATAATGTAACTTACTGCATTTGCAACAATGTCACTTCTGAAATTATTGATGTTAAGTTTTCGCAAATATGAGAACAACACATTTTCACACAACGTAGAAGGTAATTCTGATAAGAGAAAATTCCTATATTTTCTCAGTATCATCTTCTACCAAGGTTATTCTCATTAACCTAATTAATACAAAAGCAGATTATCCATTTCTTTGTGGCAATCCTTATTGGGATGCAGCAAACTTCAACTGATTACAATGTGTAGAAGTACTTATAATCACGTTATGAACGAGGATTCCAAGGAGGGATAATTAATCCTGGGAGGTTTCCCGATTGTTTCTGCATGAAAGCTTGAATCCGATTAAAGTTACAGACATGCTATTTAGATGAGTCTGCAAAGTTTCTCACAAAAGAAAAAAAAAATATTGTTGGCGTTAGACATTCAGTTGCCTTGAGAAGTCGAATCTTTTCTTCTAGTTTCTAATATGGTTTTTCGTGTTATGGGACACATTATCTTGAAGTCAGGTAAAAATTACTCCGGATAAATTTTAAATCAATGGTTAAAACACAATTCCTTGAAAGTTTGTTTTACCATATATAATTTTTTACTTTTCGTTACTGACGGTATTATTATAAAAGTGTGCTCAATGAGAAGGAATTATTTCTGCTACTGCCTCACATTGCCATTCTATTTATTAGGTATATATTTATTTGTCAGAATTGTATGGTTGAATCATTTAGGCTGTCCTACCTTTGGTGTGGTGTTTCACAAATATGCATATTGTTGTAAATGTGTATTTAATATTACTCCGATTATTATGAGATGTAACATACATAATATGATATATAATCTTTTGACATTAGAATTGGCTTATGATATTTATATTTGTCTTCTCTCATCTTTGACTATTTTACATGGTGCTTGTAACTTGGTATTTCGCACTCTTTTTTTCTGTGGTTTTATTACATTTTTATTTATTCATTTCACAGATGTACTTTTTCTTGGTGTATTGAGTGAATAAAAGTGTATCAACAATCAACATCAAACTCGTTCATCTACAATAATTCTTAGTTGTTAATATGCAAACCAAATAGAGGTTATACATCAAATAAATTAAAAGATCCTTGTATTTTTACAAATTGCGTCGCCTGATCACTGAGTTCATGAAGCCGTCAGGTCCTAGATGCCAGGAATTAAAAACAGAAGTTGCTTGAGTTTTTTTTTTGTCAGCTGATAACCTGGATGTGCCAGGCGTCTGGTGAAGATTAGATAATATCAAGGAAAATGGTTCTTAAATAAAAGAATGGCATAAAATAAGATAATAGATTGCTAAAGCCAGAAATGGCATTACAATTTATGAATAGCTATGACACAGCCATGCTCAAAAGATTCCATTCCATTTCATTTTGTTTAAAGTTAATAATTAACGTTTTTTCTGCCTTAATGACATCTCACAAAATGTGGATTTAAGAGGCATGCGATAGTACCTCTTCTTATATTAAGACAAGTCACTATAAAGGAAATTTAATTACACCCCGCTGTAAAGATCACCTCACTTTATGACTACTATACATACAAAAATAGAAAATAGAAATAATTATGGATATTTTATTTAAGTCTTTTGCTGATTCAGCAATTCTAAAATGAAATGAAATACAAGAAACATTTCCTGTATAACTGATTAATTATTTGACCTCCTCAAAGCAAAACTCAGCAGCATCGTTTCGAATGTCCAGCACGAATGTCATCCCGCACAATTCTAGAATCAAATTTCATTGCAAAATATTATAAAAGGATTTAACAGAAAGATGTAACAATTTACAAACATCCGAGAATTGGAGAATAGTAATGTGAATATATGATGTGTCTACCTTTGGCATTACTCGACTATTACATTGAAACCTCGCCATTAAGACCACCCTAGGGCCTAGGCGCTATATACACTAGTCTTAATGGTGAGGTGGTCTTAAATGTGAGGATAAATACAATGACAATAGTTTGGGTCTAAAAGTGAATAATATTCAACCACCTTCCTATTATTATAATCATTGATATCAATCTATTTGCGTAACTGTTATTACACCTCGCTTTACGACAACAGAGTCATTAAGACCCGTAAATTGTGGCACAGAATTGTCTTAATGAAGTTCTGGCGCACCTTCAGATTTTGAATCATGAAAGTTTAATTCCATTCACATATATTTCATATAACCATTCACAATAGTACTGACTCAGAACTGATCTTTGTTTTTCACTCTTGGGCAGATGAAGTATTTCATTTTCCACGAAATCTCCACTAAATTGTCGCAAGTGATTTATGGAAATCTGAGTTCTCCGAAAGAGCAGGATGCAAAACAGGAAGTGCTGAATGATCACCACTCTTCAAAAGACACTGCAAAAATTGTCATAAAATACTAGTTTACCAACATAAATTCCCTGATGCTAATGGCAATAATTTGTGTCCTGAAATATATAGGCTATCAGCAATCTCTTTATTAATAAATAATTTCCAAAAATGCTTTATATTCAAACCACTACATACAGTTGTAACCAATCAATACAAAAACAGGGGCTTCCCTAAGAGGAGAATTGCATCACAAAGAAGGGTGTCATGCCCCTCTGTATTCCCATGAGAAACAAGGACCCCTTTAGTGTTTTCATGGGAAATATCTTTGGATCACAGGTGTTCTGATATCGTTGATCAGCAAGTTTTTTCATAGCATTTCCTTTGTGTTGGTTCATGCAAGTTTTTTTCTGTAATAGTGCCCTGCAAGCATATTTTAGGTGCAGTATATAACAAAACTGAAAGCACTGCAAGTTGCCATAATAAAGTTACTGCAATGCAAGCAAAGTGAACAGCTATCACCAAGATATATAACACTGCAATTAGGCTAATGGTGGACAGAAAAATATAAAACATTCACTTATTAAATAATGTGTTTAGTAGCACAATTCAGTTAGAAATTTTATGTAAGCGGTCTTTTTAGATATAAAACATGCGTATAAAACACAGTAACTAAACGATGAATTCACATATTGACTGAGTAGAGCCCCGGCTATGAACATCTCGGTCGACTTCCATTATTCGATATACCTCAGATCCCATCCCATCAGTGTCGCCAGCACAAGGTCAATTTAGAAACCGACCGAATTAGGTCTCAATGCCAAGCCCAAGAGCCAGTACAAGCTTAATTGCCTCAGGCCAATCTTCCTATGTCCTATCAATTGTTGAAAATTGGCCGGAAGTCCACTAGGGCATTAGTGCTTCCGTTCAGGATAGAATCCTTAATGATTAAAAAAGGTAGCATTTCGGATAGATAAGGACCACGAATGGTTAAAAAACGGAATGATGTCTTTCTATAGAGTCAATATTAAGAGAAATTTATAAAAGAATGACTTGATAGTTAAATAAAATAGATTTAGGTATTGGCATTTATTGATAAGTGTCTTTACAGAAACTTGAACATACTGGATAGCATTAGTACAGGCCTTTTCAATTCAAACTTTTTGACATATTCAGTAGACTTTCGATATTTTTGGGTTGTTAATTTCCTTTCTGAAATGATTTCTAATGCTTGGTTAACTTGTTCAATAGCAAGTTAAATAAAAAATTTCTATTTTATTTTATATGCTGGCCTATCTTAGTGCACATTAGTTTTTCATTGTTGCCCATACCCTGTGTACTCTTTGCCAGTGCAAAACATGTTCAGGTTTAACTGGCAGGACCCAACACTTTCCAGTCATGGTGCAATCACCTTTAAATCGGTTTATGGTGCAATTAATGCAGTATTCAAGACCCACATGCATACAGACGACCAAGGTGACTGTTATGGAGGACAGAATGACTATTGCCAGTCGTAAAGTGGACGAAATGTTCATTGGACGAAATGACTTTCATGATAGGCGTCAATGCTGCTCTTTGAACATCCAAAACTTCAGCAAGATTTTCCTAAACTTTCCATCTAAATGGATTCTGTCTGCAAATTGAAAATTGTTCATGGTGTAATATTGATTCTACAGTGAGCTCAAAAGGATGCTGAGCTCTGTGGATAATAAGATTTAATTTAGTAATTCGTATTCCTATTTTCTATTGTTTTGGCCATATATATAATAAGGCCACCAAAATGAAATCCTAATTTGCTTGGGGTAGTTCAGTGTGCAAAAATAAATATATATATTTTTTTATATATATATATATATATATATATATATATATAATCTTTTATTGACAACGTTATATCAGAAAGATACACGTGTCAAAAAAATAAAAATAAAATATAAGAAAATAATATTAAGGCATGAAATAAAACATATATTATGTACAGCATTTACATAGGCGAACCATGAAGCCTTAGCCGCTCATGCTTATAGTGAATGAAAAATGTTGATCTTGAAACTATACAATAAATTGTGATTCTTCTGATTTTAGCTCGATGTTATTTTGGCATTACTCTGTGGGTAAACTTTTAGTTTAAGGCTTCATTTGTTAAATTGTGTCACAAGTATCGAAAGCATTGAAATTCTTCATAATTCCAAAAATTTCTGTTTGAGTGCCTAATTGATTTTCAAAAATATCTGAAAGCAAATGTTGCAGCCAGTACACATTCAAATGCCTTGAAATTGAAACTTGATATTGCGGAAGTTTATTTGCACTACTAATGCAGATGCTCAAGGCAGATGAATCAACTAAATATGAATTTCAAATGAGATTTGATTTGATGCAAGACGGACAACCTTTTGGAATATTCACTATAAGCCTAACAGCTTAATATTTTTGTTACTGACTTAAAAATTCTAGTCGCTGTTATTTTTTTCTGACACACACTGTAAATAAAGATCTGTAGTTTTTACGGCATCTTGCTTAAATTGTGATGATTGCTTACCGTGAAATCTTCAAAATGGCACTTCACTGTAAAATACTGTCGATGAACCCTTATAATGAGCCAATGTTGGGTTATTGACAGTACATTTTACGATATCATAATACAGATGAGATTTACTGTATCTTACCATAAAATGCTGCGGTATCATGGTCTAGAGTCGTTTCACAGTACTTATTATCTTTCCGTAGAATATAGTGAAATACTGTATGGTAGATTTTGTTGTTTTACGGCAATCTACTGAAAAAATTATGGAAGACTGCCATTCTCTTTACCTCAGCTGTAAATTTTATAATATTATAAGGTAAGATAGATTTATGGTATCTTGCCATAAAAATGTAATTTACAGTATTTCGCTGTAAAAACTACAGTTAAATTGCAGGAAACTACGAAGACATGTCACAGTGCAGTATTGGGGTAAATAGGTTGTTATTTAGATTATTAACCGACACAGTGTCAGACCGAAAGATGGTATCCTAATTGTACAACTTTTAAATCATACTATAATAACCAATAATTAATATGATATGGCATGAATACCGAAGTCAATTTATTGTAAAATTCATATGACATTATTGTATTATCATTTATATTTCATTATTGTATATTGAAAACAACAGCATAATAAAATGCAAGCAAAAACAATGCACGTAAATGCACGCAATATACTTTATTTTTTCATTATTTGCCAGCTCATGTCAATATAGATATTGGCGTTCAGATGCTAGTGAACATCATCCCTTAATGCTACTGTAAAAGTGTCTACATCTGATCTAATAGCCTATTAAATCTGACTTTACGTGTATCACAAGGTTACAAGAAAAGATGTAAAGAATCATCAAACGTCTCCGAAAACATTAAGTTTCTATGCTGTATTAAATATATATATACATTAATCTGAAAAATAGAGAATGGACAACATTCTTCCAACTATCTACTTAATTTTGATTTAAAAATTTCCCGATCGTACTACATTCTAAGGACGCATCAATAGATTGGAGGTTTTATTAGTGGCTGCTACAAAAAACAATGTGATGAAATATAGAGTACCTTGCTATGTACCCACAATTCATTAGCAATCTTAAATACAGTAGCAACTACAATTTAAGATCCATTCATTGTAAAATCAAGTCAATTCAGTTATCAATAACACAGGGTTTATATCGAGATCTTATGGAATTGGCTTTTGTCTGAAAGTTTCACGAGGACAAACATGCGTCAAGTGTACCATCTTACAAGAACACGGAGATGCTGATATCAAAAATGTCCCAACAGAAAAGTTAATGCTGACACCGTCATTTACCAGCTCATATGCCCATGTGCAATATGCAATGAAGTAGGTTGGTTGTGTAATATCAGGAAAAACTAAAATTGTTGGTGATGAATGAAAGTAAACAGAGAGACTGTCCTATTTAATACGTAGTCAGGAAGATTTGCTCAGTTCTTTCATTCTGCAGCTGGGTTTAAACCCACGAGCTTTTGTGAGAGAGCCCAACACCTTATCCATTGGACCACAGCACCTACAACAACTTAAATGCGGCTGATATTATTCAGCAAATTTTATAATTCCTTACAAATATTGTTTGCAATCAAGCTTTGAAGCTTTTTTCGGACTGATTTATCCAGACAGCCTATTAGGAAAATATCGAAGTGGGTCACAAGCAATTAGCAGATCAGACTGAGTTTGCCAAACACTTGGTGGGTGATATGACTAATGATTCTCATTAGGCATGGTAAATAATATTCTGCAATTTTATGCTGCCATTCCAATTAAATGTCAAAACTACACGATGCAATTCTGACAGGTGAGTCTGCATTATTTGTGCAGATTGTACGTATTGTTCATATACAATGTATGACTAGCTACCAGAGGCAGGCCTAATAATGATTTTGACCCCCCGTTGGCCTTGTTACTTTCTATTAAATAAGTTTCATAGTTTTTCATTCCCAAAAACCATTCCAAATCGTATCAACATTTTCGCGACGTCGGCGATGTCGAAACGATGTTGTAACGACGGAGGCCGATATAGAAATGATCTTAGCTCAATTTGGAATGCTATCTAGAGAATGTACCACCAGTGCTTTTATTAAAAGATTGGCTTGGAGTCCAATCCATGTGACACATTTACCCCATGGGTGGGGTTTTGTACTTGTCCAAGCATCAGCAAGCCGGTCTTCACTGGATTCTACATGACATTTCATATTTGACACATAATACATTTTGCATGAATGCCAAATGTTCTTTATTCCGCTTCCTGTCACAAACATCACAGATAGGCAAATTTTTCCTGACACCTGTACTTCGCTGTCCTTTTGGATTCTTTTCTTTTTAAATGAAAAATATGAAAGAGATCACGTGCCCAAATTTGTCTTTGTAAAACTCACAGATTTGTGCGTGTTTCGTGTCAGGTCAGCATATCTTGAAGATGTATTTTCATCAATGACTATATACAAGAATCAAAATCTTTTGTCTGACAGCTCAGCGATGCTACAAAATAAATGTGTATAATGCAAAGCCTTAGAGTTTAATTAGATAGAAAACGTGTGGTAGACAGACATACATGACAAAACGAGGAATAAGCGTTTTTCATGTGGAGAGACAGCTTTTTGTGAAATACAGGCTAAACGGAATTTTTTAAATGATTAATTTATGTGAACAATTCTTTATTCATGGAATAAATCTTTGCAAGGATGTGTATGCATGACTTAGCCAGTTAAAAACAAACAAACAAAAAAAAACTATAACTATACCAATTCAATACTTCATCACCATTTTCTGAGACATCTAGTTTTCTTCCGCTTTTGTAAATGTTTTGTAAATGTTGTTGGTAATCTTTGCTCAGGGAAGCACAAACTACCAGTCTTTCAACATGTAAAACACCAAACTTAACCATACAATACTTTCAAGAAAATATTTCTACCGTTTGACCTACAACCAATACCACACCAATGCCCTCTGGTGCCAGTTCTGATGTCCAATGTGTGACCCTGAATCAGCTCATCCCATTACGACTTGAGTGGCTCTTAGTAAAACATGACCTCTGTTCTGAGCCCTGGGTACCAGCCCATATCAGGTCTGAGGGGACATTCCTTGTATTACGTTACCGTATTTACCAGATAACATGGCATTCTCATGACATCCGCCCAACAATGGATGCCGATGACAAATTTTGGAACCTTTTAATAAGAAAAGCCTAGCAGAGCACGGTTGTGGATTTGAATGTCGCTGAAATGATTCCATTTGTGGCTAATTTACCTTAATTGACCCACAATAATGTTATTATTAGCTGTGCTTCTGTATATTTCTACATATTGAAGCGAAATGAGCTCAGCTCTATATGGGTATTTCACGGTTTTAATGCTCACAGTTTTCACTTAACATTGTGTTGTTAGCTCACAGCCAAGCGACCTAATTATATACATGTTTTGTTCGTTTACTCATCTAAAATTAACTAATTTTTCTTATAGTCTGTAGGCTGGCTTTTAGTATTAAAGGTCTCACAATGAAATTACAGAATAATTAGATGTACATGCGCTGAGTTTACCCAATTCTTGTTCGGACAAGCAGGCAATTCAGAAAAATTGCCTAAACTAAAAAAATATGAATAAATTTCTCTTGTATTTTTAAGAGAAGATTTCTTTAGTATATGCTCAGCCCTATGGCTACATAGTCTAACCAATCATTTTGCTTAACTAAGTAAACTTAACAAAGAATGTCCAAATTAGGTCGCTGACAAATATGTCATGCTTAAGAGCCTGATAGGTGCTATTCACAATTTCATAAGTACAAAATTAGATGAAAATTTTCATCACCCAGTCTGATCTTGTGATTGAGTGCAATTAAGTGTATCATTGCAAAAACAGACAAAAAATCAACAGTTACCAACAGAGAGAAAGGTATTGGACCGCTGCCAAGACATGATTACACGCAGGTGGGGACTGAGGATTCCTTTGGAAGGGACACATAACTGTACTTATGAGCTTTGGCAATGTATTAAAGTATCAAAGTGTACAAAGCTCACAGATGTTAGCAAAGGGCCAAGAATCCACTTAGACAAGCGTAATGACTCATATAAAACACCATGCAAATTATGCCCAGCGACAGCTCTTCCCAGGTCGGCCCTATCTTTAAAACTTTATCTGAACATTCTAAAAATACCAATACACTCATTCAAAGTCATCATTTCAATGTTACACTATCTCAAATTATGAAAATATTTGCAAAACACAAATAAAACTGCTATATATTTTCTTAATTTTATTCAATATCAATAGACACCTAATCGAACAGTTTTCTTTAAATGTCGGGTATACCTGCTCTTTATAACGACGCAAGATACAAAACTGTTGCTGAGTGAATCCTATGTCTCTTTAAAGCTGAGCAGGAAGTGGTTTTTTCCTTATGTGAAATACAAACACCGTAGCATGGGAGTAAAATAAATGTTCCCTGGGACGAAGTCTTATTTTGAAAGTTGTCTTGATTATTAATTCACAAACAACAGGTCAAATTACCCGAAAGATTCGCAGCAGGAAATTAAAGTCTCAGCATTTGTGAAGTCAGCAGAAACCTGTGCCTTCAGGGATGGTTGGTATTAAATTTGTATGAAACATGAAACGCCTGTCAATCCATATTCCTGCAATTTTGATGAATCAATGTACGTCAAATGTGCAATATGGTTTGAGAAATGTTCAATTCCCAGTTTCGTTTACACTACATAATTAAACTGCTAGCATTAACTCTGACATCTGTGAGTTTTGCATGAGATATTTTATATTTCAAATTGGTTTATATTCACTACAACATAAATAGGCCTGTATATTATCGTGATTAAAAAATCATGTTGATCAATGTTTCATCAACAAAATCTTATGTTAAAATGCCATTTATGAAATAAACGCTTGATATCTGCAAAGATCACTTTTGGGATTCTGCAGCTACATTTGGCTTTAATTAGTTGATCCTAGCCCAAGTTGTCAAACGTTCTCAATGAGTTTTACTGTATGTTCATGCATATTCATTCGCATATCAGTATGACTGATCCTACTTAACCAGGAACCTCCATTGTAGTATTATTATGGGCTAGTCTGTGATAATACGGGCTAGTCTGTGGTATTATACTAAAATATACGGTTTTTGTGTGTATTCTATTGTACGTAAATGTAATTATTTTTATGGTTACTGAAGCATATATGGGTGTGGTGGGGTAACATGATCATACTTGGATAGAAAAGAAATCCAGGTAAGCTCTCCAAATTGCATAAAACGTGCAGTTCTTTTTACGATGTCATGCCAATAAGGTTTTTGGAATTGGCGATGGTAATATTACGAATATTGATTGATTTAAGATAAGATAGATAAACTAAGATGATATTAAATGTTAATGTCATTTTGAGCAAAAATTAATAGAAAGTCTTTGAGGAAAGAGCCATGGTACAATAATCAAATATATATACACTACAAACACATTTCTGAAGCTTTCTGCATTGTTACAATCACATTTATTTAAATACACATATTACATATATGTGTAAAAAAAATTATTCTGGCAGCTGGTCATTTAAACTGGCTTAGCTTCAGACCAGTGGCACTAAGACATACAGATACGTGTAGACACTACATTAGATCTATATGGTTTCATATTACACGGTGACATTCCAGCTCCCTGGCTTACAACTGCAACCAAGTAGATTTCTTAAGCCTACCCAAAAGCAATAGTGAAATTCACAATCCTTTAGGTACAGAAAGGTCTCTGCCTGGCCAAAACACTCAGCCTTTTCCAGGGATCAATTCCAGAAGCTTTGTATTGATGGTCGCTGACCTTTTCCAGTTGTCTGGAGTGGAACCGTCCTTATCCTTGCTGTTTCACTCATCAATTAAGCCTTAGAAACAACCCCTGGAGGAATTCAAATGTCAATAATTGAAACTTCAAAAGATTGCAGAATGATTATTCCACTATTCCAATATTTGAACTGTACTTATACATACATATATTTCCAATAGTAATTAGCAACTTCAGCATGAAAGATCGTAGACAAATTACAGCGTGAAAATATCTGGATGAAGTGTAAAATGTCATGTGAATGGATTTTGCTGGTGTGACAAAAAAAAAACTCATCTGATCGGATATTGCTCTTCCTAAAGGATCTGAATGCAGACACTTAGGCTACATTTTAAACGAAGGTCTGACATCTTGAAATTCCCTCAGATGCATTCCATCATTTTATTATGCACATGGACTTGATGTAATTTTTTCTTATGGATAATACTCCCCACAACCAGGATTGTTGCCTTCTGATATCCATCATATCCTCTCCTGGGGAGGGGCCTTATCGAGGGTCTGACGTTCAGACTGCTGTTACTGAGCATTAATTTCATGGTTTTAGATACCTTGTTCAATACACAGGGTGCCATGGCCTAGTGGTGCTCCACTGGACTCGTATGCCACTGCTTCACTCCACCCAGGTGTAAATGGGGAGGTGCTGTGTGAGGCGACTCCTATATGCTCTTCAGGGAGTTGAGAAAGTCCCAGAGAGAATAGAGACTGTCAACCAAAGATGTTGTGTGAAGTCAGCTGGAAACTATATGTCCAAAAAAAATTGGACTGGACAAGTCCATTAACTAATATTTACGTGACCCTGATACATCGAGCAGATCAGATTCAGTCCTGCTCTTAAGGAATCAAGTTGTAGGGAAGTTATTTCATTTACAAAACACCACAGGTAGACAGAATGATGAGATGAAGAGGAGAATTCAATGGTGGATGAATATATTACAATGGTGGATGATTTAATTACAATTTCAAGACTTTTCCCATCATGAGTTTTTGATAAAATTAGGTTCTTATTGGCCTGTAATGTTCATGATAATATTTAGTTTTGCAATGATTAATGTGAATGATTAGGCATTCGGTGTTTTGCACAAGAGGAAGAAGAGCCCCAGGCGACAAGATGATTCCGATGCCTCTGGCATGTACAAGTGAGAAGCAGCTATCCAAGATGGATTACCATCTCAAGCTTTCCAAGAGACCAAACAAGCAAATAGCCAGATTTCATTAGTATGATTAATTCAAAAGATGAAATGGGGATGCTTTAACAAATTTAACATTAAGCCATCCTGAAATACGACAATAAATACAATATAAGATACTTGAACAGTGTCACCCCTTTTAGAGTTTACAAAACCATATTTAATGCATAAGCAATGTTCACACTGTGGCTCACAGCACCATTCTGCCGAGAACTCATTAAATAGACTCATTGAGAATACACACCTGCAACCTTAAGCCACAATGTTGAGCCTTCATGCCTGCCCTACAGCAGCATTATAAGGACAACCAAATGCCTGTAATGGGACATGCTAATGCCACAGCACACCTTGGCATGTCATTTGGATGCCACAGTTCATTTCGTCCTTGAAGAAGTAGAAAAAAATTATGAAATGTGAATTCAGCGTTAATACAGTTGCGGTTATGTGTAAATATGTCCAGTTATGACGGATGGATAAAGCCATGTTTTAAGACCACATAACTGATAAGACCCTCCCTCTATTAGTCCGAAAATTGCCTCACGCCTATCGGCCCACTTGCAAATGACAGCAATGTTTCGGTCTAACTCTCTATTATGACCAAAGCACTTCACAAATAAGCAAACTATTTTGTCCCTAAAGGTTCCTTCACTAAAAAGGTAAACTGGTCAAATAGGTTGGGTCTTGTTTGGTAGGCGGTCACAATATTTGCATCTCAATTAAGAGCATCTCACAATTAAGGCCAGCTATAGTTACACCAAGGATGGTCTTAATGGAGTGCTGATGTAATCATACCATCTCATCATTCCATTCGCTGCCAGAATTGGTCATATTATCGCCACACTAGACTTCCCACCATTAAATTGTGGACATTGATTTCTCATGAGCAAAACGCACTGAATCTGACCCGTTAATTGCATCTTGGTCATGTCGATAATAGTTAATGGACGTGTCCACTCTCATCACATACAGAGCCTCAGGGGTTATGCCCACAAGGTGGCTTGTTTCATGTTACTGAGGTCATCAAAAGATGCGCTTGAAAGGGTTGCGTTATTCTTCTTACAGGTAAATGACTGGTCGGTGAAGCTGGTTCATAACTAGCCAGTAAGAGCAAGGTTGCTAGTGTAGTGCAAAACTAATCTTTGAAAGAGGGGTTTTTTCGGTCTATGTAGCTTTAAGAATCTATTTGAAGCCATAGCCATCTGGACTTACCACACCTATGTCCATAGGACAAGTGGAAGTGTATTAATAAACATATATATGGTTCCATGTCGACCCAACCTGGTAAAGTATTTGGGCAAGTGGTAAGCATACACTTGATTTTTCACTTGTACGTTTTATTTAAGAACTTTGTCAGTTTTTATCCGATTTTGAAAATTCGAACATTTTCTGAAAGCTCAGATCTTCACCAATAAGAAACCTCTCAATAGTTTATTAGACGAATTGTAGACGAAGCGCTATTTTTCTATAAATCGTAGTCAATGAAAAATAACACATTTTCAATAAAAATATTGGGGTTCAGTGGTACAAAACAATTACACAAGGATTACATTGTGAGACATGAGATATGTACACCCTCAAATGTTATGTACAGCTCGGCCTATCAGCCTCGTTGTACATGGACATTTTCGGGTGTACATATCTTCATGTCTCACATGTAACCATTGTATATTTCCATAATGTAGTCTAGCTACGTTTAGATCCTAACAAACCACTTTCAAGAAAGATTTGATGTAATTTGAATCAATTGTGAGTTTATCATATTAGTTGGTTTTTTTTTCTGTATAGTGCATACGGCAATAAATTGATTATATCATCTAAAAAATAAAAATAAAGCAATCTTCCATGTGCATCGCCCCTGCAGGCTCAGCTGGGTGGGTACTTCCATTAAAGATTTTCCAGTCTAGAGAATCATCGTGCTGTGAATAAACAATGAAGAATCAAGGCCTCCAAAGCAACTCTCGACACAGAAGTGCAGATCTTAGGTCAGAGAACAGCTTCTGTAAGGAACTATGATTGGATCCAAATGTACGCCTACTTTTGTTCTGCTTCATACAAAGCATGGAGAGCCACAAAATGGATAGAAACGTTAACAAAATGCTCAAAATCAAAATTTTAAATTGATAAAAAAATAACTATCTTTAACAACAAAAATGTCTTGAGTCATTTTATATAGTTTCATTTTTCTGCTGATATCACAATTTTAGGAAGAAATCTCTATATGTCATTTCCTGCTAAGCTACTCTAGGTAATTTGAGCATGAGTCGTAAAGCAAAAATGAAGACAGATTTCGTTCAAAGCTCTCATCCCACGCAACAGTGAGGTTGGAATACACATGAAGAATGGACATGAAGGGAAAACAAGGCATGATAGATGTTCTTGTAAATTCCATACAGTATTACCTTGTATGTACAAGATTTCAGTGCGGCAGGGATGATTCACTGACATTCTCTTGGACTAAGACTACCTTAAGTGTTAGCTATTTCATTTTGTGGAATGAGTGACCACCTCCCTTCCAATTGGACATACAGGTCCTGTGACCTCTACAAGTCGATAAAATTAATTCATTCTCATCAGTTTTTATTTCACTATTACTGGACTCGTTAATCTGGTTTATCTAACTAGTTATGTCATTTAATATGTTACATGTAGTCATTAGTCATAACGACTTACATTATATTATCTATTTCCACTGAGGTTAAGAAAGATTCCCGGATTGCATATCTTTGAAATGCCCCCATGACGAATGTGCCTAATCACTAGGTAAACAGAAGGCAGCAGCTGGGAGCGCAATACGCTGTAAATCTGCCATACACGTGACAGCTAAAGAAACATGTAGAACACGGGAAACACGACATTCGCAAAAGTGCAACACGTGCTAATTTGACACAGCAAAACAAAGGTTGAGGTGACTAGGTGCACTTGTTAGGGCTAGGCCAATATTGGTGCACCAGGAACATGCACATAATGATACTGTAAATTGGCTAAAACTTCCTTCAAAAGCTTCGGGAACTGAGTAATAGGGATTTGTAGAAAAATTTGTGTAACTTTCGATGAAATATTTCAAGATAAAGATACAGACACGATGAATGAATTTTTAACACAAAAGGAGGAGTCCTCTGTTAAATTTTGATCAACCAAGACTTAGCATGAGGCATTACTAAATCGTAGTTTATTGCAAGAGCGAATCTTATAATAATGTGATCTTTGGTCTAGTAAAAAAACGTTTATGGTGCACCACAGGGTTATGCTGTAAGTCCAATCACTTTCGTCATCCAATCTGAAATCAGTGTGTAGTGCATTACAAACATATTGTCATTTGATCATATCAGATATCCCATATTACCCACTATCAAGGAAGTGTTTACTGGCAAAATGACACTGTCAGCATTTTCTTATCTCTTTAATTAGCGCCTCGTTCCTCCAAGATGGTGCTCAAGGCATATTTGTCCTCATAGGACTTCCCGGCAAATGCCAATTTCCATAAGATATCGATACGGCTCTGGCGTTATTGACAAAAATTTGCTGGGTAAGCACTATAGGAAGGATTCTGAATTCATCGCCATCGCAGCTCCATCAACATCAACTGATGTGATTATTCATATCACATTAACTGACAGTGAGCAATTTTTTAATTGAAGATCATACCGCAGAGTCGGGTACTGGATAATTATACTGTTTATATACATATAAGCATGGCATTTGCTGCCTGCAAATGATTATTAACATTCTATATTTATGGTATATTTTGACATCGTAACTTTTTATTTGTATTCATTTTCCATGTGTAATATTTCTATTTATATCAACTTCAACTATTTTGTTGTTGAAATGGCAACATTATGATTTTCTTATATTTTCCATATTATCAAAACAGTTGTCTGCCAGCAATGTCCACCGAACTACCGTGGCTAAATGGAAGTATTTTTGGTCCTTCGCTTTGACCATTGTGCAAACCGGACAGGGTGATCTGTCATTTTAATGGTACATTGTAGACTAGTCCATCATTTAGAAGGAGCCTACATACTGCACTCGAAACATGGCAGCAGTCAACTACGTGTAGATTACCCTGTAAAATCTGATTTATGAGATATTTTGGCAAGGCATTTCAGACCAGATTCAAACATCCAGTTTTACATTTCCATAAATCCTTCCCAATATTTTATATTATACTCGATCTGTGTCTATACTGAGGCGTGTGAAAGACCCCAGCCAGAGGCAAATGTGAAACATGGTCTTATTATCCCATCATTACGTCTGCCTCTGGCATCTGATCATGTAAGCTAACACAGCTTCAGATCCACTAGTGCTCATTGAGACATAGCATAGAGACACAGCATTGAGGCACGGTATTGAGACAGCATTGAGACATAGCATTTAGACAACATTTAGACAGCATTGAGACATGGTATTGAGACATAGACATAACACCAACCAAAAATTTTCCACTTTTCCAACTTAGTGAACTTAACTTTGTGGCAAAATTGAACTGTCTCTCCCAAGCTCAAGACTTATCAATCAATTTCAGCCCTCCTTTCCCTTTTCCCCCGGATGGTTTCCTTCAATGCAATTACAGCCTTGCTTTTCCAACTCAGCTTTGTACCATTCATTACATTAAAGAGCAAAAGAAAGTAAAAAAAAATATGCTGAAGAAACAACTTCAGAAATGCTTACACAGGAAAACGTTGAAACAGGGATTGGAATAAATACATCGGTAGCGTAGGCATTTGCATTGTATTGTGTGCCACTGGTCTGAAGCTATGCTTTTTTATGTCATGTTACACATTTACCCCATGGGTGAGGTCTTTCACTTGCCCAGCACTTCATCATAAATGATTCAGCTACATTATTATAGCAGTAATATCTATGCTACAGCAAATGTATTTAAAAACACTAGTAAATTAAAATCAAATTGTAAAACGAAAAAGTTTAAGAGTTTAAATTATTTCAATTCTTAACAAAAAATTAGAATAGGTATGTCTTTCTAAATTACTTTTTCATATCTACAAGTTGCACTAAACCACCAAAGGAAAGCTTGAGAAAAAAAAGAGAAAAGAAACATTTGATTGATTGGTGTCTGAGAGTCTTTTATGGCAGCTTTATCTGCATTGTGCCAATGCACTGGCGAAAGGTTTGACTGAGATTTAGCTTAAGTCAGAAGGATGGGAATGTGCATACGAAATGAAGATGCAGAGGTCTCTCAGGATCAGGGGCATTGCATATAGTAGCCTAAGCTCCCTATGGAATCTACTGTACACAAGCCAGAAGAGTGGGCTTTCCTGCATTGTCTGGTCTGAAATCCTAGTAGTTGACTCATGGCTTGAAGGATTTGTGTAGCCAGATGCTACAAAGCTGGCAATGTCACCATTGTCTTGAATATCTGGTCATCCATGTGATGACTGTTATGCCTGTTGCTAACACTAGTATTGTATGGGAAGATTATACTACAGTAAGTCTGCAGTAAATAAAATGCTTCCAATTCAGGTTGTGTAGTTTGCTTTCTTCACTCAAGCAAGGTAAATCGAGATGTCACAAGACAATGTACAAGCTCAATTTGGCCGATCTTCTCGCATTTAACAGTTGGGGGATTGTTTTTTTCTAGTAGGACAGTGTTTTTCTTCTTCAAATGTAGGTTCAAATTGCCCTCTTGACTGACCACATTGATGATTCGGAATAGTGTTTGCAAATAAGTAATTTCCAGCCATGAACGTTTCCTCAATGTCGCAGTTAGATCCTTGGTTGACTGCAATATATATCAAATTAAAGGCATCCACCAATTCCTCATAGGCCAGCTCTGCTGAAGGTCCCGGGTTCAATCCCCGGCCCCGGCACTCTTCATGAGCTACATCCCAGCTGGATGTCATTCGGATGAGACATTGGCGGTCCTTTGTACACATGGTCTATCCTAAGGCAAAGTAAAAGACCCTATCCATGGGGTAAATGTGTAACATAGGTGGACTCCTCCTCTCTCTCACCTCTTCAATCAACCCTCGATAGTGGCAAAGAACTTGCCTTAGAGGGCTGCACTTTCCACATCTATCTAGCTATCTGTCGATCTATCTAGCAACCTATCGATCTATCTAGCTATCTATCTATCGATCTATCAAGCTAGCTATCTATCTATCGATCTATCTAGCTATCTATTTAGCTATCTATCTATATCTATCTTTATATCTATTTCCATAGCCATATAAAGTCATTTCGTCCAATTTCATCTACTTGCAACCGGCAATAGTCATTCTGTCCTCACCAACAGTCACCTTGATCTGCAATGCTACATTAATTGCACCATAAAAAAGATTCAGGTTAATTGCCCTGTGACATTCGTTGCATACAAGGTTAAGGGAGTACATTTATAGAAATCCTGCAATAACAACTTGTCATAAGTTGTTATACATGTGAATTGCAATACTCATTTATAAACCAATTATATTTAGCCTTTTCTTCAAACCAAGTTTAAGGACCTCTTATTTATGCTGTTCTGAAGATATTATTCCAAAACATTTTCAGAATTAAGAAGTAGTCTTATTCGTATTTTTGGGGTTCAGCAGGGATTCCACTGTAATAAACATGTTTAAGGAGACAAAAAGAGAGTGAAACCTCGCTATTGACACCTACATGTATTATTGTATTAGTCCACATTTTACAGGCCTTAATGGCAAGATAATCTTAATAAAGAGGTAAAATACAATGGCAAGAATATACATCATGTACATCTGGAATTAAATGGTTGCCCTTGAAAATGTCCTGACACTCGTGGTGACACTGTTGGTGAAGACCTCGAACCCCAGCGGCCAACAAAGGGCTCTGCCCAATGCCTACTTTAGTTGTGCTTGTCTATAGCCTCTTACTCACTCCAGCAAAGGTGCCGTGTGCCTCTTACTAAGCACATATGTTACCTAACTAGTTTTGTTTTTACTCAATCACCACAAATTCTCTTAATTTCATGGTTTTTGTTATATAGTGAGGCACTGGGAAATGAAAAGCGATATTCTGTGGACACAAAATCTTGCTTCTCTAACGACAAATCACGAGCCAATTTTTCATCATTCTTTTGACAAGCGAATCGGAATGGATCTAACCTGGTCAGCCATCTCTTCTTGTTGACAAGATGTCCTGCCAGACTGTAATATCAGTTTCCAACACAGCACAGCCATAAAGCTCCATCATGATCGGGAGGACAATTAAGCTGTCTCAGGAATTCAGCGACTAGGATTGTGATGGACAATAATTCTGTCACTGTAATGCAGACACAAAGTGGGCAGAAATGGGGCCATTTTTCATCGGTTTGTGCTGATGGGGTCTACAGACATCTTGTGTTTAAGGCTGATTCTTCAGTTTGCGGGATATTACCAGCTAAAATAAAGAGTATAACTTCCCAGTTAGTTTTCTTTGTAATACCTTATTTGGTACTCATAATTAGCTTTTCTTCGACTCGACCCACATCCAAGTCAACTTCAATGGGGAAGCTTTAATTGGGCATCATAATATCATGCATTTAAATTATATCTACATGGCCAATTGTGCCACATGCGTTTTCCATGCGTTTGGATAAACACAAGGTTTTTGCCTGATTATAATTTGCTAAAAACCATGCGTTTTGCCATGCGTTTATCCTTCTCATGGAAAACGCAGGTGGCACATTTGGCCATGTATATTTATATATTATGTCAACTTAAACTCCACCTACTTAATGAAGTCACCGTCAGTGTCTGCTTTATCACCCTTAGTAGCATATGGACGACTGCAGTAAAAAGGTGTGATAAACAGAACCTTGTCAGAATCAGACCAACATTGGCCTACATTTGGGAAACGTCAATACATCAATTGATGTCATAAAGGAAACCAGACAACTCACCACATCAGCTGGATTGTGGCTCCAATTGCCCCAATGACAGCTAACACTGGTCTCACGTCAATCTGGAACCCTACCCAGGAAGTCCCACATACTGTATATGCATCAAATCGCATGTTGAATCAATGTACAAACCGCACTTTCAAGACAGATTTATTCCTTTTGCTTTTACATAGATATGTCTAAAATGTTACATTAGAGTCTAAATTGTCTTGTTCTATGCTAAAATGTCACGATTCAATCATTCAACCAATATTACAATGGCTTGCATAAGTAAGCGAAGCCCACTAAAATAATGTTATTAATTTATGCTAGGGTTATCTTTTTCTAAAATGCAAAACTTCTGATCTTTGGTCAAAGCCACTGGCAATATTATATATTTCTTTTATATTTATGTACACTGATTTTAGATATACTTTTCATGTACTTTTTATATTATTAAATAAATATATAAATAGCACATTATCATGAATTTGTCTACACTAACTAATCTGTTATCCTGAAAACATAATTTTTAAGGCTGTGAATTTTAATACACTATCACCTTCTAAATGATTACTTTTTGGGGGGTTCATTTACTTCTGCACTGTATGTGGCAGTCACGATCAGAAGTCCATTACTGGTATCTGCATTTATCCCAAGTGGATTTCCAGCCAATTTTCAACAACTGATAGGACATAGAAAGATTGGCCAGAGGCAATTAAGCTTGTACTGGCTCTTGGGCTTGGCATTGAGACTTTATTTGGTCGGTTTGTAAATTGACCTTGTTCATGCGACACAGATGAGATGTGAAAGAGATAAGGAATTGAGTTGGGGAATTGGCCTAGACCTCCTAATGGGTTTCTAATAAGTTTCTATCTTAATACATAAATGACGTCATATGCATGATGACATAAACAATGAACACGCACGTCTGCCTAATCCCAGCGTTCATAGCATTTATTGTTATATATACAGTACTTTTGCACTCCATATTTACTTAAATGTGCAATGTTTTGCTCATACGACATGCTTACCTGGCATTTTTTGGATAGATTAAAGGAGTTGCATGATCTAGCATCAAAGGAAAGCTATGAAAAACATGCTGATCAAAGATATCAGAACACCTGTGTTCTAAAGATATTTACCAAGAGTACAGTAAGGGGTCATATATGACGTTATATTTAGAGCTCGCATTTTTGGGTTCAAAGAATCTGCTGGAGCTGCAAAAATGGCATAATGAATCTAGCAAAGTGCTGATTCACTAGTTATTCCAATATAATGATTTCACAAATAGAACATTCTCATGTTACACAATAAAGGCCTATTATCATTCTGATTGTAATGGCGCATCACAATCTTCATAAAAAGGGCAAGGTGCCACTTTTCCAAACTGACTTTCAAAAAAGGTTCCCCTATCTTTTTCTATCTTTATCTTACATTTTGTCTTATTACTCATATCTCGTCAAGTTGGGTAACGCACTGTATGCAAACAGCAAAAATTCTTCAGAAGCAGACAAGGGGAAATATACAAGGCCTAATTGCAATTTGTACCTTCGAAGAATTTTAAACCTGTTTTGGTCAGAACAGTCTCTTACCATTACGGTCACAGCACCAAAAATTTGGAACAGAAGTTTGTAAAGCAGCATAAGAAAATGTTTCTGAAAAAGACTAAATTGGTTGCCAGTTAAAATATAATAACAAGTTTAACGGCTGAGGTCATATTCACGTCTGTGCTAGTTATAGGATAATTAGACAGGTGTAACAGTTTTATCCCAAACCGCTACCCAGCTCCATAGAATATCCAAACAGTTAAAGAAAGTCCTCAAACAAGTTGAGCCTACATTAGGCCTTGGTCAGGCTTTGCTTAAGAGCTAATGGCCATACCATCAAATGGGATAAGTGGATTCCAGATGGAGCCAGCCTTGAACTAGCTTAACACACCTACTTTATTTGAAGTCCTAAAGGTAAACATGTTACAGAGTGTTCATCAATATTAAGATCCCAGCGCTAAAGAAATGAATCAATAAATAATAATTACCCATACTTTACTACGATTTACTTGCAATACTTTTTTCTAATTTTAATAATTTTACATGTTTTACTCATGTTACCCTCAGTCAAAACTAAATGTTTTCTCAAGTGCGTTGTATCATTAATTTTATCAAACGCCTTTGGTTTGCACTACAGGAGGGAAGTAGACAACCCACACATGTGGGGTCTACTTTTGTTTCATCTAGCAAATTTAACTGATCTTGTCGGCAGCTTATATGGGGTAAAGGTGGGGGGGGGGATGGGGTGAGCTCCTGTGGTGAAATGATATAGCCTATTGACTAAGCATTGGTCATATCATCCGATAAATATTTCGTCCACAAATTATTGTAAAGGGACATTGAGCTATCATAACGGACACATCAGCCATGTATGTGCATAAAATTGTTAAATACTGGATTAGTGGTTCAACGAAGGAAGGATTTACTCAACAATAAAGATTTGTTGGGGTGTATTATGGTTTTCCTTTCGTATTTTTTAAACATATTTTTTACTTGATAATTTCCTGTCTTGTAATCTCATGCTAGCATTGTGTGGGAGCTGATTCGTGCATGATATTTGAAACGATGTTGTCTGTCACAAAACAGGGACAGAGAATATTTAGCAACAGGAAATCTTATGATTTGCTGTTTCAGCAATATCCATCAATCATGTCAATGATAACATATAGCTTTTTACGAATAAAGCAGTAGGTTTTTTGATATATAAGATTCAATGAACTGCTTGCAGAGTTTTTCCTGGAACACTTATCTCAAGGCCTTAAAGGGGGTTTCACACATAGCCGGATCAGACGCAGGAGCGTCCCGGAATGAAATTTCGTCAAATCCGGGGCGGTCCGGGCGAAAAAGTGAGAAATGTAAACAAAAACAAATAATTGGGCGGTGTGGACACGAAGGCAAGACGGAGGCAACAAGGAGCAACACAGTCATGACACGGATGTGTACGGGTGCTACAAGGATATGTACGGAGGAGCACGGTTAAACAAGGAATGAGCCACGGTTGTAGCCGGAGGTAACACGACTGTGCCGGAGTGAACCGGATGTTACACGGGGCCTTCACGGATATACCCGATCGTTACACGACCTTACTACGATATCACTACGGAGTTAAGCGGTTTTCACCCGGATCGCTCTGAAATTGGTATTTAAACTGGCTGCGTTCCACTGTCCATCATTCCACTTCGGACTACCATACTGCAAAGTTGTTGCTGCTACTACAGAAAAATTGGATATGTCTTTATCACACTACGACAGGGTGGAATTGGATTTGAAGTGCATGGACATGCAAGTCCAGCTATTGACTGCTGCTAATGATATAATTCTGCAAGAAGAACACAAACTGCAAGATGATGCAGTGAGGGCCACAACATCAACTGATGAAGATGACCTATTAGAAAATGCTGCTGCTGCACCAAGACGAAGAAGAAGAAGGCAAATGTGGGTGCGACCTTGGCTGCTAAGAAGACCTCTTTATGGGCAGTATGAAAAACTGATGGCTGAATTGACTGCAGAAGATGTGGGTGGCTTCAAGAATTTCATGAGGATGGAGCCTGACTTATTCCATGAAGTTCTTGCCAGAGTGGGACCTAGGATTACAAAGCAGGATACCTTTTGGAGGAGGGCCCTTGAACCTGGATTGAAACTGGCTATTACCTTGCGCTACCTGGGTACGGGCAACAGCTACAAGTCTCTGCAGTATGGATTTAGGGTAGCCTTCAATACCATTTCTATCCTGGTCATCGAAGTCTGCCAGGCCATCATAGACGAGTACTCAGCAGAAGTCATGCAGTGTCCTGTAACCCCAGAAGCCTGGAAAGAAGTTGCCAATGGATTCTACAACAGATGGAACTTCCCCCACTGTGTCGGCGCCATTGATGGGAAGCACGTTGCCATCAGATGTCCTGCCAAGTCTGGATCCCTGTTCTACAACTACAAGGGATTTTTCTCTATTGTCCTACTGGCTGTAGTTGATGCTGAATACAAGTTCCTCTACGTTGACATTGGTGCCAGTGGATCAGGCTCAGATGCTGGAGTGTTTAGCCAGACAGAATTGAAGGAAGCGCTAGAAAGTGGGAACATTGGATTACCTGAACCAGATAACCTGCCTAATGATGACCAACCAGTGCCTTACTTCATAGTTGGGGATGATGCCTTTGGACTGCAGACTTGGATGATGAAGCCTCTGCCTCACAGGAACATGAGCATGGAAGACAGAATCTTCAACTACAGACTTTCTAGAGCTAGACGGGTGGTAGAGAATGCATTTGGACTTTTGGCTGCCAGGTTCAGGTGTCTCCTCACAACAATGCCTCAAAGTCCTGACAGAGTGTGTACCATAACTCTTGCTTGCTGTGTGTTGCACAACCTACTGAGGGTGAGATATCCAACTGCTCAAGTGAATGCTGTGGACCAGGAAAATGCCGACATCCATGAGATCATCCCAGGTGCATGGAGGGAGAATGCTGCCAATCTACCAGACATGGGACATGTGTTCAGAGGCAACACCAACAGAGCAGCCAAGGAAATGCGGCAATACTTGGTCAGCTACGTGAACTCAGCAGCTGGGAGTGTACCATGGCAGCAAGACAAGATTTGAAAACAACACGAATGATGTAAGTTTCAACATTTAATTAATAGCAAACTTCAGACTTCTGCAGCACACAAGTGCAAAAAATACACATCATTTAATTATTGTCATGTAATACAGTTTACATTGTTCATTACATTTAACTTCATCGGTATACAGTTCACATGCAAACATAAGTAATAACAGTTCATTGTTCATTTCAATAAAGTTCATTGTTCATTTTCAGCTCAACATTACTCGGTTGTGGTAGTTGGAGGCGTGGGCACCGAAAAGGAGGAGTTATGGTCATCACCACCAACCATTCCCCCCACACTAGTGTTCAACAAGTAGCTGGTGAGCGAAACATCCTGAGGCGTGCTGCAATCCTGTGGTGACATGGAAGGACGACCATGAGAAGGACCTGAAGTCAACCAGGCCTGACTGATAATGGTAGAAGATGTCGCAGGAGGGGGGGTCGGTGCAGGCACAGACGAAGAAGAAGGGGCAGCCGACACGAGAGCCTGGGGCGAAGGGCCGGATGGAGTAGCGAACATCCGGGCAGCAGGGCTGGATGAATGCTGTGCGAACATCTGGGCAGCAGGGCTGGATGAATGCTGATGATGAGGGAACATCTGCACAGGAGGACCGGATGAACTGGCTGTAGGAGCAGGGAGGACGAACTGCTGCTGATGCTGCTGAGGGACAGGAGGCAGAAACTGATGATACTGCTGTTGCTGTTGCAGTTGCTGTTGCTGCTGCTGTTGCTGTTGCTGCTGGCGCTTGCGACGATACGCCTGCTTAAACTGCATCAGGTTGTTTAAGGTTTGGGCCTGGTAATCCCACCAAGTGTCGGTGTCCATCTGCATCACCTCGTGGTAGATCATGTCCGTGAAGACCCTCTTGGACAAGCTGCCTGAGTCCGTCGGCTGACTCAACTTGCTGTGCATGTCCCTCTGCAGATCGGTGGCTTTTTCAATCAGCTGGAAATAGGAAAAAACACAACATTAGAGTAAGTCACATGGCAACTGCAATAGCATGTGCATTATTGACAATGTACTGAAAAGACACATCACCATACAGTGAACACTGGAAGTGCCAAGAAACAAAGCTACCACTTTCTACTATGGAAAAGCTACAACTTTAAAATGCAAGATTACAATTACAACTTTAAACTGCAAGATTACAATTACAACTTTAAACTGCAAGATTACAATTACAACTTTAAACTGCAAGATTACAATTACAACTTTAAACTGCAACATTACAATACGATTATCTTGATTATCATGGCAACTGAAGCAGTATACTTACTTGAGTGACAGCTTGTGTAGCAATTCCATCTCCACTAGCTGCAAGGCTGGATGCATCACAGTCATGATGATGACGAGGCTGACGTCTGGACGTCTTCTTGCTTGGAGGAGGGGCCCCCATCTTCCTCCTGCTGCTGCTGCTGTCGCCCTTGTAAGGCCCACCCTTGGACCTGCTTGTATCGGAATCCCTGCCACCATCATCCGAACTATCGACAATGACCTCCTCAGCTTCAGACGTGTCATCCTCAGTGGTAGGTCTGTTGCTGCTGGTTGGAGTTTTGGCTGATAAGCTCTGGGAAAGCTGCCCACCTTTCTTTCTTTTCCCAGCATCAACCCTCTTGATGTGGCGTTCGAGGTAGCCGAAATTCTCCATGATCCAGTTGTCCCGGTCTGTCAGGATTCTAGCGGCCCCACCAGAAGGCTTCTTGGTTGGATCCGTGAGCTTCCCAACTGCAGTGCGCATTGAGTCTATCCAAGTTTTCAGCTGCTGCGCAGTACAATCCAGCTCCTTCGCCTTCTGGTCTATCATTCGCGATTTTATGTCTATCCGCTTGTATTGAGCAAGCCGCCGGTTATACAACATCTCCTGGGACCGGTACCAGTCGGCCACATCTTGTTCCTGGTCTTCTGTGAGGTTCAGGGCTTCCTTTTTCTGCCTCTTCGCTCTTGCTGCAGGTGGGGGTGGAGCTGCAGTAGGAGGTACTGCAGGTGCAGCAGGTACAACTGGCCCAGGTAAATCTGGCATGCCTTGCGGACTTTGCGGTCTTGAAGAGGTATTACTGGCTACATCTTCTTCAACAGCAGCAGGTGGTGCAGGTTCCTCTTGGACAACAGTCTTCTTGCCAGGCCTCCCCTTTCCTCTCCTAGGTGGCATGGTGGTTAATTTAAGAAACGGCAGTAGCAGCAGCAGCAATCCAGAAGGTAATATCCAGAAGAAATGGTGGATGATAAATGAATTACTTCGATGATCAACGATGAACGGCGGGCGGTGGAATGATGCTTCTCCAAAGACGGCGGTTGTATATATACTCAGGCATCCGTACTCACTCCGTGTCAGTTTAATTAACTCCGTCTTGACGCCCAGTTCACTCCTGTATGTCCGCATTGATCTCGTGTGACACCGTGTACATAACGGAGTTAACCGGGTCAAGCAAATGACATGTAAACCCGCTCTCCCTGTTCACTCCGTTTAGACTCCGTGTTGGTCCTAGTTCACTCGTGTGGAACCGAGTTGCTCCTTGTGCTCTCCGGAGCGTACTTTTCACGCCCGGTTGACGCCGGACATAGCCGGAGATCACACGAAGTCTTTCGGTGCCAATACGGAGGTCCCCGGAGATCGACGGAGTCTACTGGGAGTCTACACGGATCTACACGGCCCAACACGGATTTCACTATTCCGGGATCTCCGGCATGAAAAATTAAACATGTTTAATTTTTTTGACGGAGTCCCCCGGAGATACCGGACCATGCCGGACACTCCCGGACATGAACAAGATGTCTATACGCCTTTCCCCGGAGTATGTGGGAGTATTACGGAGTTGACCTCCGGGACGCTCCTGCGTCTGATCCGGCTATGTGTGAAACCCCCTTAACAGTAAATAGTGTACATGGCCAAATGTGCGTTTTGCATGCGTTTGGATAAACGCATGGTTTTCACCTCATTTTAATTAGCTAAAAACCATGCGTTTTCCATGCGTTTATCCTTCTCATGGAAAACACCGTGGCACATTTGGCCATGTACACCAAATAATGTTGCAGAACATTATTGTTCAAGGCTGTATGCTGAACATGGAGGTAAGAAAATCTCAGGGATGATTTTAGGTATAATGCATAGATTTAATGGATGTTTGGAATAACAGAATTGCACTGCACACAGATTCAAAACTAAAGGACCAGTATTTTAAAAGTTATTTATGATGCGATTAAGAACATGTTACCTGTTAAGGTCATTCACGTGTGTATATAGGTATATTTATGCAATAGTTAGACAGGTGTACTAGCTTATGGTGTGCATTGTAGAGCCCCGAGTTGGCCACCCTTGTCACAGGGAGGTTCATTAATATTAACATCTACATGGTTTTAATATCAAATGCTCTCCGTTGTTGGGTCCCGGTCCTCCTTCCTGGAATGCCACTATCGTGATCCCTTAAGCTCAGAGAAAGCATTTAACCTGCCTCTCTCCATCTTTGGTGCACCAATTTCTTCTACAGACTTCTTTACTATTAATGACTGACTGGCTGACCTACTTGGCTCATCTGGGCTCATCCATACTCCCAGGATGTTTTTCTCATCAATATTTCCAGAATAATAACAGCTGGGGCATGTTGTGATACGACGAAAATGGCTTTCCCATAGACGGTACAAAACAACTGAGGCAAAAGTATTGTTGCAAATAAAATATAAGCTCTTTCAGCGTATAATTTATCAATAGACTGAATAGAGGTCTGTGCCAACGAGTGCAGTAAATGACAATCACCATTCTACAAGCTTCTCGACTAGGATGGTTTCTCCACTCTCTTGATTGAAGTGGACTTGTAATGCAGTGGATCAACACAAGATGGCTTCCGGTCACATGTCGTTCGGTGGAATTTGGAATATTAGCTGAGTGGTTGGCCGAAATATATTATAAAGTTAAGTTATTTGGAGTGTAGGTTTTTTTAAATAATAAACAACTTGTAGGAACAAATGTAACATTTAATTTTAAGGCTTTCACAAATATGACTAAATATGCAGAGCCAGAGTGGGTTTGTAAACATGGCCAACTTTTAGGGAAGATTGTGCAAAATTATCACACATTTCACCTATTTGTAAGCATTTAAGACATTTAGTATTTAATTGCTGTATCAATATTAACTAGTAAGGCACCTAGAATTGTGTTGCTAATAATTGTATAGCTCTCAACGGGTCATTAAAACATATCTAAGTAAATCTTTCAGGAATATGTAAACCGCAGTTGCAGCGTGGTGCAGAAAAGACAGTCATCAATAATGCTCAATTTAGTCCTAATTAATGGCAACCCACACTAAGTGTCATCAAAGCGCAGTAGAGGTTTTCTAGTTCCCGTTTGTCAGTTGCAAATTATTTTCTATGATATAAACCCCTTTGATCTCCCATACTCAAGTTGAGATCATTCCATTCACAGACAGCAAATTCATATTTTACGATTATATAGACAATATTTGGATAATATTGCCAATTTTTACCACCCCTGCGAACCAATTTCGGCTTAGAATAAGATACATGAAAATGTCCACGCTATGTATGGAATCTTGGACCTTCCGATGAATTTGCTAGAACCTCAACCACTGGACCATTGAGCTACCAATTAACTCTTTTATCAATTAATCTTCAACCTTTATCAGTTTGAAACTCCATGACACAAACAATCGATAAAGCCATTCAGATTAATAATCAGATAATCCCTCATCTTTTTCAAAAGATAATTAAATGTGCTTAAAATTCTTCAACACATTGTAATCCATTTATGTGCGGCCAGAACTGAAATTATCTTCTTTCGCTTTGGCAAGACTTTATGAGAGCATTAATGAAAGTTCTCTTCAAGGGGTTGAAACAAGTATTCACATTCCAAATTTAAAATATCTATTTTTCATACCCAAGCATGCATACTCTTGCCGTTACACTGCACCATTTCACATTCAGGGTTTCCTCTCCAATCCATTCTATTTGACTTCACTCCTAGGTTCACCAAGTTTCACGAGTTGTTAAAGCCATCCTACGATTGATCTTTTTTTTTTCATTTTTTCAGATTTTGCCCTATTTTCCCCGTCTGTTGTTATTCTTGATATGTTTCAATATAGCTACAGTATATTATCCATTTGCAGATATTTGGTATTTAGGAGAACTTTTTCCATGATTTGGATTATGCAATCCTTTGTTTCCGTTACAAAGTGACTTCGGTGATTTAGTAATTTAATTGACGTTTTTCATATAATTTATTTCAATGACATCACAATCCAATTCCTAAATAGCCTTGAGCGAGAAACCAAACAACACAATCCTTCCTAGGCCAAGTTTTGAGTGACTAATGCACCCAGCATACACAGGAGCCAACTAGACCAAAAGGGAGGGAGGGAGAACCCATCAGTATAGGACCTAACTTTTTCAAATGAAGAAGTAAACGGCGGAGAATATAATTCAACAGATCCCCTCAGGAGAGAGTGACTACTGATTATTACAGTTTACAATTCATCGGCCAGCAAGCACCAGATATCAATCGAGACTATAAAGGAATGAATAGGGAGCTGAGCCAGGGTTTGGTCATATCTTTTGAGAATGCCAGAGGAATGTCTGTTACTATTATTGTGAAATTGCAGCCGTTTTATTTTTCTTGTAAATAGCCTGATATGACATCGTAAAAGTAAAAGCATGGTATTTGCGTTTGATAGAGACGAATGAGACAATCATTAAAAAAAGTCCACAGCAATCAGCCTGAGCTCGTTGTAGCATCTATTTTGATGGCACAGCCTGTCGAGCTGTCCCATACCTCGCACCTATGTAAATGATCTAAACATAAGTTTGGAAAGAATGTGTCGACCATAAAGTGTTGGCCAGTGTTACCTGTCTATTACAGCTTATAAACATGCAAGGCAGAATTGCTCCAATTATAAAAAAGAGTGTCACTCTGACACGGCCATTGCATTGTGGCATATTAAATGCATGTTTCAGAGTGCGGGAAAAATTACTTTACCCCTGTTGAAACTACAATCGTTTTCGAGTAATAATTACTGTCCATGGTCAGCTGAAGTCAACACTATCATTATTACTAAAATGTAAGTAAATGAGATAGAAAGTTTTGAAAATATTATATGATATTGATAAGAGGTACAATTTCGTTGGATGGCCAAATTATCTCTCCATATTTTGTATAGTAACATAATTCTTTGTTTATTTGCCTTTTTTCCCTGAAATTAAATTATTATCATCCATATTCTCTGCTTCAATAATCAGTAATCCATTTTTCACGTCTGTCATTTAATAGCAGCTTTCCATGGTTTTGAATCATTAAAGTGACTTCAGTGATCGAGTATTTAATTATCTTTTTCCATATCATTCATTTTAATGATATCACAATGCATTCCTGGCATGAGCTAGCCTTTTAATGTCATTGAAATGAGTCTAATTAGAATTTCATTGGATTATCTTGCTATGGTATGGAAATTTTCCACTATGTTGAAATTGGAATGGCATAATTTCCTGGATGCAGTGATTCCATCTGCATTTTGTGATAGTCAGGACTTTAATTTCACATTCAATTCGCACTCAGTCTGCTTATGTAAAATAAAATAAAGACGTAAATAACTGGCTTGTTCATTTAAAGGTCCTGGGTTTCAATCCCGGGTCAAGAACTCTTAATGCGCTTCATCTCAGCCGGAAGTCAAGTCGCCGGAGATGTTCGGTGGTGCCTTGTTCCAATGTCTATGATGTGACCACACAAGTATGAGCCCTTACCAATGGGATATATTTGTAACATTGTGTGTTAATTGTAACTTATAATCTCATCATTAAATTTGCCTCTGGCAGCTGGTCACATAAGTGTTATATCTGGAGTGTTGTGCTTTAGAGGGAAAATGTAGCTTTTTATGAGGTGTTCAAGAATTGCTCTGCACTCCTCATCACCCCTGTAGCTTCCAAAGACTTTTTATTCTGACTTTTATCCCGCATTGCCCATTCACAGCACGACTAGCCTCCTTTCAGCAAACCCTCAGGGCAAGAAAGGCTCAGTTTGGCGCACAGGATCACTTATAGGCCTACTGGAGGATGAAGTAAGTTACACTTTCTCCTTCAAAAGTTACAATGTAATCAAACCATTAAATAAACTCAAATATACTATATTGTTTCGTCACTCAAAGTCCGACTCATATAAAATGTTGTACAAGCTCTACTCCAGATGACGTCATGTGAATGTAGGACTCTCATTGGCTGAGGGGTTGTTTTAACCAATGAGAGTCCTGGATTCACATAACGTCCTCTGGTGTTGAGCTTCTAAGTCCAAAAGATTGGTTTCCAACTCTATGAATTCTTTTCGGTTTGGCCCCTGCTTAAAGATTTTTATGCTAGGGGCCTCAGCCAAAGAGGCTGATAAGCCGTTCTATTCTCTTGTGGCACACGGAAAGAAGCTGTAATAAAGGCATTGGTTCTTGCAGATGATGTTATTGGAGACACCCGTTCAAGTGTCAGAGAGGTATCACCATTTAGGCACCAGATATTTGGTTTCTACAGTCATAGGTCTATGATAAAATACCCTCACTCACTGTACCAAATATTTATATGACCAAATCTTAAGTTTAAAAAGAACCATCGCTCAAATGGCAATGATATTTACAGATGATATCTCTACACCTTCAACAAATTCATGCTCAATGGCTCAGTGGTTTAAAAGAGTTGGTGGCCTTTGCCCATCGAGGATGCAGGAATTGCAAAGCAACACAGAATGCAACAAGGGAAGTGTTTTTGGAGCAGCAGTTCTCAATGAGGAAGGAAAATGAGCATCATGAACATAGTGACTCACTGGAATCAGGCTTATCTTCTGCAGCCAAAAAAGTGCTGGAGTAGGCAATGGGGTATCAAGCAGCTTACAAAGTATTCCAGACTTCAGATTATGTTCTGTCATCCCTCATGAAATAAAATACATGGTATATGATTATTTCATTTTCTTGGACAAGTACTTTACACTTTAATGGTTGAACAGAAGGATAGATTCCTTTCCCTACCCGTACTTGGAAGTAGGGCCAGATCAGAGGTAATTGACAAGAACCACATCACTGGAGAGGGGCATCTGTGCCAAAGATCTGCAGGGATGACGAACATTATATGCTTGTATCGCTCTACATTATATCCAAAAAAAAGTGAAGAAAGCTGAGCCAAAGTGTGTTGATTTTGGAGACTTATACAGATAACACTGCTGGCTACCAGTCCATGTGATCAAACCTCAGCTTTTGTCAGGCTTTATTCCAATGTCAAACCCAGGATGAACTTCTGTTTGCACTTGCCCAGACCACTGTTGCTCTTTGGACCATTAATACATCATTGGTGCATGAGGTTTGAGGTCTCAAGGAAACATTTCGAACAAATCCAGAGTGGAGAAGGAGTCTGCCAGACTCTTAAGATCTCACTGGAAAGAAGCCCATGCTGCAATAGCAGAGATATGGTTGGTACAGTAACCATTACGAAAGTCCTCATTACCAGCATGTGCTTGCAATTAATCAATAGCAGATCTACAAAACATGAGGTGTCATAGTAAAAATGCCTAATGGAGTAGTGTAAGTTCTTTAGCTTCGGGATATAACCATCGAAACAGTTTAGTTCACTCCCTCATATTCTGGATATAACTATTACCTGACCTAATGGAGAGGTAAACATGTAAAAAAACTGAGTGTGCATTGTGCAGAGCCCTGTGTAGGCCACTGCCCATTGGTGATTGAGCCATCACCCACAGTGTTACCCCCATGCCATGAGGAGACCCAGGAATCCAGGACTTGCAAGAGTGACAAAAGTCTCAGCTGGGCCACATATTTAAATTTCACAGCAGACAAGAATTTGTGGGAGTCCTTTGCAGATAACCATCAAAATGGAGGCAATGGATTCAAAAACATTATATGTCATCTGGGGGATAAGAAAAGAAAACAGAAAAGCTCAAGGCTATGGTCTTATGGAACGTGTAGGTGAATACTAATGCACACTTTGAGAAAAGTCAAGAATGTGAAGTTGGATGGAAACTGCAGCACCATGAAACGCTGACAACCACACTCAATTTAAACAACTCATACAATATATATTTTATATAATTCAAGATACCCACTCTTTCTTGTGTCACTTTAAAGGTAGACTACAAAAATTAATGACCAACAAAAATTATTGACCAACAATTTGAACTAGTCTGTACATGACTGAAGATGTACTGGGAACTGAGGTGCGCTAACCAGTCATTAAAGTCTGAAACGAAGTGATAGGGAGCATGATCACAAATGCAAAGAAAACAGCTTCAAAAACATGTCTAAATTTTGGTACCAAATTTCTCTTAAGATCAGAGGTATTAGGTTCACAGAAAGGCATCTCTGAATGACACGAAATTCAAAGCATCTAATCCACCCAAATCTAAGACCGCGTTTTCCATGTAACTCAAGGGCAGTAAACAGGTTTTATTATATGGGGTCTCAAGGATATAAATCCGAACTTGGACATGGATTTCCCACAACCATATATATAATCATGCTTGTTATATTTCAGGTTTGACTGTATCTAGACAATACTAGTTAAAAGAATATCAACAGCTTAGCTTCACAGGCAGTCTCAATGAACCTCCTGCTTGATATCCAACTCATTAATAGACCTTCATCATAATAAATCACAATGCAGTTTCCATGACAACGGCAAATATTTATCTTTAATTTCCAGGCTTTTGATGATGACTAAAGGAGCAGATAGCAATAACGCACTCGAGCTGACGGGGGATAAAATTTGCACCTAAAGAATTTCTTCCCATGTTTGGGGTTCTTCTGTACTCGTGTGTGGAATAAACTGAGTCAATTAAGACAGACAGACGGACAGATTTACCATTTTTTCCGTTCCTTTAGTCATGGACATTTTTAAAGTTCTCAGCTGCCAGGGTATGTAAATGAATTTTATTGACATGTAGCATGTCGTAGCGGTCACAAAAAATCTATGTAAATGTGTAGTATTCTGCAGGTAACACTGGTTTAGCTGCAAGGGCCTAAGCTCTCCCACCAGCGTTAACAAGGGAGTTGCGAAGTACCCATAACACCCAATGGTGCAACGAAGTGATTGCAGGAGGACTCTCGAGCAGTCGAATACCTTAACCACCAGACTACAATATCTCGAGCGTTGCAGAATAGTATATCCCGAATGGTGCATAGTATGAAATTCCTGTGCAAATTATTCATGCAATGCAAATTGTCATCTTTCATGAATAGGGCACCAACCACAAAGACCAAAATTGAAATAAAACCTCAAATGAAATTCACAAGCATACAACTAGCTATTTTTCAAGTCATTAGATAAAAATCACAGGCAGAAATTCCTGCCATTTAAGAGAAGTCACATAGATGGCGCCATAAGTCAGTTTAGGCACAATCCCTCTAGTGGAAACAAGCAAATGTCCATATCGATGACATTTGCATAAAATAAAATATCTATGAGGAGGTATTACCACTTCTGAAAACAAAGAAAGTATTTCACGCAGACAACAAAACTTTTCATTATACTTCATATTTATTTTTTATAAATATTTTCAACCGAATTACCTTACAATCTTAAGCAGTCAAGTAAGCACAAACTCTTACTCATAATTTCCAATGCAATGCGAAAGATTTTTGCTGATTTCACTGCATACGACACGTAACTTTTCCATTGTAACACATTCAATGACGATGAAATTGCGTCTTCAATATTCATAACAGTCTCTTTTACACGGGAGGTGATCCTTCACTATCTCTGACTATCTCAACCTCTTCTCTTGCCTTGTAAACTTTGTGGGCGTTAACGGGAAGATAATACCAAGCTTTGTAATCACTTCTGTCGTGAATCAGCTGTCTGACTTTCCTCTCCAAAAGGCTGAAATGACAAAATAAATTGTGAAAGACAATTTTGAGAAATCTTCTAAAATGTACACAAATTCTCACGTTAAAGCTATACCAAATAAGCATTCAGGAGCGCACCATTGACACTTTTTTGACTGATATTACCTCAAATGCCATGTACATGTACATTTTTAGATTACATTGCTATTGGTATCACATTGATTGCTATAACAAGAAAAATGACATTGCCATTCATGAATTGTCAATAATACTTCTTTGTTTTTCACATATTTTTCCTTTTACTGCTTTTTCTAAATTCTTTGTTTGTAATGCACTGTGTAATACAAAATGAAAATCTGTTACCCTTGTAAAACTTAAAAGCAAATACCCCATTCTGTGACCATAGGGTGTCGGCTTAACATACCTTACATTCAATTGGTCAATTACTTTCATCAGATGAAATAATGATACAAAACGGTAAAATATTCTAATTAAAAAACTTCTTACTCAGCCTCTCGTTTCCTCCTCATCATATCAAGGACATGCAAGTTCATTTCATATGATTTCTCTGGGGGTGTTATAAAATGCTTTGCTATAAACCTTGAAATTGGACTCTGAAAAATATTTGAAATACAGACAAATAAATCTAGCAGCTATATCAGCCTCCAGCAATTGTTTTTCTTGTACAATCTGAATTCTAAGTAAAAATTGTCTAATGTTACATCACTTATCTGTATAATCTCACTGTCATGTGTAATACAAAATAGATATATTTGTATATTGTTATACTGTACATCCAAATTGATCCTGACATGGTAATAATCTATATTCTTATAACTCAGAAAACACTTAATTTTCTTAAACATATTATTCATTATAATACATACCTTGTAGTATTCATGCAACTGTGGTTCATAACCTTCCGGCATGTCTGCCAATTCATACTTGCCTGAAACAAACACAAGTCAATTTCATCAGTTAGTTTTTTTTTCAATTGTGACAAATCACTGTAATACAACAAACTACAGTGACTCTTACATAATCAAATTTTCCAAAGTTGAATCTTTGCACAAGTCGAACCAAATTTGAAGGACCACTGGCTATTTACTCCATTTGTGAATCTTGAAAGAAATCAGTTGGTCCATTTTAATTAAACTTAAATGCAAGGTTCACATTATGTTATATTTTTCCCATAGAAAAATACATCTCATCAAAGACTTCTACGAATCCATAAAGGTAGATGGCGTGCCATGATTGTACCACCGAAAAAGCTATCCAAATGAAAGCATTAGTAAATATTAAAGGGATTTACTAAATCCAATTTGTTTACATCTTGAGTAAGTTATTTCCAACAGTGTAGGCAACATTCATACATTAATACAGCACACAAGCATACACATACATAAACATCTACAAATCATAAAACAAACACAAAAATCAGACATCACATCATATTAATGGAAAAGAAAAGAATATTATAATAAACGATAGGAATAACAGAAAAGTAAAGTGCAAGGTGGAAGGGGGGGGGGGAGAGAGAATGAGGAGACAGAAGGTGGCAAAGTATAATATGCATAGACATAATCAAACAGAGAAAAAAAGAAATCACACATTTATTCATGATAGTTACTTATAGAGGGTGCACATTTGATACAATTACAATGGCATAACAACAGCACAGAAAAGTAAATTTGATTTCTAATTATTTATGCTAATGATTATTTGACAAGAATTTCATGATATTCAATGTGCTGCAAAAATGGAATAATTGGGTAATACACAGTCTGAGTTCAGAGACTGTTTATCCAAATTCGATCTTGTTGGGAGAGAATATATATCATTTGATTGTTGAATCAGTCTATTGGTGAGATAAGCTTCTATAGTAGTAAACAGGGGTCGAAATGCGCTTACAATTTTGGGAGTCAAATGGACTCGTAACAAAAAGTTTTTAGGAGTCCGTCTCTAAATATAGGAGTCAACAGGTTATTTGCCGGGCCATATAAACAAACAAGCAATTATGAACCTCCTTTAATCGAAAAAACATTTATTCAGAATCTGAAAAAACATCAATTTTATAGGAGTAAGACGGACTCCTTTGCAGTCGGATTTTGAGAGTCCGAGTGAAATTTAGGGAATCTCGGACTCTCGAACATTTCAAACACTGGTAAAGTGTTTAGAGCCATGGAAGTTGGGTAGCTAATTATTTATTGCAACATAATGAGAAGCGTCGCCGATTCGCGATTTCAAGGTTATGAGATTAAAGTAAAGACTTGATCAAGTAATACAATATTATGTACTCACCACCAAACACATTTGCACAAAACACTACGATGGCAATTGGTACCAGACCCAACAATACAAAAAAGTGCTGAAAAGAAAAAAAACATGTTAATTCACATATTCAATGATATTATTGGAAATTAATTAATTAAAATGAATGGGTATGGGGACTTTGACAGAGGCACCGAATTACTGGATGCCTTTCTCAGATGAGACTATACAGAAATAATTACCATATCATTCTTGAATTCCGTCCATTGGTACGTGCTATGGCGGATGTCCATTTTTTTGGCATGACCTCCCATTTGTCGAACACATACTGAAAAATAATAGTATATCAGACAATCGTAAAATATAAGTGCTGCTGTGAAAAAAAAATAAAAAGTTATTTTAGTTTGTTTACTCTCAGATATCTACATTGTACATAGACAAGATCATATTGACATTAGGTTTTTGTTTTGTTTTTTCAGACACAAACACTTCAACCAAGAGCATAATGTTTGACATAACTTTAACAACTCAGTGGCAGTATTTTCAATTTTGATAACACCTTAATTTTGTCATCAAACATGCATCAAATGCTTTTGACAGCTGTCAAGGTCAGAGAAAAACGTCAAATTGCAAGAATAACGCTCGATTAGCATCTTTTAAAAAACGACACATGGACACAATACCTGTTAATGGAGCTGATTTCACTTTACTTTCAATCAACGATCTTCTGAGTGGGGCCCAAAAGCATTTCACCGCGACAGAAGTCGGGCGCAGTGTGCTTTGCACCACCATCTTGGCACCACTGCAGTCTCACAGAAAGGGCAAAATAAAAATGAAAACGTTTCTACAAATAATTCTGAATATTACCCTGTCTATGTTTTTACAAATTAACTATTAAATTAAAAAATTTTAAAAAGTTATATTCTATAAATAATGTTTTTTTAATGTACAAAATATTTTTCCTAAATTTCAGCCAATCACAAGCCGAATTGCTATCGATTCAAGCCCGTTAGTTCGCAGCAAAAATGGCGGACCTTTTGGGCTCAATTTTGGGAACGATGGAGAAACCTCCCAGTGTGGACGCAGAACAAAAGAAAAAGATTAAAGGTGTGTATATAATCATAGATGGAGTCTTTATGCAGACGTGGCTTGGACATGAAGATGGTCAACCTTGTCTAAATTGGTTAAATATTTACTCAAACGGGACAATCGTTCCTGTTGTGTCCTTGAAGCAGGAACCGGAAATTGTAATGATGTTTGTAAACAAAGCCACGTGGTTGTCAAAAAGCTGTCAAAATCATGACAAGTTGCCCACAATTGCATGGCACCCTATTAGGGTAATTTTTCAATCTTAATTATTGCATTTCAGAGAGACAGAAACAATTGGAAAGAGCACAGGAAAAGGAAAAAGAGAAGTTGGCAAAATTCAAGGAAGATGTTAGTGAATTTATTTACAATACATAATGTATTTACTTTGTACTTAAACCTCAAAAGACAATTTCTCTATCAAATTGGTGTTTATTTAATACTTCAAAATTGCAGATGCAAAAAAAAATCCAGGAGTTAATTAAAGATTCAGCAAAACAGAAAATAACATTTGATCCCATGTTGAAAGTTCATCGAGCTGTTGTGTGAGTATATTATGCATAATTTGTGTACATTATTAAACTTTTTTTTTAAATATTAGAACACTAGAATTACGGTCTGCGTGTTTAAAGTGATTGCATTTTGGAAGTACTTATATATATAAATATTTTCTTGTAATTTGCAGCCACGAAGTGGCAGAAGTGGCTGGGCTCACGTCGTTTTCATTTGGGGAGGAAGAAGTTGATCGTTATGTGATGGTCTGGAAGAAGGTAAATTTACCTGTTTCTGTGTGTTTCTTGCAATGAAATTTTTCTGGCTAACACAATTATGGAATCATATTTGATGTTCATTGGTAATAAGTTCACGGAATAAATATGCATTTTTTGCTTTGGCAGGAGTATGCCCCCTGTGATGAAGAATTGAATGCCTTACGAAAGGGTGAAGAGTGGGACCCCGAAAAGGCTCGGCTCTTGAAAATACAGGTAGTCAAGTGTGTAGATGAAACCAGTGTAGAAATTTATGAAATTCTTGGTCTATTATTTCATACCTGTACACTTTGGGAAACAGTTCATATCAAAGACTTAAAAACATGCTGTTGTTAATGTTGCCTTCATATTGTGTAATTTTAATGATTTACTTTTTATTTTAAGGAACAGGAACAGCTTGAAGAATCCAAGAAACAGAAGAAGGAAGTTGTTCCAAAATCCAATTACAAAGAAAAGTATCAGCACCTGATCGGATCAGTGGCCGCAAAGGATGCCGCTAAGATTACCTCAGCTAATGCTTCATATGGGTTTGGTAAGTGCTAAAGAAATTAATTTGTTGGCCATTGTTGCAGGAAAAATCACTTGTGCTGTAGTTTTGAAGTATGAGAACTGGCACACTGTAAAAACATTTTCTTTGAGAACAATAAGAACTTTTTCTCATGGTTTGAACTGTAAAACATATATATGTTTATTTTATCTAGGATTATGAATATAATATTTAGTTTTTACATTTTAGTCAATTAATTTCTTCTGTACTGCAAGTCAATGAACTTTAATTTTGCCGGTTATCTGGCTCAGGTTGCATTTTTGAAATATGTACTTTGTCTGATTTTGCAGTGCCAAGTGAAAACAAAAGAGACTCTCGAACAATAGAACAAGTCATGGCCGAAAGTCAAGCTCGGAAACGACAAAAGACAGACGATGATAAATGATGACAACTAGTTATTTACATAGGTAAAATGTAGCTGTGAAGAATATTTTGTTCATGTTTTGAATTGTATCCATTTTATTTATGATTGAACAATGTTTATTTTGAACCCGACTGCATTTCAGGGGATGTTATATAAATCATATGTAAATATCCATTGCCTCATTAAGTGAAGTTTGTATTCAAAATACAGTTTTTCAAATAATAAATTATTAATATAATCGAAACACTGAACACGTTTTCATTAAAATGTCTTAGCCTCTAAAACACGGGCCTAATTATTTTGTACATGTGGTACTAGAAAACTGCAGTTACCAATTCCAGGATGACTTTATCTGGATGGCTTAGATTGACGTATCACCAAAAAAATTTAATTTGTAACTCGAAACCCTTTTGTGGACATTACAATTTTGTCCCTTGTCTCTTTTGCATCACGTATAGTGTTTGTTAATAGGACATTGAGGCAGTTTACACTTACATTCTATAATATGTTATATATATATACACAACACAAAAAGGTGAAAAACAAGAGACCTACTATTAAAACCACCAGTTGTGGTACTGTACGTACTATTAACGACGATGTGCTCTTAATTCTGAAGTAAGTTACTATGTGCACGAAGTTGAAACATTTTTGATCAGTGCCAAAATTCAGTGGTTTTTTAAAGAAAGGTATCATTTTTCATGGATGAAATTTCCCCAAAGTGAGTGCCTACTGTATCCGAAAATTTAGGACATTACATTGTCTGAAAATGAAAACTTTATTTAACCATGATGTAAACACATTCAAACATCATTTAAGCATCGTACAAGTCTCATACACAAAGCTATAAATGCAAACAATAACTGTTAGAAGATGGAATTACAAAACAAGATTTACAACAAATCACATAAATCAGCTGGCGTATGTACAACAGTAATCTTCAACAGACAAAACGGAATTAAAAATTCACTGTCAGAAGTAAGTAATTTAAATAGTTTAAAAGCTACTAGAAATGTAAGAAAAAGTTAAAAATTGCTTTCACTGTGAAGCTTGCATATGTAGTGAATATTATAATTATAACTGGGATGTCATTGTCAAGAATAGCAAACTGTATTTCTTAAGAGTAAAAACATTTCAAACTATATCAATGAAAGTCGAAGAAAGAAACCCTTTGGTCTTTGTAAAATTTCCACAATTCACTCGTTATCATGCATTTGAATTGAAAAGTGAAGCTTTTTGTGCCAAAAAAATTTACATATTATTGCTATAATCTCACCATTGCTTACTTTATATTTAGCATTCTTATGCAAATTGCAATGCCACGCAGAACAGCTAGGCGTATCTATGATCCAGTATGGCACATATACAACTCAGTAATATTTAGCATACTTTCGGTAAAAATACAGCCATTATTTCTGTCCTAATTCATGTTATTAATATCACTCAAGCTTCCGTTTCTGTCTCGGGGTAGTAGGTTTTCTCAGAGTAGAAGATCTCCTCAGTGTCTTTGTCTATTATCAACAAGAGGGCAGCACCGATCACAAAGACGGTAGCACCCCAGGCAACGCCGTATGCCCAGCCGAAGAACCACTGGCTACGTCCGAGGGTGTGCACTTCTTGTAAGAACATGACTGGGAAGACAATTAGGGCGATGATGAGAGCCAGTGCTGAAAAGTAATAGAATTTGAATATACAGTTAGAATCACTATTTACAACAACAATACTATTACAAAATGTTTTTCTTTGAATTATGATATGGAGGTTAGGATATCAGAAAGCTTATTGCTTAGAAATAATGTATTGCTGGCAGATATAAAGAAAACAAATAGCTGACTGCTAAAATGAGTTTTGCATATCATACCACAACATTTTTTATATTCAGTTATTGCTTTAACTTACCAGCAAAGACGAAGAAGTACATGGCCGCTTTGTAGAACTTGAACTTGTGTCTGTAACTCGTTGAAGTGAGACCAATCGCGCAGAGAATTGTTCCGATAGCAGACAAAATAAGACCAATAATGCAGAGGGAGGCACATCCTATCAACCAGTCTGAAAAATTGAGAAGCTTGTTAATCGATAACTGAATTAATTGAATTAAATTATTTCAAAAAGATATTTGAATGACATATCATTTATGAAACTGTTGCAGGTTCAAGAAATATTATTTACACAATTTTACATTTGATTTTGTTGATATATGTGTTCTATAGCATCTTTTCGTGAAATATTCGGTTGTGATTGATATTTCTCTGGTAAATTGTTGAATTACATGAAATATGTAAATAAATATTGTGAAATACTTTAACAAATTTAGAGATGTTTCGCTGATAAGAACGAACTCCAAACAATCTGACTGTAACAATGTGAAACTTCAAAAGCATTAAATTAGTGTAAAACGAGGTTAAAAGCCAAGATTAGAAGCGAAACCATTTCAACACGAAATGTACCAATTAAAAAAAGGAAAAACAAAAGTAAATTAATTCATTCTAAAGAAAACACTAGAATGAAATTATGAATTATTACATTAAAAAGGCAACAGTAAAAACAAAATTAATGTAAACTTTATCTTAGAAACATAACAATTCAAAGGCGGAAAACAGGAACAAACCAGTCAAAAAAATATCGGAGTAAACCTGGAAATGTTCCAAATAGAAGTGTAGGCTGGTATGCCCAGCCTAGTAACCTTGACATTGGGAATGCTATGCACATTTTCCAGATAGGATTTCTTGGCTTATTTTTTAGTGCATCAAAAAAGTATGAAAAAAGAGATATGTCAAAATATTGGCGGATGAGCTATGCTAATACTTTTTAAAAAGCAAAATTCTAACAAATCTTAGAAAGTAATACATTTTCAAAATTACTAAAAAGATAACTAAAAATTGGGACATTAAACTGTTCTAAAACCTATTAAAAACTAAAAGGTAATAAACATTTAGAAAAATGTTAAGGTCATCAGTAATACAAAGCTGTTGGTTTTACTAATGATTAATTACAATTTATGGTGGTATTTTTTAACTAATAAGAAAAACAGTAGAAAAACAGTAGAAAAACAGTGATATGGAGCACCTGCGTATAATTATGGACCAGGAATTCTTAAGCAAACTTTTGTCATTCTGCTGCTTTGTCAAAAATTACTCAATGAATGTTTACCTTAGGCTGACACCTATAGTTAACGGAAAGTTAACATGTTTGTTTTAGGGGACTTACTAGCTATAAAGAATATAGTTTAAATCATGGGACAAACAAAAGAATTATTGTGATGAAGTTGGCAATGTCCAGGAGACAGTGTTTTGAATTAGTCCATTAACCTATCTGGAAAGATAACAGTTGGAGTGGAAGATAAGTGGAGACAGTTTAAGTTATCATTGTAGATACCAGCTTTGAGCATTTAGAGGCTATTTGGGTTTTTGAGTTGAATGAAGGCATTACAAGCTGCAGTTAGGCATTTAGAAGTTGATCAATACCAGTAGGAAGAGTTAATTAGAACAGTTAAAAACAAATGGAGACAAAAGTATAACTCGAAGTTATGTGGCTGTTAGTAAATTGTAAGTGAACCACACAGACGCAAGTAACAGTGTTCCATACAGAAGGCAGCCATCTTGAAATCAAGAAATATCAGCTGTTTCTATTCAGAGAATTAATAAATTATATTTATATTTATAGAAACAGCTGTTTTTTTATATTTATAGACCTCGGAGTCCCTGGCCATCTCCAATGAAGCGCTTGGCACGAGCTTTAGCACCTCCTGGTATCTCTGAAGCTGTTTCATCAGCTGTGGTACTCAGCGGTGCCAGGGTAGTCAGCTGTTCTGCCCCAGCTGTAGGGGCAGCTGGGGTGGTGATGTTTGAGTCTGAGTCTGGAGTGTCACCAGGCGCTGTGTTATTGCCATTCGTGCTGTCTGAAATTTTTGTTGAAATTCTTCATATTTCTTAGTCGGTTTGATGAATTGTAATTTTATGTTTTGCTGTTGCAACATTTTGTCACACAAAGCCTGTGAACATTAACTGTTAGCAAGAAGTTTGCAACTAAAAAGTAAAGGGTATCCCTGCATTTGTAAATTCATAATTAATACTTTTTGATGCTGTTCTGAATGGTTACATTTGGTTCAGTGTGACTTAATTGGGATCAATGAAGCATTTGTAGGAAAATCTGACAGAATTATGGGTTTCTTTTTGTGATAAAGTCCTGTAAGTTTTAAATTCTCAGAAAATGTTTAACCCGCTAAAATTTTTGGAAAAGAGTGAAATTTGATGAAAAAAAAACCCAGTATATTTTAACATGACTGCACACAGAAAATATTCAATACAAAGACTTTACGCTATAATGGTATCATACTTAGGCTACAAAATAAGTCTACAATATTGTTCACACAGCACTGAAAAACCAGCAAATAATGAAATGATGAATTATTTTGATGATACATTATGCCACTGTGTTTGCTTTAAAAACTTTTTTTTTTATTAGATATATTCATAACATTATTAGCAGTGTAGTACATATATTGCCAGTTTGTCGATGATAAATCTAAGCCGTCCAGAAGTAAAATGGGTTAGCATCATGTCATGCGTGCTATTTCTGTGATGACACCGATACATATAGTATAGTAATAAATAATATTTTGATAAATATTGGTGTAAATTAACTCTCAATGACTCATCGTCAATGATCATTACATAACATAACATGTGTTTTTCCTGATAACGGAATTATCGATATTTTGATATATATGTATATCATATTTCCAATCATGCACATTTTCTCTTACCATTATAACTGTTCGGATAACATAGCACTGTGTTATTTTCCCCTATTTTGCACTCCTCCCAGAGACCCTGTCTGTAGCCATCACTCTCCAACCAGGCTGTGGTGGCAATCGCTACAATCAGGAGAATTAAGCTGACGAAGCCACAGAGGCAGGACATCACCTGAAAAAGATGAAATGAGTCAAATGAGTTATATTATAGCTACTTCATATAGTATGACGTACGAGTCTAATTGACGATGAAACAAACTTGCAAAGAATTTGAAATTTGTGCGTTTATCTGGCATCAGTAGAATTGTCAGGATTTTCCATTTTCATGATTTTGGTGTTGATGTAATTTGCTTCCATTTTACAAATATATATATATATATATATATATATATATGCAGTAGTGAAAAAACTAAGTTTTTCTATTGACATAAAAATGATTAAAGATTGTTACATGAGCAAGAATTTGATGTAAAGATTAATTAAGTTTTTGTGTATATACCTAGCTCTGGAATTCATATTTATACAATAACACAAAAAAGGAGGATATTTACGTATTTGGAACCACACTAAATTTTTCTACTGATTCGTTCTACTCTTATAGGTTAGCTGATTAGTCACATTATAAGCAGTTGTAGTACATATATTGCCAGTTGGACAATGATAAATCTAAGCTGTCCGGAAGTAAAAATGGGCATAAAGTCATTTGTGTGATGGATATGGTTTATCTAGGATATTTGTTAAAAGGTAATAGAACGGACCCTCTGTTAACACCAATTGTAACTGATTTTAACAAGAAGTTCAATGCATTTGCTGGAGATCTGGATTGTTTATCTTCTGAGGTCAAAGGTTTCTTGTTTCAGCAATACTGTACAATTGTATCATGCTGATGTCAATAAGCTGAGAGTCACTTGGCTTAAAGCTTTGAGGAGGCTTTTTAAATTACCAAACAGAACATATTGTAATTTTTACCCTGTATCACCAGTATATTACCACTCACTGTTATAGTAGATATAAGATTCCTCAGGCACATGTCATCTGGGTGTAGACATAAAAATAATACAGTTAATTTTCTATTTAGTATGTGCAGCAGTTTAGACATGTCTGTATACTGGCTAGAAATTTCAGATTTGTCTGTAATAAGTATGGTATGAAGCCACGTGATGTGATTAATTGTAGTCCAAGCTATATTAGTGAACTTGTAAAAGCAAAGTACTACATAGCCAATTGTGCTACGTGCGTTTTCCATTCATAAACGCATGGTTTTTGCCTCATTATAATTAGCTAAAAACCATGCGTTTTCCATGCATTTATCCTTCTCATGGAAAACGCATGTGGCACATTTTGCCATGTACAAAACTGTTTTAGAGAGTGACCAATAATTGGTGTTCAAATCATGGAATCAATTCATATCAGGGATGAGTGGTGTGAAGACTTTAGTGAGTAAAAAAGATATCTGTGATATTATAGAATATTTAGCCACAAATTGATTATCTGGGGTTTTTGCTTAACCTCTTTTTTGGGTGCAAATCATTGTTTTAAATATTTTATTTTTGTTATTAATCTTGAATTTATACTGTATATTTTATACAAATAAAGCTTATAATAATAATGTCATGCATGCTAAATTGTCAAAGATATGGTTGAGAAGTGAAAATGGAAGTTGAATACTCAGACCCACTTATTTAGTAGCAAACAATCTGTTAGTAGACAATGACTTTCGTCTTTTGTTACAATTATTCTCATTATATTGTCATTATTATAACGGGTCCAATAAATTAAGTTATCTAGTTTGTGATATTGACCAATGTTGATTTTGATTATTACATGTAACAATGTGTAAACATTAGCACTGCTTATTATTCTATATCTAATTAATATGATCTTACTACAGTAACCTTAACCTCACAATCAAGCTAGACCACATGTACTAATAATTGTGCATGTCAGTATATGATATTTCTTGTGTATATATATATGTGTGTGTTGTATGGCTTTTGTGGCTGGTGCTATGTCTAAATCATAATTGCAACATCAAGGAGAGATGTGTGGATCCAATGTTGCAGGTAGTAGTTAACATTATAGGAGCTAATTAGGGATAACATTTACATCACGTGAAATTCACTCTTTTTTTTTTGTGACAATATCATGTATACTATAGTCATTAGCTATATATATTTATTTATCATTTTTTGCATAATAAAGAGGGCTATAGATTTAAGCTATAATAAAACCAATCCTAGCTAGTGAACCAATGCAATATACATTAAATAGCTGTACAATATGTCTATCCTATCCTATCCTATCCTATCCTATCCTATCCTATTACTCACATGTCCATTAAGCACTTGAGCTTGTATATATGTTGTGGATATTCCCAAAGATGTGAGGTAGCTGGAGATATGCTCCATTGTTGATGTGACAAACGAGCTCTCCTGGTGTTGCTAACAGCCAGTGTTCTGGTGTATAGCACTCACATTGGGTTGGGGGGGGGGGGGGGTAAAGAACCCTGCTCTGCTAATATACCCCCTTGCGGACTTATATCTAGGTCAACAGGTGTGACAAGGAACGCACGTGGGCCGTAGGAAACTATGCCAGTGCCATCTAGGATGAAATCGCGATCTCATCAGGTGAAATGAGTGTAAGAAAATTTAAAGATTTGTTGCAATGATTCTCTGACATTATAATCATTGTATATAAAATGTTTTATTAATTGATCTGGTTCAATTCATTTAATATATTTAATTGTTAAAAGTTTACAGCAATGCCAATGGCCCAATGCAATGATCGAAGCTAATTAATATAAGTAACTCCAAAATATCATAGATTGAGATCACTTTTAGTTGTGAAGTAAACCGACATTTTTTTTTACCATATATTATAAAAGTATATACATAGAAGTAAATAAAATAATGACAAAATATTCATAGGGTAATTATAATTAAACATAGGTGTGTAATCCTAAAGGCATTTCATTAAGAATAATAGATCTGAATTCGAGCGTGTAGAGTTTGCGTTCTAGTTTTGTCTTGATATTGGCTTGGATGAGAAGGGATGCAAGATATGGGGTGGTATTATTTTCAGCAGACAGTGTGACACGACAAACAGATAGACAATTCTTTCCCTACCTTTCCCAGCTCAACGGTCAACTGGGGCATTTTTGGCTGCAGAGCTGTCCATCTTGTGTTATATCTCGAAGGAATGTTTTGTCTGTTTTTCTCTTCTGTTTCCATGGTAACTACTGTTTTAAGTCATTATATTGCAACTTTTGGCAGACAGTCTTTTGCTCGTTGCGTACATTCTAAACCAATCATTATAAAGTTTCCAGTTTCAATCATGTTTTAATTATTTGTATCCGTGTGAAGTTCATTGTGAATGGTTTAGGCCAGAAAGCTGCCAGATTGCCTATAGATTATTATCATTCAATATTGCAAAATAATTCTTCATAAACCTGAACAATATCAATCAGGTTTCTACTAAATCTGAGTCACTTTTAAAGAAGTCTGTATTTTGCATGGCTTAGTCATATGCCTTACAAATTAAGTATCTTGTGCTACTCCATATCCTTTTATATGCATTTCCTTCATATTATTACATTTATATGCTTTGGAAATGAGAGCATTCCGGAGCCTCCAGATATATATATATATATATATATATATATATATATATATATATATATATATATATATATTGGCATATATTTAGGTATATACAAATCACGAGTAACACCAGTTAGTAAATAGCAAAATACTATCCCCTGTGCATCCAACACTGAAAGTTGTCACAAGTATAATAAACACGGCTGCAGCTGCATATTAAATTGTCTTAAATAGTTTTCTTTCCAAAATGGTATATATACAAGGACTAATATGTCCAGAGTATACCAATTTAAGCTGTTAAGATGGAAGTTTAAGTTATAAAGACATGCAGAAATTATATATATTCATATATATGCATTCTGAAGCTTCACTAAGTCCAGTGCAATGGAAGGTTTAATTTTCACTGAGCTGAACTACAGATTAGTTTTATATGATCATTTTGATTGGCCTGATCAGAGATAATCTGCATCACTAGCTGTGCGGTCAGTTAGGTTCATTGCAGACGCTTGACCAGTCCAGTTTCACGGTTGAGTAACAATCTACTCATGGAAATTGCCTGGAAAATGAGAATTCGGGGAAGCGAAGATTTTTTGGGCAAATGAAGGAAATAGTTAAAAAGATCATCAAAAATGATCCAAGATCAAAGATGCGGTGAGTCATTCTATGGAGATCAAGACACGTCACTGGGAATTCCGGATGTGAGGAATAGTATAATTATGCATAGAAGGCTCACAAGCTTTTCTTCCTTTTTTAGCTTTGCTTACTTGATTGTCAAAGCAACCTATAGTCCCCTGTCTTCAGGTTATTGATTGATTGATTGATTGATTGATTGACTGAATGACGTCTCAATGCTACTGCAGTCTGAAGCTTAGACAGCTTATACGACCAGCTGCCAGAGGGAGACGTAATGATGAGATGATAAGGATTAGAGTCCAAAATGCATGTTACACATTTACCCAATGGATGGGGCTTTCACTTGCATCAGCAAAGACAACCAGTACAGGCACCTCCAATTTAATGTCTCATGTGATAGACATCCAGCTCGGTTCTATGTCCAAAGAAATTAACATAGGGTGCATGCCCTATTATGGTCAGTGGTCCTAATATGGTCAGTTACAATTAGGAGCATACCACGACCTGTTACTCACTTTTATCTGTTATTAAGATGTAGCTCACGAACAGTGCCCAGGTGAGGGATGAACCAGTGAACTTCAGCAGAGCTGGCCAATGTGGAATAGAGTCTTTTCACTGAAGAGCCCTGAGTTCAGCAAAACATATGTCCTTCGTCTCCTCTGACATATTCAATAAATATAACTTTCTCAACAAAACAACAAAAATCAACTGAATGATAAGGTGTCAATTATACATTAAAATGCACTAAAAATACTGCTGCTAGGATGCACTTTGCTTCAGACAATCAAAGCCAAGGGCGGGAACTTTATCAGCCAATAGAATTGCAGTATTCTGTCATAGCCACCTGGTGGAAGTATAGAGAACCTTCCGTGAAAATCCACTATTGGCTGATGGCTTGATCATTAGGCCACCTAATCAATTGATTGATTGATTGATTGATTGAGTGACTGGCTGACTGATTAGAGTCAAAACAGGCGCTTTTTCTGACAAGTTGCTATTATTTGATTTCAATCACGTGACATGTCACGTACGCATTGATTAATCGATTAATTGACGGAATCATCTGCATTTATAAATAGCTATTGGCTTGGTAGTCATTTTGAATTATTTATCAATGCCAACAGAACCTATATGTTTTTTACACTGATTGATTGATTGATTTCCAACATACAGAGCTTGCCATCCAATATACCGAGCTTGCCTTCCAATCAATACCTCTTGATTGCATGACTTCATTCTACCCTTGACAGCCCACCCCTATAGTCTATATATCTCATCTGCATCAGATATATCTAGTGTGGCATGGAACATTGTTTATACTTCGTACACATCTGATATTGTCTTTGGCCATGATAAGATCGTATGCAGTAGACAGCCCAAGGAAGGTCCAGGCAAAGACAGCTAGAGGCATTCAACGCCTTTCTGCGTGAATATCAAATTTCATATAAATATAGATGCAAAAATATGATCTTGAATCCTTGAAAATCGAAATGGGTTAAATTTGTGAAGTTCATAAATGATACTTCAGGAGATTATCTTCCATAATTGCAATTCCAGATTTGTCTTAGTCTTACAGTAAAATTCCAAGCATAAAGATCCGAATTGTAATTTTCCAGCTATTACTGCAGTTTTGTTTTAGCTTTTATCGGTAGAAACCATTACCAATAAACCCCATTCAAGTTTTCTCATGTAATCAGAATTAAGACTCCTTGAAATCCATGAATTATTATATAACCATAATATTTTGAAAACTGCCTTTCCTATAATTAATGTTACATCCAGCATTATCCATTAGTCAAACTAGTACACACTTGCTATTATTGACCTCTCTCAGTCTCACCGAATTCTCACTGAGACCCAACCGAGTCTCTTAGAGACTTAGTATAGAGACCATGGCCATATACGGAGCATTGAGAGGAGACTGTGGGAGACAGGTGCCACTTTGCCATTCTGATCTCGCCCTATACCACGTGACTCTGCAAGATGAGAACGAGGTTACAAGCAGCGCCGCCAATGCCACTGTGGACAACCGAGTAAGTACATTTCGCAAAGGGCAACAGTGTTAACAAAGGTTAACTAGGACTTGTGTGTGTTGTTTGCCTCACGAGTCTATCTATCTATCTATCTATCTATCTATCTATCCATCTATGATCTATCCATCTGTCTATCTATCTATCCATCTGTCCATCCATCTGTCTATCCATCTAGCTATCTATCTATCTATCTATCTGTCTATCCATATGATCTATCTATCTATCCATCTATGATCTATCCATCTATCCATCTGTCTATCTATCTATCCATCTGTCTATCCATCTATCTATCTATCTATCTGTCTATCAGCTATCTATCTATCTGTCATTCTTTTTCTTTTTTTCTACTGATCTCTCCATTTTCATCCTTTCCTGTAACACACGGTTTTGGTACAATTTGCATTGCAGTATGTTCTAAAATAATCTCTCAATACTACTGACCAGAAGCTTAGTCTGTAAGGACCATGCAGTTATCAGAGGCATGCATAATGATGAGATAAAGTCCACTCATGAAAAGGGTCTGTCACTTGCCCCAGCAGAGACACCACTCACAAGGCACCACCAATAGCTGATATGTAGCTCATGAAAAGTGCTTGAGCTGGGATTCGAATCAGGGATCTTCAACGGAACTTTAATTGGCCAATGCCATATTTGCTTGCAACTAGCTCAGCAAATGTCTTTGAAAAAACGTACCTAGTTAATGTTTCAGGAGATAGAACAGGTAACGACGTGAACTATACAAATATGTACTTCAAATTTATTAATATAACCTACTACTGAATTCATTTAATGAATAATTTGCTCTGCATAATCTCAAAAATATCCTTTTCATATTTCTTCTGACCATCAAATTTGAAGTGAAACTTATTGTCCGACAGTAGAGCAGTTGCTAATTATATAGTTCCCCAACCCTTGCACATGGCACCTCTTATTTCTGATATAGGGACCCTCCCATCTTTGTTGCATATGGTCCACATTGTAGCTAGACATTGTAAGCGGCCTAATGCTAAGATCAGAGTGCCACTCCACAGGGGCCCATAGTGCATAGCAGCTAGCTTCAGGCAAATCTAATATTTGGAGCTTGGCTTTTTTGCAAATTGCATAATATGAGGTAATCAATGGCATAATGTGCTATGCTGAGGCATGGCTTGGTATTCAGGCACAGAGTGTTATTACTGAAAAGGCCTATTATTGGCTGCACAGTGTGTATTGAGGAGGGCAACATGTCACTCTAGCAGTGTATAATGGTGCAGTGGTTAAGGAGCTTGTCTATTTAGTGTTTTGAGTACATGTATAGTCCTGGCCTGGCTTCAATTCATGCATGATATTTATTCCATAATACAATTCAGCATGTGTCATATCTGCAGTTCGCCTCATTTACATCATAAAATTCTGTAGTTTTCTAAACCTTTTCTTTATAAATGTATACAGTTTCAGGAAAATATATGCATAGGCATGTGTACCTTATATTGTATGTGTAGGTTTGTATTTTTATTTTATTTTATGTAACTCTTTTTGATATATGTTAACTTTTTTTATGTTCTTTGATTATCTTATTTATAAATTTCTTCTCCTTATGAATATATATATACCTTTTCTAACATATTTTCTTTACAATGTAGTATTTATCTATATTTTGTGTATTCCTCTCTTTCAGATAATTTACATTCCTTAATTCCAGCTATTATGCTTAATTATTAATTCCAGTTTATATTTTGATGTGAATACCCACAATTGTCTTTAAGTGAATGGAAAATCTTAAGGTGGCTTCTTCAGGCGGGCCACCACCTTATTATCTATAGTAATACCCTTTATTATGTATATGTATATATGTCTTTTATATAATAATGAGAATTATTTTTGCACCTGAATATATCTCGTAATTGGGATTTTTGATAACTGTTCACAATAATACGATCAATTACTACATCAATACTTTGTGCTTTATGTTTTATTTACAAAGGGAACCTTGGAAGAAGCCGTCCAGAGAATAAATATGGGTATAGATAGATCCGGATAGCCTTGGCTTCAGATAGTTTTTTTAGCAGCTACATTAGCTGCAAAATGTAGCCACTTTCAAAGGTTTTACTGTATGTTGTAACAAACTGTGGTGTAATGGTGCAGAAGGAAACCCATGACCTCTGTGTTAAGGAGATAACATAAACACCAACTCATTATTCTCGCAATATTTCTTCAACTTTCTTCGTAAACATGTGCACTTAATTGTATAAGAAATAAAATATTGATGAAATTTGAATCAATTTAAATTGAATGTGGTCAGTAATTATTTTTTCAAGTTTTATCGGTTCATAATGACCACTGTCTCAGTAACTTTTCAAACAAAATAACGCAAGTTGCAAATTATTTTATCACAAAAAAAAAACTTGGAGCAGCATAAAATGTACCATTTCTATACCAAGTTAGGTTTTTTGCTTTCTCGCCATATTATGACCATTTATCATTCAAAGTAAGACAAGCAATTGCTAAACATAAGTGCATTGAAATATACGGAAATTTGTTTTGACGCTAATACTATGAAATAATGTAGAAAATTACTACGTACAGATATAATCATTCCATGGCCATGTTTATACAGAAGGTCATCACATGACTGTATGAAAATGCAAGAGTGGCATGTGACCCCTCCATGGTCATATGACAGTCATGTGACAGGTGCTCTCCTCACAAAGAGTCGACCAACAGATGTCGCCATTGTCTTATTCAAAGTCAGAAAGAGGCTGTTGTGTTAATAATGGACTCATCATGAGTTGTTCATCTTTAAATGATCATCTCTTGTGGTTGATTAAAGGATAAAAAACAAGTGTTGACAATTCAGTGGTTTTCTTGTTGGTCATAACATCGTAACCACAGTTGTTAATTAGGCCTATACAATAATTAACGTGAGTTGTTAGAATGATACAAGTTGTGGTTAAGGAAGTTCAAAAGACAAAAGGAATCACAATTGAATGTCTAATAATTTTATGCATTTTATGGTGTTTCTTTAGTAACTTGTTTTTTTTTTGTAGTTTTAGCAATAAGACACTTGTGTCAAAATAAAAGCAATTGTTATTTATATGAGCTACCAAATCCTCATGAAAATTTTAAAAGATGGACAAAATGTCTTTTACTCTATGCGTTTATATAGTTAGGTTGTTGTAATGGGGTCTATACGGAAAAATATAATTATTTGGGCTTTTAACAAAATTTAATTTTTTTTGACAGATTATTTTTTAGTGCAGTAAAACGAATTTGTCAATTGTAAGTAATTCCTATTAGTTTTTAATAAATCACAAGTAATTTGAGCTCATTAAATATTGTATTTGCAATTTAAACAGCCTACATTATATTTGTAATAGTAATTTGTAATTTCTTGGCATAAATCAATTTGAAGGTTTAAGCTTTACCTTTTTAATAATTCAGTGGTTACATCAGTTTAGATGGAAAATTCCCTTAAAATATGGCATCGACACAAAGCCTTGTCATGTCATCGTGACATTATGTATCAACTTTAAAATGCTTATTAAATATAAATCATGTATTGCACTATACCAGCCATTTAGCATGCTATACCTTCATGTGTTATACAGATGCATATTCTAGTGTTTACAAATGTATACTATGGAATCCTAGGGGTGTTAGGGAGGGGTAAATAGCAATGTCATCACCCAGTACCTCTGCCCCCTCCCTTAGTGACCTTTCCTAGCATATACCTGGCGCTTCTGCTGCCGGGTAACTTCAGGTAAAAATGATAAAAAAAAGGTCATGGAATTAATATAACAGAGTGTAGGTTATAGAGATCACTGGAGTTTTGGTTATAATGTTGAGGTGATCTTAATTATAATACTACAGGCTAAAATTTTAAATTACATAATATGAATCGTAGTATTGTGAGGTTGCCTTTAAAATGAGGGTCCATTGTACAATTTTGTATTCATATATTGTAATAATATTGGAATGTAACCTGCTTTATGATCATATCATTCTAGTGAAGTTGGTTTTAAAACAATGTTATTTGCAGCGACAGCAACCTCACTATTAAGAAACAAAAGAACATAAGTTTGACCTTCACTTGACAGATTAACTTAAAATGAGAATTATATTTACTGCTTTTAGTTTTAAAATGATAATTGATAATATGATGTCATTTTACTTGATAAATGACATATTAATGTATGTTGTCTTGGTAACCATAATGATGAGATGTAAGACTCTATTATAAAATGACTTCAGGACGTTCTGGCATATTTCTTTAAAACATTTTAAAATATGAATTGTGAAACATCACTGTTGATCTCAACCACTTTCAATATTTCATGCATGTAATATTAATCCATTCTCATAATATTAATTGGATTCAGCACTATTACAACAGTGTAACCACACTACATGGACGGTAAGCCACTCTAGTAAATGATACTATTTGCATTATTCAATATTATTGTACTATTGTACTGTTCAAACAGTGCACGGCTGTTTTCAGTTGTTACATAAATTCAATAATATGCTAATGCATTAATTGTTGTACAACATTGAAACCTCGCCATTAAGACCACCCTTGGTGAATAAGACCACCCTTGGTGCAAGATTTGGTGGTCTAAATGGTGAGGTGGTCTTAATAGAGAGGTAAAATGTCATAGGAACAATTGTGACCACAACTGGTAGACTGGTCTTGTTATTGAGGAAGTCTGAATTGTATGATCGGGCTTCCTTGGTATTCTTGAAAGATATTGAGCAGTAAAATTAATATATTTAAATGTGTAATTTTACATTGTATGGGAATGATATATTTTGATATTATGATCGATTATCATAAACTAGTTAGGGCCCAAGGTAACTAGCTAGTTTATGATGTTTCTAATGACATAATTACCAGTTCATAACCAAATTATGTTTCATGGGGTGACATTCCGCTTTAATTCATTGCAGTTATTCATAGTTTATTGTTAAATTCTGATGAAAATTATCGACATAAAAGAATATATTCATCTAATAAGAACTGTGTTTATCCCACCCCAGACGTTTTTATCACATTTAGTGCAATTTTAGCTTTTTTCAAAAGTAAATTTTTGGATTCTACTTCTGACATAATATAATCGTAATTTATTAGCTTGGTATTTTTATTTGCTACCTCCCTGCTTCATGTTACATAAATATGTTGTTATTCAATATTTTTATTAATAATATGACACATTTATGTAATCAATATGATTAAGCTTAAATACAATACTGGGATCATGTTGATATGACCTATAGTAGTGGATTCTTTGCAGTACACTAAGTTGAACCAATATTTTCGGGTCTTATTAAGTACTAATACTGGCATTTGGTGTATTACTGGTAATACAAAATTGCTTACCTTCATAGGCCGTACTCTTAGGTACTTTTCCATTGAGGTTAGAGGTGCCATTTTGTGTGTATGTGAAGTAAAATCCAAGATATTATCCAAAATATGATTGTAAGCTGTAGAATGGAGACTTACTAGTTCAGCAATCCAGCAGTTGGCAAGGTAAAAGTTATTTATATCCTAAGGTGGGGTACCAGTTTAGCCCCCCACCCCCTCTGTAGCTCTGTAGCTTCCAAGGTGAAGGGTGTAGTTAGCTGGTTACTGCATTCAGTGGAAAAAGTAACTAGATCTCAACGCGCGTTACTGCATCATGTGAAATCAATTTTACAACTCATATAACACATTTGCATTTTTGTTTAGTATATATATTGATACTGGTGGTATATCGAAAATATATGTAGATTTTTGTCTAGTTTAGACCATATTTTGTATATATAGTTATTTTTGTGTGCATAAAATAAGCCCCCAAACAGGCAAGTATGAACAAACTTTGTATGTTATATCCAAATATTTTTGCATAAATAATCCGTTGCGGGTGCTATATATATTTCGTGGAACTGAATATTGCAAAACGATTTTCACAAAATTATGATATTCAGTGCATCATATCCGACAATATTTAACTTTCCAAAACTTTGATAATATCAATTGATATTGCACCCCAAATTTGAGAGTTAATATTCAATATTATAGACACTACTAACGATCTTTATAATCCAGTAATGGTCCTTTTATAATAACAGTCCTTCATAACTCGGAGTCAACAGGTGTATGATCAACATAACACTCAGCTGCGACTGTTTTGTGACAGTGGCCAAAACATGTCGCCTTTGAAATGTTACCGCATCTATTCGATCAGAAGCCGGGTCTAAAATAGAGGCCCGTCTCCTGTAGAGTCTGGGCATTTGTTAGTTTGATAATATAACTTTAAATCTGGAATAAACAACAGATTCGTTCAAACGCGGGGGTAAATGATATAGGACAGTGTAGATGCAATACAGGGATTGGCTTGCAAAAAAAAGAAGAAGAAATGTGAAGATATTGAAATGATTAAAGTTATCAAATGCGGTCAAAAGTGTGCAGCCTGTCAGGCGCTTCTTAGGTCATCCACTCTACAATTGCCATCTCTGTCTATAGCCGAGTAGCCATTTACACCCGGGTGGAGTGGAGCAAAGAGTTACAGAGGATCTGATAAGAAAAGAGCATGATGATTATTACGTATTTCTCGTATCGTTGATGTTACTGATGGTATAACGCCTCTGCATTGTGCAAAGTTGAATTCTGGACAGCGAAACCACTGGGCCAACCTGCTGTACAATATTTTAATTCCTTCGCCTCTACATATATTTTACCTGGTTAGATTTTAAAATATATAAACCTATTGCATTGCAATAAGTCTGGCCTCAAAGTACAAATATTACAATGGAAGGATATAAAAACCTGATGAAGTGATTGATTTTTTTCGACAAACTCATAGTAGCAGGTTGTAGATTCATTGAAAGAGCAGTACAGCTGACCCTCGATAGTAATATTATGAACAGTAAGGTGGTCTTAAAGCAGGGTGCCACTCTGATGTGATGGGAAAACCAAAAAAACTGCTTTAATACTGGAATATGATTATCAAGATATATTCATTCATGAATTGAGTGCAGTGATTTTCGCTGATTAATGTGTAAAAAAAAAGACTACAAGGGAAAGACCCCACCCAAGGGGTAAATTTGTAACATGGTGTGGACTCCAAGCCTTATCATCTTATTATGTCTGCCTCTGGCAGCTGGTCATATAAGCTGACTAAGCTTCACATCCAGCAGCATTGATATATTGACATTTTACTCCGGAGGGATAATGAACTTTGACTGTATGAATAATTGCATGATGAGAGTGTAATATAGAATAGTATTTGCACTCATGTGCTCCAATGAGTTACCTGTGCAGTTGTGTGCAAAATGATCAGTCGACAGGTGTTCCACAAAACACCTGTATGAATCAGTAATACCTGGTATACATGCATACAAAAATATGCAACATATTCAGTTTCTTTTAATGCATTTTATTGCATTCAAATTGCAATAAAAGCAATCGGAATTTTGCATGTACAAGTAAATAGCACAATAATACATTTATCATTCATTTTATATATATGATATATAGGTCTAGCATATACACCTCTATGATATATAAAATAAGATTTGCAGTTCATTCTTTTAATAAATAATGCCCAGCGTTAACAAAAAACCTTTTGGTATATATTAGGTTATAACTATATCTAATTATAAATTAATGTTTATTTTTATTCATCTACTCGTTCTGAATTGTACACCAGATGGTGCTCAGAGCAACGATTAAATTGCCCTCTAGTGCTGATGACAGAAATCATTGTCTGTCAAAATTACATTGTGATATTAATATGTTCCAGTAGGGGCCTATTTTTGTCACCCATTATAAATGTGCATAGTTTCTTTCCTTTTCTTATGTCTTATGATCGTATTATATACATACTGCCCCAATGTTGACAAAATGTCAGAGGCAGATAGTTCGTACCATTATAAACGGCCTGTCAAATTGAAAAATAAATAAGTGGCACATTTAGTTCTTTGGCAGTGGTACTATTGGTCTTTTTGCCATCATTGCCATCCAAAGGATTCTCTGCACAGACTCAAGAAACGTTTGTAAAGCTAGTCACATATAATTTGAATCATACTACAATGTTTACTGGCCAAGGATACTGAGTGACAAAAAAAAAACAAGCATATTTTGCTATACTTTGTTCCAGTTGCCAGGGGAAGGTTGTTGTTCATGGGGCATTGGATATCCCTGAGGTGATCCTGGGTATGCGCCAGGGTAGGCAGGTACCTGTGCAGGGGGCTGGAATGCCGCATTATGGTGGTTGGGTTACTGTTGTCATCTGCATTGGAGGAGCTGAAATAAAATTTGATCGGTTGGATAATGTTTTCAGGTTAATCTCAGATAACAATCCTCATCAACTTGACTTCCAAAGATAGCCACCGATGACCAACTGTTGAATGATGTTGACTCAATCAGGTATGCTATGTGTTATATAGCTATTATTTACTGTACCAAAATTAAGCAACCAGTGTTTAAAATTATGTACAATAATTTATGAATAACATACAGTCATGGCTTATGATTTTAACCAGTTCCCGAATTTTACATGCATGGCTGCATACTTGAAAACTGACCAACTGAGACAATTATGTTTTACATGATGCAAAAACTACTTTGAAAACCTGTGGTTGATAGTATAGGACTACAGCGGAGTACAAAAGTACCCGTTCACCTGCCGCAAAAAATACCTTTTGTCATAACTTGTGCAGTTGGTTCAAAAGAAACAACACAACAAGCAACGAAAGAATCATGTTTTTGGCAGTGGAAACCTGTTCTGATGTTATCCTGATGTCATACTTTTTAATCAATTATATAGTTTCAGTATATTTTATTAACGTGACACATGTTAATACATCCAGCCTATTGCATATTACTTATTGGAGAATTTTATTTCTTTTACATGATATTAACAGTTGATATCTCAGACATAACAGCATGTAAGATAAATATTGTTTTCCACAAGTTAGTGGCAATTATGAGAAACTTGTGATAAAATATCAACAATCTGTCTACAATAAAATTCTACAAAAAGTATACAGATGACCATATAAAGATCCTAAAATAACTGTAGCTATTTTCATCCGTTACTTACCATAGTTTACAGGTGGTGAGGCAAGAATAACCTAAAAGGAAAATAAAGCAATACTCACAGTAATTCTTGTTGTGAGAAGTGTTATTATACATTGTCTTATATCGTATCGTCTCATATCATTTCATCTCAGCAATATGCTGCTTGTAATGTCAAGCTAATGTTATCTCATCTCATCTCCTCTCATCTCATATCATATCATCTCATATCATATCATCTTGTCTTGTCTTGTCTTACCCCAGGCCTGGCAGTTCCACAGCAACCATGGCAGCAATAGGCAGAAGCAACAATTGCAACAATTCCTTCTATGAGTCCCAGAATCAACATGCAGGCAAACATTGCCACAGTTGTGTCTTCTGTCAATACAAGGAACAAGCACAAACGTGATACTAAAGTATATACTTAATTTGATAGTGATTAGTGACTACTAAAAATAGCCAAATGATGACATCCTGACAAGAAAGCTAAATTTTGAATACATTCATTACTTTCCACGAGCTAAGAAGTTAGTCTCTTTATAAAGAGTCTCTACTGTGGTGTTGGAGAGCTTGGCAAGCATTACTGGAGTGTGTATTGTGGAGAGCCCCGTGTTGTTGGCCAATGGTGCGGGAGGTCTTAACCCACAACGTTACCACCCTTGCCATGAGGAGGCACAGGACTTTCAAAAAATTACATAAAATGTATTGAATATGGATAGTACTTTATATTGTCTTAAAAACAGCTGGTTCTCCATATTTACAGTCTTCGAAATAGTTGTAAAATGTATTGGCAATGGATAATACTTTATACTATCTGTTCAACTGGCTCTCCATACTTACAAACTTAGAATAAGTTGAACAATATTCGATGTACACTTCGTAGTACCTCTTGCACTGATTAGGGTCATGAATTATGACACCAATAGACCTCTGTGTGATGGATCCCACACAAAAAACTGCACTCAATATGGAAAATACTATAGTTGTGATGACCTGAAATTGATTTAAACAAAATCATTATTATCTCAGTAACAATAACGAGGAATTCCAATTGGAATGTTTGCATGGAGTCAGAAAATGACATCACTTCATGTCTTGTCTGCTAATCCTAATTTAATCCCTGTTTTGCTGTCATTTGATGTTACAGATTCCCAGTTTCATGGATAACTTGGTAAACAATTTAAAGAGTACAAAAGAATTAAAACAAATATCAAAGGATAACTATAAACAATCAAACAAATAACAACTATAAAACAATTAAAAAAAGCAAATGATTTATGAAATTCTGTTTTTGTCATGTTCAGTTCTTTACATAAGAAAAGTTGAGAATGTCCAATCACATGCCTTGAAATGTATGATGTCAGCTGTTTGAACGGTCTGCTAACTTGAGCATTTGTTGAGCTACATTATAAAATACACCATCTACTCACTATTGCTTTAAAAGCCTATGTATTTAATGTATTTTCAAGCATTAGAAAAATTCCTGAATGTTTATCTTGATAACACTGGATAATAAATTCTGGCTGACTGGATAAAAACAGGACTTATGATTTTGACTAATTCAGGTGTGTTGGTTCCAGATTTGAAGTTGAAGTTTCTCTATCACTTCAGGATTTGAGTTATGTGATTTATCAGATCATTCACTGAGGGTGTGTTGACTTGCAGCCTATGTTTTGATAATATTGCTGTGGCTTCGCTTCACTCAATATAATTTTTCTCATCCCATGCACAAAACTGTGTTGGACTAAAGTCACCTTCCAATATCTTTATAATAATTTGGGAAAATAAATTTGCAGACTAAAGTCACCTTCCAATATCTTTATAATAATTTGGGAAAATAAATTTGCAGACTAAAGTCACCTTCCAATATCTTTATAATAATTTGGGAAAATAAATTTGCAGAGCTAAAAAACTGAATTTATAGAATGGTTATCGTTCAGAAACTTAATAATGCTAGAATGCCTTATAACATAGGTGCGTGGCAACTCAACATTGTTCAAGAAACCTCTGTAAAAATGCATTTGAGCACCTAGCTAGATATTTACTTCCAAATCAAAGTAGTAAGCACACAGGGCAGTCTCAGATGGTGATTCTGACAGACAGCTATGTGAGATGCTTTGTGGGAACTTAGATAATTACATCAGATATCTATTTTATCTATTGTTATCATCCTTCAGTACATGGAGTTTCCCTACAGTCTGCTAAGTTACAATGCCAATTGCAAATATTTTTTTGAAAAATTACTTACTGTACATCGTGATTGTGATTTAGATGATTGGACACCAAATGCCCCAGCTAAAATAAACTGCAATAAAACAAAATATTAACTGGTATATGTATTTATTAAGGTATGAAAATTGACACATATAGGTATTTTAGCTCAGTATTTGATATTACCATAATATAAAATATAATACTTACGAACGGAGTTGCCCAGTAACCAGAGAAACCTTCGAAGCCTAGTAACAACAAGGCGGTAACAACAGTTTGTGTTCCACAGATTAAAAATCCAAGAAGCAATTGCAGAATACCAAGATGTCGTGCAGTTTTTATCATATGAATGATAACTGAGAATAGTTAACAGAATTACTGTCTCTGAAAATGGCACCAGGCAAAATCAAGCCTAGAGGGGAGGGAAATATGATGCTGTTACACACAATTGACACATTAATGCAACATATAAGTTGTATTGCTTAAGTGTAGTCAGCATACATACAATAAAAACGGAAAGCGGAAAGCCGACAGAAGATGACAGAAGACGGCGGAAGATGAAGTAAGAGCTGATGGAAACTGATGCAAATCGATGGAAATCGACGGAAGGCGACGTAAGACTCACCTATGCATTGGTGTAAGCCACATAAGAGTTGCCGACAGTGACGTAACAATTGCGAAATAATCTTTACGTCGCTTACCGGCTCGATCTCATGAAATTTTCATGCAAGCATGAAAATTCCATCAAAACAGCCGGAATGTGACGGAACAACGACGTAAGTGATGGAAATTGACGGAAATTGACGGAAATTGACATAAAGCCGACGTAAGCTTGCAGAAAGCTCACGGAAACCAAGGGAAGGCTTCCCGTGGCCTTGCGTCGCTTTCCGTTGACCTTTCCGGTTATGTGAGATCTATGCTTTAGAGTTCTGCTCTGGAAACGAAAGTGTAACGCCCATCCTCCTGCCTGTCGGACGAACACTTAACAATTTTAACAATGACTGTGTGGTATGTGGGATTCGCTGAGGGTTTAGCTGCAGCACAGCCTATGTTTTATGCCTCATACACGTAGGCTCATCCCCAGACCAGTCAGGGGTTCTCCCAGATGCTTTCTGATTTCAGAAATACTTCTAAACCATGTTATTATCAAAGACCAGCAAACTAAGAGACAGGCAATGTATTTGAAAGTTTCATAAGTGGCCTGCAGGTCATGTTTATTGTATCATTGGTCAGCCATGCATGACTGCATTAGACCAGGTGTTACCTGTCATATTCACGAATGAATGATTGAATTCACACTTTACACTATCCCTATTTAGTAAATAAACATCAGACACATAGTTGACCATTAGAATTAACATGTAGATAACCATGAAATGTGTTATGCCTTTGATTGAAATTGAATTTAGTGTTAATTTCTATCAAAAAAGTATACATTTAGTCTCATTTGTGTATTTTCTTAGCCTTTCTCAAAGTGTATAATCTTTTATTGACAATATTTTGGCTAATATTATATGGGTACAATGTCTAATTAATTAATTAAAATTATAAAATATTATGTAAAATTCCAAATGCAACATCTCTAATATGGGGTCTAGTCAAGTGGTCCACCCGACAACTGGTCCTCTGACCAACTCGGCCACCTGTACAGCCGGTCCGCCGGTCAGGTCAACTGGCCCGCTACTATGAGTCAACTGGCCCGCCAGAAAAGTCATCTGGTCCGCCACCAAAATTTGCGTAAGGGGCACACGAATTGCAATTGACACATGATTACAAGCACATGGTTGATCGTAAGGTTGCCATGTGTCACTGCACTGTATGAATTGCAATGAGCAGCTTAGATAGGACTGTAATCACCACTCTTTACAAGGAGCTTAAGTGATATTACTGCTAGAGGGGAGGGGGCGGGCGATGGCCGTACTTGCACCCCCGCGAAACCACTCGCGCCGACGGGCTGCTTCCCGGTGGACGGATTGACTTTGAGTTGGTTGGGCGGTGGACGAGTTCCCGGCGGCCGTCGGACAACGAAAATTTCGACGGGTGAGTCGGTTTCGACGGCGGACCAGACGTTGCAGACCAGTCATCGGGCGGACCACTTGACTATACTCCTCTAATATCAGCTATGCTGTACAGCTGCATGTGGAATTTTACACAGGGTTTAGTGACTCACCCGTGCTATGAGCTCAACCCCATATTAAGACTGTCAAAATGTTTTCAAAAGTAGTGAAAGGGAGGGAGAGTTCAGAGGGAGTCTAAAGTTGAGAAAGGGAAACGTAGAGACTGAATCTTCTATACTCGAAAGGTAGTTATACTTTTTTTTTAATGTTGGTTAGTGTTGTAACTATTGGCACCCCACTAATTAGTATCCATATACTATAGTGCACTGCAAAATTATATTGCAGCACATTTCTTATTTTGCAATTTATAAGTTCAAAGGTCCATAGTAACAATTTTACACTTATTATTATTAAGCGAAAAGTCATTATTTAATTTCCTCAAATTTGCTGAGGTTATGCTGCTGCAGCATCCTATGTTTTCTAGCTAATCTTTCTCTGTTCATTTTCAATAACCAACTATAATATCTACACATATTTACATTATAATTTCCTCAAATTTGCCAAGGGTATGCTGTTGGAGCAGGCTATTTATATATTTTTTCAAGTTAATCTTAATTTACAGTTGCCTTTCCCTGCTGTCACTGTGTTTAATCAAAATCAATTCATGTAAGACACGTCGGTTGCAGTGTTATGTTTACAGAGCTCACTTTCATCACTGGTTGCTGCATAACTGTCTAAGCAGCGTTAATCATCATAAAAGAACCGGATTGCTCTGTAAGTAACCATGTATCGGGGCCACCTGTATGAGCAAAAGCGTCCTGACGGTTATGCCACAAATTCCATCAACATTAGGACATACTACATTCAAAAGGTAGAATATTAAAACTCACCCCATTGGTATGGACTACTTGCTGGGGTTGTTGATGTATATAGACCTGTTGATTATAATGCATCTTGGAAAATCTGCAGCAAAATAATATCAACCAGGAAGCGTAAAGGTCGCATATATTACATGCACTGCAAAAGGTCATATGCCACGCATGGCAGACAACTGGAAAAAATATTCCAGCAAAACTTATATCTTATATCAAATATGAGGAATGTTAGAAAAGTGTGCAGTATTGACAAATAATATATATCAGTGTAAATTGGAAATGCATGTATCTGTCACATTATTTTGACAATGATTCCATATGGAAACTGGCAGAGACCTACCTTTTGAATTTAGTAGATCAACTAGACTGTCGATTTGGTAGTGGAGCATGCAGCACTACTCAGAAATTCTTCACTGCCATGGGCACTTCCCTTATTAAAAGTTAATTTTTTTTCTTGACATAGTGGGACCTAAGTGTCTATATTGGATTAACAAAAAATTGGTACTAAATGTAATACATTATATCATTGAAATAGTTAATTGCTGCGAAGCAATTAGGAGGCAATAATATATATTTTGGCAGCATGAAATATAGCTTAAAAGCTGAGCATGGTTCGGCAATATTGTATATTCAAAATTTAGTTTCTTTTCAGCCAAATTCATTGACTCGGAAACAAGTCTCATAGACTTGGAAACTAGACTGCAGAGGATGTTACAATATTATGTAAGCAATACTATGTATGGATGTAGGAGTTGAATGTGCTTTAATGTATATTATATGATTTGTATATGCACAGTGTTCAAGTACATCTCTTGTATAACTCGTTCTGCCCCTATTGCATGCTACTATATATAACTGCTGTCAATTTCCCTCTGGAACTTCCCAGTAGCAGAATACCTTCCCTCTAGCATGGAGTCACTAGCCTCTAGTGACCAAACACTGTCCCCTGGTGCCTAAGTTCTTGCTTTGCAAATTAAATTGATTCCAGGGGTCATCCTGGGCCCTCGGCAATTTCCTTGCAGCACCTGGGCCCCTTCGCAATTAGACCCCACACAGCTGCCCCATTCAATGCATTACCGCTGGTCAGGGGATTGCACTGGTGTGAACACTTGAGTTAATTTGGTAATTCAAATGTTTTCTCTCCTATATTAGCTGTATTTAACATTGATGTAATAGGCAATTAAGGATAAATAAAGTTGTCAAAATTGAATGCTAGAATGTTATTGAAATGTTCAACAGCTGATACAATGTATTGTATTGTATTGTATTGCACTTCTGAAATGCTTGCTGTCTTACTTATGAGTAAAGAATTCAAATTTGGCTCTAGCCCAGCTTACTTTTGCTAACGGTATGCATGGCTAAATGAGAAATATCTAACTTAGAGAATTGGTTAAGGCAAAAAGAAACACCAAGTAGAAGGGCCACCATACAAATGACATTCAGCTGGGATGTTGCTCAATAAAAATAAGTAACATTCTTATCATTATAATCAAGTCCTAACTTTTTTCTATTCACAAATCAACTGTTAAGCCAAACAATGTCTTTGTTATAAATCGCATCGATTAAAAAATGGTTCAAACATTAGTGAAAGTCAGCTTTTTGCTGCATATCCATAGCCCACTAAGTCAATTCAAAGCCATTCTTAATCCATTTCGGATATATTGTTCAATATGTTCTCTCCATTATTCAACTGGATTTGACATGCATTCTTGGACAATCCCTGACTGAGTTAGGTTTTTGGGCACAGCTACATTTTAAATAACGACTGGTTTTCATTGCCGTTCCGTTTTCCCTATTGGAAATCATGCAAATAAATTGAATTGGAATATATTTAAGTTGATCTTGTGATTTCACTAAGTGAAATGCATAGATTTGTATTTTGTTTCTTGTCGTGCTGAAAGTCTATCTGGTAAACTAGCAAAAGAATTGCCATCAAGTTTAAAACTTTTACAAACTATAAGTGTTGTTATTGTTTTGGAGAACCATGTGCTGCAAATCCAGGAAGCTGTGATATAACTTTTATGTAAAATGGGCTCCAATTGGCCAGCTGCCTAGGGCATTTCCTGATGTATTCAGCTACATTCTGTTTGGCTGTTGCAAATGACATAACTGGCTTCTCATCTCAAGAGGCAACTAAGGCAGCCAGGAGCCTTCGTATTAGTTAAAGTAGAAATGCTGTCATCACTGGGCCATATCAGATATGTTGGCAAACACCTGTGAGCATACGCTCTACATCATGTTTGGCTGATTAGAATTTGTACTTTCGACAATTTGATTATTCAAATAAAGCTTAAACAAAAAAATATAGATAAAATAAAGATAAAGAAGAAATAAATAAAAATAAAGATAAAATAAATCAGAACTATTCTCAAGACAGTCAGTTATTCACTGGGTTTACCTTGGACTAAGTCAGAATCAGCAAGGTAATAAGACAAATAGTTAGCTTTAGATTCTTAGGCAATTGACCTTGTCGAGAATAAATGACCTGCCATCACACAAATTACTGTAGTCAGGATTAGTCCATTGCCATTGTGGTTTGGCTGAGGTCAACTAACTTAATAGTCAAAACAGGTGTGGTAGACGGTCATGGTAGTCAAACATTTTCAGTGGATATTGCCACCAAGAGTATTGGTTTAATTACCCTTTGCAGAAAAAAAGGTACGTACTGCTCTATTTTGTTTTTGCTTTTGGTGTTGCGTAGGGGTGGATTGATGAACAGATGGTGTGTATTATTGTTTCGCCAAACTGGATCGATTAATCCAATACATGTCACTTGTGGCCAAAATAATAATATAAACGGACAACAGGATTTTCATGTGTATCTGGATTGACAGGGCTATGATGAAATAACTTCACCTTTTTTTTCTCTTGATAAAAGTGGTGGCCAATTGTTTAGGACAAAATCCCTCCCAGTCTTTATGTCACTTTAAATGAGGTATTTAAGACTTTTCATCTTTAGATTATAGTAGCCCTGACCTAATAAAAAAATGTCAAAATCCATCTTTAAATGCCAAGGTTCAAATTTAAGACAATATACTAATATACTAATAATTCTAATGAAAATAAATGTAAATCAACGACAAGAATTCGACAAAATATGTATATTCCTGATCACTTTATTCATAAGGACACATGGCAAAGCAACGCAATAATGAAGTAAATAAGATGTAAAATAAGCATACATAATAAACTATATAAATATAAAATAACATGGAATAAAAAAGGCCAAGAATAATTAAATAAAAAAAAAACAAATGAATTATTTTTCTGATACTTGTTGAGAATTATAATATACATGTAAGTTATGACTATTTTTTCCCAAATATTTAGATAATTACAAATAAACATTAATTAAAAGTAAACATTATTACAAATCGGACACAAATATCAAGACGGACAAAAATTCAAGACAATTAAATTAGAATAATCATATTGCAATGCAATATTCACGAAGATGATAGAGAATACAGTGCTCAACAGCATATATCTGCCAATCAAGACAAACAATTGAATTATTTAGTATTAATAACATATATGAGGCAACAAATAAATAAAAAATCATAAAAGATATATAAAATATAAGCACTATGACACAGTTAATTATTTTAATAAGTTAATAAACACCTGAAAGCCTTGACATCATGCATACACTATTTAAGAAAAACATAATACATTTTTTAGACATTTTCCCCATATGCACGGGAACTCATTTCAAATCTTTTATGGCATTACATACATTTCTTATAGATGTACGTTTTGTAAATTTATAAGCACTTAGCCAAGATAAAGACACTCCAAAATGATATTTTATACATCTTAAGGCAGCCAGAAATGCAAGTAGTACAGAAACACGTGAATGAGTAAATGAAAAGATTGTTCATGCATGCTCTGAGAATGACTAAATGAATAAATAAATGAATACACATGTCTCAATGTAAGCAAGTGTCTATGCTTGTGCATAATATTGGTTCAATGAATTAATTAATGGTCTTAATGCATAGAGTTAATTGGCTATATTCATAAGTAACTAGGTTGAAATGCATGTTAGCTAGACGATAGTGCTAATTGCCTGAAATAGCAAAAATTACAAAAAATCATATGCGACCTTTACTATGTATTTGTCTATCATGACAATAGACATTACTTCATATCTAATTGAGAAAACTGGCAAGATAAAAAGTACTATTTGTAACCAAAATCTGGTCCCATAATAAAGGGTCTTAAATTTCCACCTATCCCTCACGAAAGGGGTACAGGGGTGAACTAGCAAGGGTCAAAATCAACTATATTCTAAAAGTGAAAAAAAGTTGTGACACCAATATGAGCATAAATGCAGTTAACTCTGGTGACGATAGGATGAAGGGTTGGTGAGATATAATGGGACTTTGAATTTTTGCTATTTAACCTAAGAACCTAGCTATGACCAAGTTCTAAAACTTTTTAAATTGCTACCATTTAAGCAATAAAATATGGAGTAAATTTCCTTTTTTAATAGAACTTATTATAACAAAGGAGTCGGAAGTAAACATGGTAAAATGTCTGCTTTTAATTGTCCCTTTAATGTTCTGGTTCATTTACCAAATATACTTAAACAGTCCTGTGCAATATACCACACGCAGTTTAACATCATGGGTCGATCGCATCATTTAACAATTGAGCAATGTTACCGAGACATTGCAAGGCTTCAAAGAACCTCTGTTCAAGCAACATGCCTGCCATTACCTTCATGGATGAAAGTTCCCCAGCTTATCAAGTTTGTATCATCACTCCATGTCTTAAGAGGCTGGAGTACCTCAGATCAAGTGGGGTCTGCACTCCCCCCCCCCGACTTTAATCCCATATAAAATCTGTGAGATCAGCTCATTCATAACATTAACGGTTATCATCCAGCATCTGTGACCTTAACAACCACAAAAAGAATTCACTGGCACGCTAAATGGAAAGGTGAACTGTATAAGACATCATTGTTAATCTCTCATTAATGCTCAGGGTACACGCCATGTTCCTGCCCATAAATCAATAAAAATATCTTTGACTAGACATGTCTCCCACCTATCTCTAAAACATCTCCTATAGCGTCTCTTAAATCTCATTGTCAACATATATATACCCAAAATCATGTTCATGAAAAACTAAACCAAAAATGCTTGAGAATAAAGTAAATAAATTCATGTTGCAATGACAAGCTTGAGCACAGCTGGAGCACAGGTATAGGAATAGCTGGGTGAGCATTGCGAAGGTCTTGTGTTTGCCAATTGGGTTCGAGGTTTTCACCCACATTGTTCTCGCACATCAAAGAAAACTAAAGGCTCAAATAAACACAGTAGGTGATATGTTAATGGTACACCAGACTAAGGGTCTAAGTCACTACACAATAATGGATGACATTTCTCATTTCTGCAAGTCAGAAAAAATATAAACTAAATCCTGCTCCAAAATTGAATTTTGAAAGGATGCCCAAACTTATTTTAAATACCTTTAATTAAACACAACCAATTGGCATAGAAAATAGCCACACAGGCTCAATATTGTCAAAGTCAGACCAACTTGGGCGCAAAGTTGGGCACAAAGTTGGTCTGACAATAACAGCATGCCTATGACAGGCTAAATTGAAATACTATCTGGTCTGGTTGACTTATTGTGTTCTTAGCACTAGTAACAAGTATGATCCCATTAAGAACCCTTGTGCATAATTAAATATTGCTGCTGTTATACATTTTCGGAAAACTGTCAATACTCTGTATATAAAATATGCTCCTATTCTTAATAACCTGAAGTTTGCCATATCCAGTACGCTTCTAGCTTTTTAAACTATGCCCATCCTGTCATGAATGCTATACCATACAAATATAGACCAACTTTAATAGAATAGTCAGCTATCAGGGTAGCATTGCTGGTATATTTCCATATTTACAATTTTCAAGACATTGTATGGCTTTTTCCAGTAGCTCAGTGCAGTTCTCCAGCTTTTTGTTCTTCCATGTTTTTACTAATTTTTTTATAAAGGATGGTTATCTGTCATGCTAACCATGGCAAAATTAACACTATGGCAATTTTTTAACTATAGGCCTTTCAGTGGTATAAAAGGCCAAAATGCAGATTTCCACAGGCATACGTTATCAGATTCATTTGCTTGAAAAGTACATTCCACAAAAAGGGCAATGAATGAAATAAACTATAGGTAATTTTTCATGACCTCATATCCTGTGAAAGCACTCCAAAAAAGCGAGGCATAAAATAGTGAAAAAAGAATCAATATAGATGCATTGCACTGTTTCGTTTTCTATCCTGATATTTTTTAACATTTAGAGCACTGGTTATTGTTTACCCTTGAAGATGGCTGTGTAGTTGGCATGAATGGTTGTAGGCACACATGACATTGCAAGGTCAGTAAAATCTCTCCGCTTGTTAAGATTGCAAATTTATGCAGACACACAAGGCCACACACCAAAATATCTAAAATCTCACACAGCTGTCATGAACTTTTTATTTGTCACATCGCTAACTGTGAATATACACACATTGCCATATAATATTAGTTTGTGTGTAGAGCTGTCGGTAATATTAAATTTTAAAATTGTCTTAACATATGCTCCTATAGTTATTAACCTGACTTTTGCCATACCCAGTACGATTCTAGCTTTCCAAGCTATCCCCATCCTTTCAGCACTTCTGAAATGAATGCCCCTTTGTGGCTACCATGTCATTATTATCAACCTACTTGTGCTACAACCTAAAATTTACTGGTTAAAATCAGTAAAAATGCCATTCCACACCAATGGTAAAAAAAACCACAGTATGCACTACGTCAATGGTACACCATACCAAGGGTGTAAGTCACTACACAATAATGTAGGAAATTTCTCACTGCTGCAAGTCAGAAGAAATATATACCCAAAATCATGTTCATGAAAAACTAAACCAAAAATGCTTGAGAATAAAGTAAATAAATTCATGTTGCAATGACAAGCTTGAGCACAGCTACGAACTCACGGTTGATTGAGTTGTCATACACACTCACGGTTGATTAAGTTGTCATATGAAGTCACAGTTGATCGAGTTGTCATATGAATACGAATTTAATTGTCTGTGGTAGAATGATGCACAACCGTTTGACAAGGCATATCGACTCCATGAATGAAAGTTTAGTCATTGGAAGCTATGTTCAGTCCGTGTTGCAGAGACCTTTGAAACGGTTTCTAACTTTTTTTTTTCGTGTTGGGCAATTCTTGGTTTTAATGTGTCATGCTTCCACTGGCAAAAATTCAATGGTCGAAACGACTGGACTCTTGGTTGACTGAGTTGTTATCGAACTTCCATGGTGTAATGTTTGTTCAATGTAGAGAAAACCCATGAATAAATTGTTTAATTCATGAAGAATCCACGAATGACACCAATTAACTTCCTGAATAGAATATTGTCCCACTGGATGGCACCTAAGTGGCCATAGAGTGTACTATCAGTTGCGTAGTCACGGTTTAATGTGTCATGCTTCCACGGTCGAAATTCCACGGTTGAAACGATTGAATTTACGGATGACTGAGTTGAAAGAAAATGAGGCAGCCCTGCATATTCATCACTAACTGTTCGTTATTCATGAAGACGCCGTGGATTTTCACGACGCCTGGTCATGAGATGATTCGTCATTGCGGAAGATCCGTTGGATGTAGATCCGCCTAAATCCTGGCAAATGGGGAGAAGAGTGCGATCGAACATACAAGCAGTACAGAATTATATGGTCAACTTTGTAAACAAACTAGCGAAAATGCTAAAACTTCAATTATTTTATAATAAATGCTACAATTAATGTCATTGTCCAAGGATTGGACCATTCTCAGAAATAATCTCACTAGAAATTCCTGACAATATGTAAATATAAGCATACTGCTAGTAGCAATCATAAAACAATGATTATCTGATTTCAGTATGCGAAGCTATTTTGTTCGCTTAATCAATGGTACACAAACTGAATTCTTTGAAACCAGAGCCTTACGGCAACAACATACAATAGAATTCCCTTGACACCATTATAAATTTCAAATAAATACCCACCTGGGGATTCTTTCTAAGTTCTGAATATACTATCAATGTGGCCAACAACATTCTTAATAACCAAAGATGTTATTCCTAATATTGAGCAATTCATATTTGGCATTATAGACACCATAACCACATTTTAAAGATGCGATTGGTTCCTTTTCTATTTTAACAGGGAAGACCTTTATGGTTAAGCCAATAAAGAGACATCCAATATCTCCAAATTTGGGTACACCATATTTCTTGGAAACAACTACACCTTGGTAATCTCAATCTAAATAAAGTCATACATAATGGTATGATCCCCTATCCTATTCCATCCAATTTACTTAATTTTGGTGCCCGAAACGAAATGTGGCGCAAGGGTAAACCCTTAAAAATATTAGCCGAAATTGGCATATCGTTGACAAACTCAATGTCAATGCTAGTCAAGTGCCTTAGAATGGACAAGTATTGCCTCATATTGCTTGTTTGATTCATGATCTGTAACACATTAAAAGAAATACTACTAGTAAATTACCAGACAAATGATTACTATAATCAAATTCCAATATCCTGGGAAACATGTCATAGCTCAGTAATGAGTAATGACTATTAATAAAATTCGAACTGTAATAAATAGCATATGATAATTATAGCTAAATATATTCATAATATACATAATGATATATTGGCTGTTGCAGTATTTATTTCAGTAAAGACTGCGCTCACACGGGCATCATTATCTACTGCATCAGTATAAATTTCATCAGCAATAGTCTTCCACTCACTTGGGTGAAAGTATTTTTGCTCTCTTGGGCAATGCATCTTGCTCACCTGGGCAATGCATATGTTTTGCTCACTTGGGCAATGCATCTTGCTCACTGGGGCAATTGCATTTTGCTCACTGGGGCATTAGTACTTTGCTCACCTGGGCAATACTCTATTGCTCACTTGGGCAAGCAATAATTTTATCAAGTCTAACCCCTGGAATGTGTAACTATGTAGAACAACATCATATTCATTTAATTGATGCAGGTTTGCACATAGTTCAATACATATTTATATAAGTTTTGAATATAGAATCGAGACTTAATTGCCTCATATAACCCCAGTATTCGCACATTATTTCCCAAACCATTGTGATAAAAGTCAAGTAAGTGGAATATGTATTTCTATGGCAACGCCAACCTCATAAAAAACTTCACAAAGCTTATTGTGATAACTATGTAAACAAGTCGTCCATAATCAAAAAGTTCATAGCTAATGCTGATACAGACTTGACTTGATGTTGGATTCCTGGCAATTTGCCATATTTGAGACAAATAATGGATCCAAAAATCTATTTTGACTTCGAGCAAAGACTATATCTCCTTGCGCGTGTGGTATCTTCATGTATGCTATCACATTGTTGACATATTTGTTTATTGCATCTTCTAACTCAAATTGATGTGGCATCTTACTCAGAATTCTATGTCTCTCTTTTGCCTCTATTAGGTCTTTAGGATCTAGTCTGGGCAATTCATACTGTATCCTTTCTTCATTACTATTGCCTGACTGAACTGGCTGATCTGGCTGATCTCCGTTTTTCCACTGAATTTCTTGATAATATAAACAGTGGTGTCTGTTGTTTATCCCCACTCAAAGTTGCTTACATAACATGGAATTCTCACTGACATCTTTCTCCCCCAAACAGATGGGTAATGATTAATGGTTCTGATTGCTGCCAACTCTTCCCTGGTTGTTTAGATAATATGTCAACCAATAATAATTCACTCGTATCTGGTTTTACATATACCACTGTAAATATGAATGACTGCAGTTTCCAGTACAACGTATCAAGACGTCTTGTAGCAAACTCTGCTGATGACATAAATATTTGTTCAAGTGGTTTATGATCAGTTAATGCATAAAAGTGATTTTGACCTATGATATCTTTAAACTGACAAGCACTGTAATATAATGCTAATAATTCAATGTCTGTGGCTGAGTAAGAAGATAACACACTTAGCTAATACTCAACTACAGTATCCCAGAAGTACTCGTTTATCTACTCCCTATGCAATTGATACAGTGCGCCCCCTGAAGCTTCTCTACTACAGTCTGACGCCATTATAAATGTTCCTGATTCATTAGGAAATCCAAGAATTGGTGCTGTTGTTAATATTGTTTTCACTTTTGACCATGCTTCTTCCTGCTCTTCTCCCCAATTAAACTTTACATTTTTCTTTAATAATGCTCAAGTATTGATTTGAATTTTTTTTTCTTTGTCTGTGGTTTATGCAACTGCGAGAATGCACCTATCCGCCGCTCACATCCCGCCAAGCATTGGCCATTTGCCTGACGCGAAAAACAACTAGGATGATAGCACTCCCACAGTTGCCAAAATCCACAAAATCTACTTGACCTATATTTGTTTACCTGGTTGCACTATCTCTGACTTGGCTGCTGCTGCAGCTGCCTCACTCTGCATTACTATAGTGGCAAGTATTTCTCAAACTAAAGGATCAGCTGGCAGTTTAATATAAATTGAACTCTTATTTATTAGCTGATCTTTACATTCTTCAAATGCTTCAGATTAATTGGCCCAGCTTCTTTTAAAATAATATATGACTTCAATGGCACTTGATGCAATCAAATTTTGCAATAAACTCAATGAAATTATCAACAAAACTGATTTATTGACTATTTTGAGAACTTGACCTATTGTAACCTCTAGTTCTACCCCTGTACCGACCTCTATTCTGACTTAACGGCCTCTGATAGTCAGAATCCTGCTGATGACTATGTTTGTCCCAGCAGGTCCTCTATGTGTGCCCTTGTTGCCCACAGAAATAGCAATTATCAATAATTTCTCTTTTTGCTACAGCATTTTGCAATGTTTGGGGCAAGAACTCTAACCTACTTTCCATAACCTTGAAACAGTTTTTCAATTCAGTGATTGCCATTGTAAAATCTCTTGCCATAGCCCCTGTATCACTTGGTACTAAGGAGTACACTGGAGTATTTCCAAGTTGCTGCCCCTCCATTATTGACTGTGTCATTCTGACCATTTCATCAATGTTACTACTTTTTAATAGTAATAATGTAATTTTAGTTTCTTGTGGCAATCCAGCTAAAAAAAAAATCTTTGCCAATTTCCTCAGGCAATCCTAATCTAGCCACTAACTCCTGAATGTCATTTAAATATTTATAAACTGACATTCCTGTTGTCGAGCGTTTTTGTGTCCAAGACTGCAAAACTGCCTCTCTTGTACGTAGCAAACCAAAACGATGCAGAAATTCCTGCTCCAATTCATCTAATGTGTTTACATTCACACTATCAACCCACTTTCTGGCATTGCCTTCAGTGCAATATTTCATGCGTTCCAGAATTTCACTTCCTTCTGGCCTATGCAATGAAACATAATCTTTAAATTTTACTATCCATGCACTTGGGTCAACAGAAGTATCATCACCAGTGAATCTGCTTGGCAGCATTTCTGATAATTTAATCTCGACATTTTGAATGCAGGGATCGACTGTTCACATTTTTTGTATTTTTTTTTCGGAGATTTTGAATTAAAAAATGTGTGCGCACAGGAGATGTATACTGTATATCTGATTGATTATCTGAATCCCAAGTTAATAAAAATTTCTCAAATTCACTCTCAGTTAATCCTGCAATTTGACCCTGGCTTGGCAATTTATTATCGGAATATCCTGGAAATAACCTTTGTGAAATCTGATTCTCCTCTGAAGCTATTTGTCTTGCCAAACTCAGGTCATTGTCTGACTCATTTTCTGACTCTAAATCTTCCTCATTCGGTTTTTTGTTAACAGTAACACCACATTGTAAATCTAGCTTAGCTGGCTGAATAATTGGCTGCACTATACTATCTCGAGTTTCCTCAACTAGGCTATTTTCATCCTCCTTCTTATCTTGTACTACTGGCTCTCTATATTCACTAGTGTTTGGCAAGTCAGTGGTAACCAAAAGACTGGATGCAGTTTGTTTTCTCACTGCTCTCTTTTTCTATGACTTGCCTGTTTCATTTTTATTGCCATTGCTTTCTGCACAATTAAGCCCCGCATTTGTAATTGAATTACTTCGCATCTGCCTATACTCAGGTTTTAATTTTAATTCATTAATAAAAATCTCCGTCAATTCTGTATGTAATTGTCTCTCTTGATCTGGTGCTAAAGTAATTTCTAATAATTTCCAGGTTTCATATAACAATTGAGGTGCTCTAATATGATATCTATATGATCTATCTGTTATATAATTTCTTCTGTAAGCTGTATCTAACTCAATTTTAAATTTTTCATACCAAATTTTGTCTTCTGCATTTGTTGAGCACATCTAGATTTTTTAATATATCTAAAAGTTGACCAATACTGTTTACTTGTATGTATTTTAAATCACACCTACCCCCATTTTCTTTTTCTGTTTTACCTGTGTTGACTTGTTGATGGTTTCCTGGTCCTGTCCTATCCTCCGGTACAGTCATCAGACCAAACTTTGTCCACCATGTGTTGTAGTCTTTGATTCATTCATTGAGGGTTTGTTTCTCGCTTCTGTGGTGAGGTCCAGGTGGACCTGTTGACCCCCGGAAGTCAGGATGTGTTCCTTACAGTGTCATGGAATAAGGAAACACCAGAACCAGTTCAAGTCTTTCTTCAGATCACACCATGATACATCAATTACAGACCACCTCGTACTCTGCTATTAGCTCTGATCTCTCTGCTATGAGCTCTTTCCCCCTTCTGATTCGTGCTGTTTACTTCATCTTATTTATATGAACCAAAATGTAACTATTCTGGGTTATTTGAGGGGATTCAGCGTCGTAGTCAATTAAGTAAATACGACGCTGCACTCAATAGCTTTCTTTTTTCCTCAGCCCTGGTGCCCATTTACTGAACTATACTGTTTTGCACATGCCTAGTGCTTTTTCACTGAACTAGACAATCTTGCACAGTCACAGTGTTTATGCACTGAACTAAACTGCCCTGCACAGCCCTAGTGTTCTTTTCAATGAACTAAACCCAACTAACTGCCTTGCCAAGTTAATTCATGACAGATAATCTTGCTAGTGACATGACTATGCCACACTATGACAGGCTAAATTGAAATACTATCTGGTCTGGTTGACTTATTGTGTTCTTAGCACTAGTAACAAGTATGATCCCATTAAGAACCCTTGTGCGTAATTAAATATTGCTACTGTTATACATTTTTGGAAAACTGTCAATACTCTGTATATCCTAAAATATGCTCCTATTCTTAATAACCTGAAGTTTGCCATATCCAGTACGCTTCTAGCTTTTTAAACTATGCCCATCCTGTCATGAATGCTATTCCATACAAATATAGGCCAACTTTAATCGAATAGTCAGCTATCAGGGTAGCATTGCTGGTATATTTCCATATCTACAGTTTTCAAGACATTGCATGGCTCTTTCCAGTAGCTCAGTGCAGTTCTCCAGCTATTTGTTCTTCCATGTTTTTACTAATTTTTTATAAAGGATGGTTATCTGTCATGCTAACCATGGCAAAATTAACACTATGGCAATTTTTTTAACCGTAGGCCTTTCAGTGGTATAAAAGGCCAAAATGCAGATTTCCACAGGCATATGTTATCAGATTCATTTGCTTTAAAAGTCCATTCCACAAAAAAGGCAATGAATGAAATAAAATATAGGTAATTTTTCATGACCTCATATCCTGTGAAAGCACTCAACAAAAGCGAGGCATAAAATACGAGGCATACGTCAGTGATTTTACAGTATTTAGGTTATTTTAACATCACTTAGATGCATCGCACTGTTCCTTTTTCTATCCTGAAATTTTTTTTTTATATTTACAGCATCGTTTGCCTTTGAAGATGCACTGTGTAGTTGGCACTAAATGTTTGTAGGGAAACAACACCAACTACACAGCCATCTTCAAGGGCAAAGAATCTTTTTTTACTTTTTTTGCTTTTTTCTTACGTCCTCCTCACTCTTCTGCTGTAAATATTAAGAAAAAATATCAGGATAGCCAAAATGTAACAGTGCAATGCATCTAAGCGATGTTAAAATAACCTAAATACTGTAAAATCACTGCACATAAAAATTACAGATTTTATTAAAACCTATACATATTAAAAACGAACATAATTAATTACAGGTTAAAAGCCACCCCCCACAATCTAATGATAACTTTTAGTAAGCCTTGTAGCAGGCCTAGTTTACGGATTTTTACATCACGCCAGTGACTTGCAAGACTTACGGGGTTTTAATCCACGCCAGAGGTCTTGCATCCTGTTCTCCAAGGCATGTAAGAAAGAAAACAACCCCAAAGTTAAAATAAAAAGGCATTGCGCCGAGTCCCGTGTTGGCCACTGGGGTTCGAGGTCTTCACCACCAGCGTTACCGCCCTTGCCACGTGGAGGCCCAGGACTTTGAAGGGCTTTTTAAAAACTACCTACTACAAAAAAAGTTGAAACATTGAATTTTACTATAAAAGGTTTGACACATAGCTGTGCAGAAAAGTGTCAATTGCATAAGCCATTTCGCACATCATACTTATTTTCGTCAGGAAGTGAAAATATCTACACACAATTGGCAGAAAATTTTAAAGATGGTTATCTGTCATGCTAACCATGGCAAAATTAACACTATGGCAATTTTTTAACTGTAGGCCTTTCAGTGGTATAAAAGGCCAAAATGCAGATTTCCACAGGCAGACGTTATCAGATTCATTTGCTTTTAAAGTACATTCCACAAAAAGGGCAATGAATGAAATAAAATATAGGTAATTTTTCATGACCTCATATCCTGTGAAAGCACTCCAAAAAAGCGATGCATAAAATAGTGAAAAAGTATCAATATAGATGCCTTGCACTGTCTCGTTTTCTATCCTGATATTTTTTACCATTTAGAGCACCGGTTATTGTTTATCCTTGAAGATGGCTGTGTAGTTGGCATGAATGGTTTTAGGCACACATGACATTGCCAGGTCAGTAAAATCTCTCTGCTTGTTAAGATTGCAAATTTATACAGACACACAAGGCCACACACCAAGATATCTAAAATCTCACACAGCTGTCATGAACTTTTTTTTTTGTCACATCGCTATCCGAGTAGATATACACATTGCCATATAATATTTGTTTGTGCGTAGAGCTGTCGGTAATATTAAATTTTAAATTGCATTGCGCACAGTTCTGTGTTGGCCACTGTCTTAACATATGCTCCTATAGTTAATAACCTGACTTGTGCCATACCCAGTACGATTCTAGCTTTCCAAACTATCCCCATCCTTTCAGCACTTCTGAAATGAATGCCCCTTTGTGGCTACCATGTCATTATTATCAACCTACTTGTGCTACAACCTAAAATTTACTGGTTAAAATCAGTAAAAATGCCATACCACACCAATGGTAAAAAAAACCACAGTATGCACTACGTCAATGGTACACCACACCAAGGGTGTAAGTCACTACACAATAATGTAGGAAATTTCTCACTGCTGCAAGTCAGAAGAAATTTATACCCAAAATCATGTTCATGAAAAACTAAACCAAAAATGCTTGAGAATAAAGTAAATAAATTCATGTTGCAATGACAAGCTTGAGCACAGCTACGAACTCACGGTTGATTGAGTTGTCATACACACGGTTGATTAAGTTGTCATATGAAGTCACAGTTGATTGAGTTGTCATATGAATACGAATTTAATTGTCTGTGGTAGAATGATGCACAACCATTTAACAAGGCATATCGACTCCATGAATGAAAGTTTAGTCATTGGAAGCTATGTTCAGTCGGTGTTGCAGAGACCTTTGAAATGGTTTCTTTTTTTTTTCGTGTCGGGCAATTCTTGGTTTTAATGTGTCATGCTTCCACTGGCGAAAATTCAATGGTCGAAACGACTGGACTCACGGTTGACTGAGTTGTTATCGAACTTCCATGGTGTAATGTTTGTTCATTGTAGAGAAAACCCATGAATAAATTGTTTAATTCATGAAGAATCCACGAATGACACCAATTAACTTCCTGAATAGAATATTGTCTCACTGGATGGCACCTAAGTGGCCATAGAGTGTACTATCAGTTGCGTAGTCATGGTTTAATGTGTCATGCTTCCACGGTCGAAATTCCACCGTTGAAATGATTGAACTTACTGATGACTGAGTTGAAAGAAAATGAGGCAGCCCTGCATATTTATCACGAACTGTTCGTTATTCATGAAGACGCCGTGGATTTTCACGAGGCCTGTTCATGAGATGATTCGTCATTGCGGAAGATCTGTTGGATGTAGATCCGCCTAAATCCTGGCAAATGGGGAGAAGAGTGCGATCGAACATACAAGCTGTACAGAATTATATGGTCAACTTTGTAAACAAACTAGCGAAAATGCGAAACTAAAACTTCAATTATTTTATTATAAATGCTAAAATTAATGTCATTATCCAAGGATTGGACCATTCTCAGAAATAATCTCACTAGAAATTCCTGACAATATGTAAATATATGCATACTGCTAGTAGCAATCATAGCACAATGATTATCTGATTTCAGTATGCGAAGCTATTTTGTTCGCTTAATCAATGGTACACAAACTGAATTCTTTGAAACCAGAGCCTTACGGCAACAACATACAATAGAATTCCCTCGGCACCATTATAAATTTCAAATAAATACCCACCTGGGGATTCTTTCTAAGTTCTGAATATACTATCAATGTGGCCAACAACATTCTTAATAACCAAAGATGTTATTCCTAATCTTGAGCAATTCGTATTTGGCATTATAGACACCATAACCACATTTTAAAGATGCGATTGGTTCCTTATCTATTTTAACAGGGAAGACCTTTATGGTTAAGCCAATAAAGAGACATCCAATATCTCCAAATTTGGGTACACCATATTTCTTGGAAAGAATTACACCTTGGTAATCTCAATCTAAATAAAGTCATACATAATGGTATGATCCCCTATCCTATTCCATCCAATTTACTTAATTTTGGTGCCCGAAACGAAATGTGGCGCAAGGGTAAACCCTTAAAAATATTAGCCGAAATTGGCATATCGTTGACAAACTCAATGTCAATGCTAGTCAAGTGCCTTAGAATGGACAAGTATTGCCTCATATTGCTTCTTTGATTCATGATCTGTAACACATTAAAAGAAATACTACTAGTAAATTACCAGACAAATGATTACTATAATCAAATTCCAATATCCTGGGAAACATGTCATAGCTCAGTAATGAGTAATGACTATTAATAAAATTCGAACTGTAATAAATAGCATATGATAATTATAGCTAAATATATTCATAATATACATAATGATATATTGGCTGTTGCAGTATTTATTTCAGTAAAGACTGCGCTCACACGGGCATCATTATCTACTGCATCAGTATAAATTTCATCAGCAATAGTCTTCCACTCACTTGGGTGAAAGTATTTTTGCTCTCTTGGGCAATGCATCTTGCTCACCTGGGCAATGCATATGTTTTGCTCACTTGGGCAATGCATCTTGCTCACTGGGGCAATTGCATTGTGTTCACTGGGGCATTAGTACTTTGCTCACCTGGGCAATACTCTATTGCTCACTTGGGCAAGCAATAATTTTATCAAGTCTAACCCCTGGAATGTGTAACTATGTAGAACAACATCATATTCATTTAATTGATGCAAGTTTGCACATAGTTCAATACATATTTATATAAGTTTTGAATATAGAATCGAGACTTAATTGCTTCATATAACCCCAGTATTCGCACATTATTTCCCAAACCATTGTGATAAAAGTCAAGTAAGTGGAATATGTACTTCTATGGCAACGCCAACCTCATAAAAAACTTCACAAAGCTTATTGTGATAACTATGTAAACAAGTCGTCCATAATCACAAAGTTCATAGCTAATGCTAATACAGACTTGACTTGATGTTGGATTCCTGGCAATTTGCCATATTTGAGACAAATAATGGATCCAAAAATCTATTTTGACTTCCAGCAAAGACTATCTCTCCTTGCGCGTGTGGTATCTTCATGTATGCTATCACATTGTTGACATATTTGTTTATTGCATCTTCTAACTCAAATTGATGTGGCATCTTACTCAGAATTCTATGTCTCTCTTTTGCCTCTATTAGGTCTTTAGGATCTAGTCTGGGCAATTCATACTGTATCCTTTCTTCATTACTATTGCCTGACTGAACTGGCTGATCTGGCTGATCTCCGTTTTTCCACTGAATTTCTTGATAATATAAACAGTGGTGTCTGTTGTTTATCCCCACTCAAAGTTGCTTACATAACATGGAATTCTCACTGACATCTTTCTCCCCCAAACAGATGGGTAATGATTAATGGTTCTGATTGCTGCCAACTCTTCCCTGGTTGTTTAGATAATATGTCAACCAATAATAATTCACTCGTATCTGGTTTTACATATACCACTGTAAATATGAATGACTGCAGTTTCCAGTACAACGTATCAAGACGTCTTGTAGCAAACTCTGCTGATGACATAAATATTTGTTCAAGTGGTTTATGATCAGTTAATGCATAAAAGTGATTTTGACCTATGATATCTTTAAACTGACAAGCACTGTAATACAATGCTAATAATTCAATGTCTGTGGCTGAGTAAGAAGATAACACACTTAGCTAATACTCAACTACAGTATCCCAGAAGTACTCGTTTATCTACTCCCTATGCAATTGATACAGTGCGCCCCCTGATGCTTCTCTACTACAGTCTGACGCCATTATAAATGTTCCTGATTCATTAGGAAATCCAAGAATTGGTGCTGTTGTTAATATTGTTTTCACTTTTGACCATGCTTCTTCCTGCTCTTCTCACCAATTAAACTTTACATTTTTCTTTAATAATGCTCAAGTATTGATTTGAATTTTTTTTTCTTTGTCTTTGGTTTATGCAACTGCGAGAATGCACCTATCCGCCGCTCACATCCCGCCAAGCATTGGCCATTTGCCTGACGCGAAAAACAACTAGGATGATAGCACTCCCACAGTCGCCAAAATCCACAAACTCTACTTGACCTATATTTGTTTACCTGGTTGCACTATCTCTGACTTGGCTGCTGCTGCAGCTGCCTCACTCTGCATTACTATAGTGGCAAGTATTTCTCTAACTAAAGGATCAGCTGGCAGTTTAATATAAATTGAACTCTTATTTATTAGCTGATCTTTACATTCTTCAAATGCTTCAGATTAATTGGCCCAGCTTCTTTTAAAATAATATATGACTTCAATGGCACTTGATGCAATCAAATTTTGCAATAAACTCAATGAAATTATCAACAAAACTGATTTATTGACTATTTTGAGAACTTGACCTATTGTAACCTCTAGTTCTACCCCTGTACCGACCTCTATTCTGACTTAACGGCCTCTGATAGTCAGAATCCTGCTGATGACTATGTTTGTCCCAGCAGGTCCTCTATGTGTGCCCTTGTTGCCCACAGAAATAGCAATTATCAATAATTTCTCTTTTTGCTACAGCATTTTGCAATGTTTGGGGCAAGAACTCTAACCTACTTTCCATAACCTTGAAACAGTTTTTCAATTCAGTGATTGCCATTGTAAAATCTCTTGCCATAGCCCCTGTATCACTTGGTACTAAGGAGTACACTGGAGTATTTCCAAGTTGCTGCCCCTCCATTATTGACTGTGTCATTCTGACCATTTCATCAATGTTACTACTTTTTAATAGTAATAATGTAATTTTAGTTTCTTGTGGCAATCCAGCTAAAAAAAAAATCTTTGCCAATTTCCTCAGGCAATCCTAATCTAGCCACTAACTCCTGAATGTCATTTAAATATTTATAAACTGACATTCCTGTTGTCAAGCGTTTTTGTGTCCAAGACTGCAAAACTGCCTCTCTTGTACGTAGCAAACCAAAACGATGCAGAAATTCCTGCTCCAATTCATCTAATGTGTTTACATTCACACTATCAACCCACTTTCTGGCATTGCCTTCAGTGCAATATTTCATGCGTTCCAGAATTTCACTTCCTTCTGGCCTATGCAATGAAACATAATCTTTAAATTTTACTATCCATGCACTTGGGTCAACAGAAGTATCATCACCAGTGAATCTGCTTGGCAGCATTTCTGATAATTTAATCTCGACATTTTGAATGCAGGGATCGACTGTTCACATTTTTTGTATTTTTTTTTCGGAGATTTTGAATTAAAAAATGTGTGCGCACAGGAGATGTATACTGTATATCTGATTGATTATCTGAATCCCAAGTTAATAAAAATTTCTCAAATTCACTCTCAGTTAATCCTGCAATTTGACCCTGGCTTGGCAATTTATTATCGGAATATCCTGGAAATAACCTTTGTGAAATCTGATTCTCCTCTGAAGCTATTTGTCTTGCCAAACTCAGGTCATTGTCTGACTCATTTTCTGACTCTAAATCTTCCTCATTCGGTTTTTTGTTAACAGTAACACCACATTGTAAATCTAGCTTAGCTGGCTGAATAATTGGCTGCACTATACTATCTCGAGTTTCCTCAACTAGGCTATTTTCATCCTCCTTCTTATCTTGTACTACTGGCTCTCTATATTCACTAGTGTTTGGCAAGTCAGTGGTAACCAAAAGACCGGATGCAGTTTGTTTTCTCACTGCTCTCTTTTTCTATGACTTGCCTGTTTCATTTTTATTGCCATTGCTTTCTGCACAATTAAGCCCCGCATTTGTAATTGAATTACTTCACATCTGCCTATACTCAGGTTTTAATTTTAATTCATTAATAAAAATCTCCGTCAATTCTGTATGTAATTGTCTCTCTTGATCTGGTGCTAAAGTAATTTCTAATAATTTCCAGGTTTCATATAACAATTGAGGTGCTCTAATATGATATCTATATGATCTATCTGTTATATAATTTCTTCTGTAAGCTGTATCTAACTCAATTTTAAATTTTTTATACCAAATTTTGTCTTCTGCATTTGTTGAGCACATCTAGATTTTTTAATATATCTAAAAGTTGACCAATACTGTTTACTTGTATGTATTTTAAATCACACCTACCCCCATTTTCTTTTTCTGTTTTACCTGTGTTGACTTGTTGATGGTTTCCTGGTCCTGTCCTATCCTCCGGTACAGTCATCAGACCAAACTTTGTCCACCATGTGTTGTAGTCTTTGATTCATTCATTGAGGGTTTGTTTCTCGCTTCTGTGGTGAGGTCCAGGTGGACCTGTTGACCCCCGGAAGTCAGGATGTGTTCCTTACAGTGTCATGGAATAAGGAAACACCAGAACCAGTTCAAGTCTTTCTTCAGATCACACCATGATACATCAATTACAGACCACCTCGTACTCTGCTATTAGCTCTGATCTCTCTGCTATGAGCTCTTTCCCCCTTCTGATTCATGCTGTTTACTTCATCTTATTTATATGAACCAAAATGTAACTATTCTGGGTTATTTGAGGGGATTCAGCGTCGTAGTCAATTAAGTAAATACGACGCTGCACTCAATAGCTTTCTTTTTTCCTCAGCCCTGGTGCCCATTTACTGAACTATACTGTTTTGCACATGCCTAGTGCTTTTTCACTGAACTAGACAATCTTGCACAGTCACAGTGTTTATGCACTGAACTAAACTGCCCTGCACAGCCCTAGTGTTCTTTTCAATGAACTAAACCCAACTAACTGCCTTGCCAAGTTAATTCATGACAGATAATCTTGCTAGTGACATGACTATGCCACACTATGACAGGCTAAATTGAAATACTATCTGGTCTGGTTGACTTATTGTGTTCTTAGCACTAGTAACAAGTATGATCCCATTAAGAACCCTTGTGCGTAATTAAATATTGCTACTGTTATACATTTTTGGAAAACTGTCAATACTCTGTATATCCTAAAATATGCTCCTATTCTTAATAACCTGAAGTTTGCCATATCCAGTACGCTTCTAGCTTTTTAAACTATGCCCATCCTGTCATGAATGCTATTCCATACAAATATAGGCCAACTTTAATCGAATAGTCAGCTATCAGGGTAGCATTGCTGGTATATTTCCATATCTACAGTTTTCAAGACATTGCATGGCTCTTTCCAGTAGCTCAGTGCAGTTCTCCAGCTATTTGTTCTTCCATGTTTTTACTAATTTTTTATAAAGGATGGTTATCTGTCATGCTAACCATGGCAAAATTAACACTATGGCAATTTTTTAACCGTAGGCCTTTCAGTGGTATAAAAGGCCAAAATGCAGATTTCCACAGGCATATGTTATCAGATTCATTTGCTTTAAAAGTCCATTCAACAAAAAAGGCAATGAATGAAATAAAATATAGGTAATTTTTCATGACCTCATATCCTGTGAAAGCACTCAACAAAAGCGAGGCATAAAATACGAGGCATACGTCAGTGATTTTACAGTATCTAGGTTATTTTAACATCACTTAGATGCATTGCACTGTTCCTTTTCCTATCCTGAAATTTTTTTGGATAAAATAACCTAAATACTGTAAAATCACTGCACATAAAAATTACAGATTTTATTAAAACCTATACATATTAAAAACGAACATAATTAATTACAGGTTAAAAGCCACCCCCCACAATCTAATGATAACTTTTAGTAAGCCTTGTAGCAGGCCTAGTTTACGGATTTTTACATCACGCCAGTGACTTGCAAGACTTACGGGGTTTTAATCCACGCCAGAGGTCTTGCATCCTGTTCTCCAAGGCATGTAAGAAAGAAAACCCCAAAATTAAAATAAAAAGGCATTGCGCCGAGTCCCGTGTTGGCCACTGGGGTTCGAGGTCTTCACCACCAGCGTTACCGCCCTTGCCACGTGGAGGCCCAGGACTTTCAAGGGCTTTTTAAAAACTACCTACTACAAAAAAAGTTGAAACATTGAATTTTACTATAAATGGTTTGACACATAGCTGTGCAGAAAAATGTCAATTGCATAAGCCATTTCGCACATCATACTTATTTTCATCAGGAAGTGAAAATATCTACACACAATTGGCAGACAATTTTAAAGGATGGTTATCTGTCATGCTAACCATGGCAAAATTAACACTATGGCAATTTTTTAACTGTAGGCCTTTCAGTGGTATAAAAGGCCAAAATGCAGATTTCCACAGGCAGACGTTATCAGATTCATTTGCTTTTAAAGTACATTCCACAAAAAGGGCAATGAATGAAATAAAATATAGGTAATTTTTCATGACCTCATATCCTGTGAAAGCACTCCAAAAAAGCATATAGATTCATTGCACTGTCTCGTTTTCTATCCTGATATTTTTTACCATTTAGAGCACCGGTTATTGTTTATCCTTGAAGATGGCTGTGTAGTTGGCATGAATGGTTGTAGGCACACATGACATTGCAAGGTCAGTAAAATCTCTCCGCTTGTTAAGATTGCAAATGTATACAGACACACAAGGCCACACACCAAAATATCTAAAATCTCACACAGCTGTCATGAACTTTTTTTTTTGTCACATCGCTATCCGAGTAAATATACACATTGCCATATAATATTTGTTTGTGTGTAGAGCTGTCGGTAATATTAAATTTTAAATTGCATTGCGCACAGTTCTGTGTTGGTCACTGTCTTAACATATGCTCCTATAGTTAATAACCTGACTTGTGCCATACCCAGTACGATTCTAGCTTTCCAAGCTATCCCCATCCTTTCAGCACTTCTGAAATGAATGCCCCTTTGTGGCTACCATGTCATTATTATCAACCTACTTGTGCTACAACCTAAAATTTACTGGTTAAAATCAGTAAAAATGCCATACCACACCAATGGTAAAAAAAACCCCACAGTATGCACTACGTCAATGGTACACCATACCAAGGGTGTAAGTCACTACACAATAATGTAGGAAATTTCTCACTGCTGCAAGTCAGAAGAAATATATACCCAAAATCATGTTCATGAAAAACTAAACCAAAAATGCTTAAGAATAAAGTAAATCAATTCATGTTGCAATGACAAGCTTGAGCACAGCTACGAACTCACGGTTGATTGAGTTGTCATACACACTCACGGTTGATTAAGTTGTCATATGAAGTCACAGTTGATCGAGTTGTCATATGAATACGAATTTAATTGTCTGTGGTAGAATGATGCACAACCGTTTGACAAGGCATATCGACTCCATGAATGAAAGTTTAGTCATTGGAAGCTATGTTCAGTCCGTGTTGCAGAGACCTTTGAAACGGTTTCTAACTTTTTTTTTTCGTGTTGGGCAATTCTTGGTTTTAATGTGTCATGCTTCCACTGGCAAAAATTCAATGGTCGAAACGACTGGACTCTTGGTTGACTGAGTTGTTATCGAACTTCCATGGTGTAATGTTTGTTCAATGTAGAGAAAACCCATGAATAAATTGTTTAATTCATGAAGAATCCACGAATGACACCAATTAACTTCCTGAATAGAATATTGTCCCACTGGATGGCACCTAAGTGGCCATAGAGTGTACTATCAGTTGCGTAGTCACGGTTTAATGTGTCATGCTTCCACGGTCGAAATTCCACGGTTGAAACGATTGAATTTACGGATGACTGAGTTGAAAGAAAATGAGGCAGCCCTGCATATTCATCACGAACTGTTCGTTATTCATGAAGACGCCGTGGATTTTCACGACGCCTGGTCATGAGATGATTCGTCATTGCGGAAGATCCGTTGGATGTAGATCCGCCTAAATCCTGGCAAATGGGGAGAAGAGTGCGATCGAACATACAAGCAGTACAGAATTATATGGTCAACTTTGTAAACAAACTAGCGAAAATGCTAAAACTTCAATTATTTTATAATAAATGCTACAATTAATGTCATTGTCCAAGGATTGGACCATTCTCAGAAATAATCTCACTAGAAATTCCTGACAATATGTAAATATAAGCATACTGCTAGTAGCAATCATAAAACAATGATTATCTGATTTCAGTATGCGAAGCTATTTTGTTCGCTTAATCAATGGTACACAAACTGAATTCTTTGAAACCAGAGCCTTACGGCAACAACATACAATAGAATTCCCTTGACACCATTATAAATTTCAAATAAATACCCACCTGGGGATTCTTTCTAAGTTCTGAATATACTATCAATGTGGCCAACAACATTCTTAATAACCAAAGATGTTATTCCTAATATTGAGCAATTCATATTTGGCATTATAGACACCATAACCACATTTTAAAGATGCGATTGGTTCCTTTTCTATTTTAACAGGGAAGACCTTTATGGTTAAGCCAATAAAGAGACATCCAATATCTCCAAATTTGGGTACACCATATTTCTTGGAAACAACTACACCTTGGTAATCTCAATCTAAATAAAGTCATACATAATGGTATGATCCCCGAAACGAAATGTGGCGCAAGGGTAAACCCTTAAAAATATTAGCTGAAATTGGCATATCGTTGACAAACTCAATGTCAATGCTAGTCAAGTGCCTTAGAATGGACAAGTATTGCCTCATATTGCTTGTTTGATTCATGATCTGTAACACATTAAAAGAAATACTACTGGTAAATTACCAGAAAAATGATTACTATGATCAAATTCCAATATCCTGGGAAACATGTCATAGCTCAGTAATGAGTAATGACTATTAATAAAATTCGAACTGTAATAAATAGCATATGATAATTATAGCTAAATATATTCATAATATACATAATGATATATTGGCTGTTGCAGTATTTATTTTAGTAAAGACTGCGCTCACACGGGCATCATTATCTACTGCATCAGTATAAATTTCATCAGCAATAGTCTTCCACTCACTTGGGTGAAAGTATTTTTGCTCTCTTGGGCAAGGCATCTTGCTCACCTGGGCAATGCATATGTTTTGCTCACTTGGGCAATGCATCTTGCTCACTGGGGCAATTGCATTTTGCTCACTGGGGCATTAGTACTTTGCTCACCTGGGCAATACTCTATTGCCCACTTGGGCAAGCAATATTTTTATCAAGTCTAACCCCTGGAATGTGTAACTATGTAGAACAACATCATATTCATTTAATTGATGCAGGTTTGCACATAGTTCAATACATATTTATATAAGTTTTGAATATAGAATCGAGACTTAATTGCCTCATATAACCCCAGTATTCACACATTATTTCCCAAACCATTGTGATAAAAGTCAAGTAAGCGGAATATGTATTTCTATGGCAAGGCCAACCTCATAAAAAACTTCACAAAGCTTATGTGATAACTATGTAAACAACAAGTCGTCCATAATCACAAAGTTCATAGCTAATGCTAATACAGACTTGACTTGATGTTGGATTCCTGGCAATTTGCCATATTTGAGACAAATAATGGATCCAAAAATCTATTTTGACTTCCAGCAAAGACTATCTCTCCTTGCGCGTGTGGTATCTTCATGTATGCTATCACATTGTTGACATATTTGTTTATTGCATCTTCTAACTCAAATTGATGTGGCATCTTACTCAGAATTCTATGTCTCTCTTTTGCCTCTATTAGGTCTTTAGGATCTAGTCTGGGCAATTCATACTGTATCCTTTCTTCATTACTATTGCCTGACTGAACTGGCTAATCTGGCTGATCTCCGTTTTTCCACTGAATTTCTTGATAATATAAACAGTGGTGTCTGTTGTTTATCCCCACTCAAAGTTGCTTACATAACATGGAATTCTCACTGACATCTTTTTCCCCCAAACAGATGGGTAATGATTAATGGTTCTGATTGCTGCCAACTCTTCCCTGGTTGTTTAGATAATATGTCAACCAATAATAATTCACTCGTATCTGGTTTTACATATACCACTGTAAATATGAATGACTGCAGTTTCCAGTACAACGTATCAAGACGTCTTGTAGCAAACTCTGCTGATGACATAAATATTTGTTCAAGTGGTTTATGATCAGTTAATGCATAAAAGTGATTTTGACCTATGATATCTTTAAACTGACAAGCACTGTAATACAATGCTAATAATTCAATGTCTGTGGCTGAGTAAGAAGATAACACACTCAGCTAATACTCAACTACAGTATCCCAGAAGTACTCGTTTATCTACTCCCAATGCAATTGATACAGTGCGCCCCCTGATGCTTCTCTACTACAGTCTGACACCATTTTAAATGTTCCTGATTCATTAGGAAATCCAAGAATTGGTGCTGTTGTTAATATTGTTTTCACTTTTGACCATGCTTCTTCCTGCTCTTCTCACCAATTAATTTTTTTTTCTTTGTCTGTGGTTTATGCAACTGCGAGAATGCACCTATCCGCCGCTCACATCCCGCCAAGCATTGGCCATTTGCCTGACGCGAAAAACAACTAGGATGATAGCACTCCCAGAGTCGCAAAAATCCACAAACTCTACTTGACCTATATTTGTTTACCTGGTTGCACTATCTCTGGCTTGGCTGCTGCTGCAGCTGCCTCACTCTGCATTACTATAGTGGCAAGTATTTCTCTAACTAAAGGATCAGCTGGCAGTTTAATATAAATTGAACTCTTATTTATTAGCTGATCTTTACATTCTTCAAATGCTTCAGATTAATTGGCCCAGCTTCTTTTAAAATAATATATGACTTCAATGGCACTTGATGCAATCAAATTTTGCAATAAACTCAATGAAATTATCAACAAAACTGATTTATTGACTATTTTGAGAACTTGACCTATTGTAACCTCTAGTTCTACCCCTGTACCGACCTCTATTCTGACTTAACGGCCTCTGATAGTCAGAATCCTGCTGATGACTATGTTTGTCCCAGCAGGTCCTCTATGTGTGCCCTTGTTGCCCACAGAAATAGCAATTATCAATAATTTCTCTTTTTGCTACAGCATTTTGCAATGTTTGGGGCAAGAACTCTAACCTACTTTCCATAACCTTGAAACAGTTTTTCAATTCAGTGATTGCCATTGTAAAATCTCTTGCCATAGCCCCTGTATCACTTGGAAATACTCCAGTGTACTCCTTAGTACCAAGTTGCTGCCCCTCCATTATTGACTGTGTCATTCTGACCATTTCATCAATGTTACTACTTTTTAATAGTAATAATGTAATTTTAGTTTCTTGTGGCAATCCAGCTAAAAAAAAATCTTTGCCAATTTCCTTAGGCAATCCTAATCTAGCCACTAACTCCTGAATGTCATTTAAATATTTATAAACTGACATTCCTGTTGTCAAGCATTTTTGTGTCAAAGACTGCAAAACTGCCTCTCTTGTATGTAGCAAACCAAAACGATGCAGAAATTCCTGCTCCAATTCATCTAATGTGTTTACATTCACACTATCAACCCACTTTCTGGCATTGCCTTCAGTGCAATATTTCATGCGTTCCAGAATTTCACTTCCTTCTGGCCTATGCAATGAAACATAATCTTTAAATTTTACTATCCATGCACTTGGGTCAACAGAAGTATCATCACCAGTGAATCTGCTTGGCAGCATTTCTGATAATTTAATCTCGACATTTTGAATGCAGGGATCGACTGTTCACACATTTTTGTATTTTGATTTTTAGGAGATTTTGAATTAAAAAATGTGTGCACACAGGAGAAGTATACTGTATATATGATTGATTATCTGAATCCCAAGTTAATAAAAATTTCTCAAATTCACTCTCAGTTAATCCTGCAATTTGACCATGGCTTGGCAATTTATTATCGGAATATCCTGGAAATAACCTTTGTGAAATCTGATTCTCCTCTGAAGCTATTTGTCTTGCCAAACTCAGGTCATTGTCTGACTCATTTTCTGACTCTAAATCTTCCTCATTCGGTTTTTTGTTAACAGTAACACCACATTGTAATTCTAGCTTAGCTGGCTGAATAATTGGCTGCACTATACTATCTCGAGTTTCCTCAACTAGGCTATTTTCATCCTCCTTCTTATCTTGTACTACTGGCTCTCTATATTCACTAGTGTTTGGCAAGTCAGTGGTAACCAAAAGACTGGATGCAGTTTGTTTTCTCACTGCTCTCTTTTTCTATGACTTGCCTGTTTCATTTTTATTGCCATTGCTTTCTGCACAATTAAGCCCCGCATTTTCAATTGAATTACTTCGCATCTGCCTATACTCAGGTTTTAATTTTAATTCATTAATAAAAATCTCCGTCAATTCTGTACGTAATTGTCTCTCTTGATCTGGTGCTAAAGTAATTTCTAATAATTTCCAGGTTTCATATAACAATTGAGGTGCTCTAATATGATATCTATATGATCTATCTGTTATATAATTTCTTCTGTAAGCTGTATCTAACTCAATTTTAAATATTTCATACCAAATTTTGTCTTCTGCATTTGTTGAGCACATCTAGATTTTTTAATATATCTAAAAGTTGACCAATACTGTTTACTTGTATGTATTTTAAATCACACCTACCCCCATTTTCATTTTCTGTTTTACCTGTGTTGACTTGTTGATGGTTTCCTGGTCCTGTCCTATCCTCCGGTACAGTCATCAGACCAAACTTTGTCCACCATGTGTTGTAGTCTTTGATTCATTCATCGAGGGTTTGTTTCTCGCTTCTGTGGTGAGGTCCAGGTGGACCTGTTGACCCCCGGAAGTCAGGATGTGTTCCTTACAGTGTCATGGAATAAGGAAACACCAGAACCAGTTCAAGTCTTTCAATTACAGACCACCTCGTACTCTGCTATTAGCTCTGATTTCTCTGCTATGAGCTCTTTCCCCCTTCTGATTCATGCTGTTTACTTCATCTTATTTATATGAACCAAAATGTAACTATTCTGGGTTATTTGAGGGGATTCAGCGTCGTAGTCAATTAAGTAAATACGACGCTGCACTCAATAGCTTTCTTTTTTCCTCAGCCCTGGTGCCCATTTACTGAACTATACTGTTTTGCACATGCCTAGTGCTTTTTCACTGAACTAGACAATCTTGCACAGTCACAGTGTTTATGCACTGAACTAAACTGTCCTGCACATCCCTAGTGTTCTTTTCAATGAACTAAACCCAACTAACTGCCTTGCCAAGTTAATTCATGACAGATAATCTTGCTAGTGACATGACTATGCCACACTATGACAGGCTAAATTGAAATACTATCTGGTCTGGTTGACTTATTGTGTTCTTAGCACTAGTAACAAGTATGATCCCATTAAGAACCCTTGTGCGTAATTAAATATTGCTACTGTTATACATTTTTGGAAAACTGTCAATACTCTGTATATCCTAAAATATGCTCCTATTCTTAATAACCTGAAGTTTGCCATATCCAGTACGCTTCTAGCTTTTTAAACTATGCCCATCCTGTCATGAATGCTATTCCATACAAATATAGGCCAACTTTAATCGAATAGTCAGCTATCAGGGTAGCATTGCTGGTATATTTCCATATCTACAGTTTTCAAGACATTGCATGGCTCTTTCCAGTAGCTCAGTGCAGTTCTCCAGCTATTTGTTCTTCCATGTTTTTACTAATTTTTTTATAAAGGATGGTTATCTGTCATGCTAACCATGGCAAAATTAACACTATGGCAATTTTTTGACCCGTAGGCCTTTCAGTGGTATAAAAGGCCAAAATGCAGATTTCCACAGGCATATGTTATCAGATAAAAGTACATTCCACAAAAAGGGCAATGTATGAAATAAAATATAGGTAATTTTTCATGACCTCATATCCTGTGAAAGCACTCAAAAAAAGCGAGGCATAAAATACGAGGCATACATTATCAGTTTCAAGGGCTTTTTTAAAACTATATTGTTTTTAACCTGTAATTTTTATGTGCAGTGATTTTACATGGTTATTAAAACCTATACATATTAAAAACAAACATAATTAATTACAGGTTAAAAGGCACCCCCCACAATCTAATGATAACTTTTAGTAAGCCTTGTAGCAGGCCTAGTTTACGGATTTTTACATCACGCCAGTGACTTGCAAGACTTATGGGGTTTTAATCCACGCCAGAGGTCTTGCATCCTGTTCTCCAAGGCATGTAAGAAAGAAAACAACCCCAAAGTTAAACTAAAAAGGCATTGCGCCGAGTCCCGTGTTGGCCACTGGGGTTCGAGGTCTTCACCACCAGCGTTACCGCCCTTGCCACGTGGAGTCCCAGGACTTTCAAGGGCTTTTTTAAAACTACCTACTACAATAAAAGTTGAAACATTGAATTTTACTATAAAAGGTTTGACACATAGCTGTGCAGAAAAGTGACAATTGCATAAGCTATTTCGCACATCATACTTATTTTCGTCAGGAAGTGAAAATATCTACACACAATTGGCAGAACATTTTAAAGAATGGTTATCTGTCATGCTAACCATGGCAAAATTAACACTTTGGCAATTTTTTAACCGAAGGCTTTTACTTTATCAAATTCATTTGCTTTTAAAGTATATCCCACAAAGGGAATGAATGAAATAAATACAAGGTCATTTTTCCCTTTGTAATACATGTCATATACTGTGAAAGCAAAAGGGAGGCATCAAATAGTGAAAAAATATCATGATAGATGCATTGCACTGTTCCCTTTTCTAAGCCATGTTAAAGTAAATAAATTGCAGACTAAAACCTAAATGCTTAAACATGTGGTGCCATGTTTGACATATCACATTGATGAATTACTCTGATAAATATAAAGTATCAGAATACTGTTTCTTATGATGACGATATAGTGGATCTTCTTACAATTTAGAATTTTCCGTGATTTTATAATAAATAATATTGCAGAATTGCTTTCTCAAGATAACACTATTTTTGTTGCCAATGTAATAGAACAACTATACTTCATTCCTTTTCTGTGAGCAAAATTGTAATCTATACATCCTAAGGCAGACAGAAACAATTAAATGAGTAAATGAATAGATTATATTATCATTTTCACAAGTAAGTTTCTGTATTAATGCATGCTCTATGAACAACTAAATGAATAAATGTCTCGAGGTGTCAATAATGTCAAATCGCATTTGTTTGCATTTGACTTTCAGCAATACATGAAGTTCAAAATGGTATTTACATATTGAAAGGTTCAAATTCAATTCAGTGTGTTGTCATCAAAGGGTCGATGTGCGCCCAACATCAGAACCAATGACGGCAACACCAGGCCAATTTTTGCTGATTGGGCAGTTATCAGGGTAGCATTGTTGGTTTAAATCAATAACCGTTTTGCCTGATTTAGTTCAATTAATCATAGCCGGATTTTGTAATAAGTTGAATACAAGTTGAATACAATTTAAGAATTTGAGATATTTAAAACTGCATTGTTTGTGAGAATGCTTACAGGAATATATAAATCTTAAAATGACATGGGTGAGTAGCTCAACCAGATGTACATTCATAAGCTTTACTTGCTTTCAAAGCACCTACTGGAGCAACAAGGCACAGAAAACATATCAGTAAATACTTGGCCAAACTACATTTGCTTGTGAGTAAGCCTTATAGCATAATAAATGGTTAAAACTGCAAATTTACAGACACACATGGCCACACAGCAAAATATCTAAAATCTCACACAGCTGTCATGAAGTAGTTCAGTGCAGTTCTCAAGCTAAATTTTCTTCAGTTTTGTTTTTACATATTTTTCTTTTTATTTCCGCAATTATTTTAATATATCTTTTTAATTTTCTTTCTCTTCTCTCTTTCGCAGTAAAAAAAAATAGGCCTGACATATCACGAAGTTGAATTTGCATGTCAAAATACAAATAATGAATGTATTTACATATTGAAAGGTTCAATTTCAATTCAAAACCATTGTGTCAAGTTGTTTTGTCATCAAAGGGTCCATGTGCGCCCAACATCGACCCAATGATGGCAACACCAGGCCAACTTTGGTCGATTGGGCAGTTATCAGGGTAGCATTGTTGGTTTATATCAATAACCGTTTTGCCTGATTAAGTTCAATTAAACATAGCTGAATTTTCTAATAAGTTGAAGTTGAATACAAGTTAAGAATTTGTGATATTTAAAACTGCATTTTATGTGAGAATGCTTACAGGAATATATAAATCTTAAATGACATGGGTAAGTAGCTCAACCAGATGTACATTCATAAGCTTTACTTGCTTTCAAAGCACCTACTGGAGCAACAAGGCACAGAAAACATATCAGTAAATACTTGGCCAAACTACATTTGCTTGTGAGTAAGCCTTCCAGCAAAATACATGGTTTAGATTGCAAATTTACAGACACGGCAAAATATCTAAATTCTCACACAGCAGTCATGAACTTTTGTCACATCGCTAACCAAGTAATATAGACACATTGCCATATAGTATTTGTTTGTGTGTAGAGCTGTCTGGGGCATACTGTCATATTCATTTTATGGCTCACTCATAGTCCCTAAGGTATCTATACGTGGAACAAAACATATTCTAGGGAATAACTATACATCTATAACTCATACATATCTCACCTAATCCCAGGAGAGTGCTAGCCACTCCATCTAAGGTATTCCAGCCTACTACAGACTTGCTGTGACAATACATACTTGATGAGCTGGGAAATAATGGGCAGGGATCACTATGCTCATGTTTAATAGTTGTAGCAGAGCTATTCATTGCTATTCATTTGTACTGCCAGAAGAGGTCAATTATTGAATCAGCTTCCAACTGATATCCAGAGTGTGAACACCAAGCCCAAACTCAAACCACAGAGAAAATAGTGAATTTGTTTACTATTAATATATATATTATGTATTATTATTAATATCTAGTTTGTATATTATTATTATTATTCTATCTACTTAAGTATATTATATTTATTTATACTACACTGGCATCTTGATCTCCTTCACCAAACCAGGAACACACTGGAAATATGTCATGCATGACTTTAGTGCGCCATCCCCGAGTGATCATATTTTGTTACATCTGCATCCCCTCATATGAATTTGTAACTATTGTTTGATTATTATAAATCAATTAATCAGCTCAAAGCTGACCAGAGTAATTCATTTAGCCACCAGAGGGCCTAATGTTTCATATTTGCAGGGTTTTTTTTACATAAATTGGTTAAAACCAATTGGTCAGTCTATGTTATATTTTCCCTGAACACAGTGCAAATGGTCTCCAGCCAAGTGAGACTGTCTGGCATTGCCATCTAGTACCCAAGTAATTAAGTGTCTCTGCTGTAACCTGCAGTCTGCGTATTTCTGTTTGAAGCCTTGCAATGACTAGACAACGTTGCTAAATTGTCAAACACTGCATTTCACTCATGATGTCAAAATGCAAACGGAATATTACAGAGGACTATCTGAATACATTTGGTCAATGAACCAGAACATGTCAGGAATAGCATAGTGACTTTCACTGCTGTTTCCCATGTTAAGTGCACTCGCAAAACTAAGACAAATGCTGTTAAAAAAGTCATAGAAGGTGATTATCAGTTCATCTAAAATAGTTACGAAAATTTTACTGATACATTCAGTAGACTGAGTATGTTAATTTGGCCAATTTACAAAACTCTAAGAGGGGCAATTGATGGCTAGTATGTCAGATAACTTAAAAGTCATAGGAGGTCATTTTCAGTTCATGCAAACAGACGCTCTTCTTTCTTGGGCATGGGGTAAAGGTCACAGGTTGCATTAAATGTGTAATTTCAGGCAATTAGTCTTGTCATTTAGGCATATGCTCTAGAATTTATAACTTTTTGTCTTTAATAATGTGGCTAAGCTTAATATCAATAAATGAATGAATGAACGAATGAATGAAGCTAAGAGTAAAGAGAATCTTCCAGCTGAATTTCAGGGTCTGATTTTGGCTAAAACACACATCTCATTGTAAAGTTCTGTGGAGTTTGAAGCTTTACTGATTTGTTTATCATTGCAATGGGGGTGTTTAAGCCATTAATCCACAGATTTCGACCACAATTCTGATAGCATTTAAAAGAAATCATTGGTCATTATTACCTTGAAGATACTGGAAACTAAATATTTCATAATTTCTCGGAGACTAATTATGTATTTTTTTTACTGCTACATTCAGTTAAATATGTATGTTCATTTGGCCAATTTACATCAAAATTTAAGAGGGGCAATTTAGAGGGAAGATTCTCCTTAATTTCAAAAACAGAGGGAATGCATGAATCATTCCATTGATGGGATGAGTGGCTGCCTTGTTAAAAACAGGTGAGATCCTGAAACTGCATTCGCAGATTCATATATAAAGTTGCTGCATATATAAAGTTATCATTTCAGAAACTTAACAAAACCTATCTTTTTCTTTCTTTTTTAAGTGATCTGACCAATTTTGATTGGTCAATTATGATTTAGACATGGAATATCTATATTCACAATATGTAGCGACTACATTCATATATACTGTGTCGCTGGTCAAGGATGGTGAGCAAAAGTGTTGTACAGAAGGAAACACTTCTTACAATACAAAATAATACCTTGACGTTGATCCTTTGGGAAGCTGGCTTCTTTAGATGTTTCTTTTGATGATTCTTTGAGGTCTCAAGAAGGCTTGCACTGCAGGATGAGGTATGTTGCGGTAAATTATGTTCTGCCATCACCAGCTGTTGCAGCACTGAAGTACATGCTTGTTACCCAGCAAAGATGAAAACTTGAATTTAGATGGGTCGATACTCTTGTGGTCATTGAATGGAAGAGCTTCCTGTGTAGAATGTGCTGATTCTGTGAAGATAAAGTCAGACATTTAGAGTGATTCAAACTGAAAAAATCTAATCCATTAAAAACCCAGATGTATCAAGAAATTACCTTATCCCTTGTCTCTACATGGGATAATTCTTCTGCCAAATTACACTTTTCAGTTACAAAAAAAAAACAAGTATCAACGGCTTCACTCTTGATTTAATCTGTATCGCGTATAGTGCAATGAAATATATCAAAGAATGTCTCACCTGACATGGCTTGTTGTCCTGTACAAGATGGGAAGTTTGATGGGTCCAAACCCTTGGTTGAAAAAATAATTTACTTCCTGAGGGCTGCATTGATTCTGTGAAGAAAAAAATATAATGCTATTTTGAAAAACTTCATATATAAAGTAATAGGATTTGGCCATGTAGACGGTATTCACATTTTTTGCATTACTGGTCACGGATAGTGAATGCAAGTACTAGTGTTGCTTAGAAGGAGATATACTTCTTTCTACACCATACTAATAAATGCAAATACCTTTTCTGTGATACTTTTGGGACCAGCCAGCATCTGTAGACGTCATACTGTCTGAAGTTTCAAGAAAGCGTGCAATGCATGATGAGGTATGCTGGACTGCAGGATGAAGTGATTGCATGACCGGATGATGTATGATGAGGTACATTATGTTCTGCCAATACCAGCTGTTGCAGCACTAAAGTAGATGGTGTGCATTTTGCCCCACACAGGACGAAGAATTCAATTTTTTGGCGATTTTCTTGTCTTCATCAAATGGAGGAGCTTCCAGAGAGAAATATGTTGATTGTGTGCCAAACGCTTGGTTGAAAAAATAATGTACTTTCTGAGGACTGCATTGATTCTGTGAAGAAAAAAATAGAATGCTATTTTGAAAAACTTCATATATAAAGTAATAGGATTTGGCCAAGTAGTGGGCATTCATATTTTTTGCATTACTGGTCACGGATAGCGAATACAAGTACTAGTGTTGTTTAGAAGGAGATATACTTCTTTCTACACTATACTAACAAATGCAAATACCTTTTCTGTGATACTTTTGGGACCAGCCAGCATCTGTAGACGTCATACTGTCTGAAGTTTCAAGAAAGCGTGCAATGCATGATGAGGTATGCTGGACTGCAGGATGAAGTGATTGCATGACCGGATGATGTATGATGAGGTACATTATGTTCTGCCAATACCAGCTGTTGCAGCACTAAAGTAGATGGTGTGCATTTTGCCCCACACAGGACGAAGAATTCAATTTTTTGAATGGCGATGTTCTTGTCTTCGTCAAATGGAGGAGCTTCCAGAGAGAAATATGTTGATTGTGTGCCAAAACCTTGGTTGAAAAAATAATTTACTTCCTGAGGACTGATTCTGTGAAGAAGAAAAAATGGAATGCTATTTTGAAAAACGTCATATATAATCATAAACTTAACAAAACTTATTATGATATCCAGTTATCATTTCTGTAACTTACAAAACCTATCTTTCATTTTCTTATAATCTGACCAATTTTGATTTAGGCGTGGAACTGACCATCTATATATTCATATTTGGGTAATAGTCATGAATAGTGCGCACAAGTGCTGTACAAAGGATGACAATTCTTACACTCAAAACTGCAGTACCTTGCCTGTTATACTTTTTGAGATTAGTTTTAGTAGATGTTTTACCGTTCAAGAGGGCTTGCACTGCATGATGAGCTATGCTGGGATGCATTCTGCTCAGCCATCGCCAGCTGCTGCATTTCTAAAGTACATGATGCTTGTTGCCCCACACAGGATGAAATTTTAATTTTGATTGGTGATACTCTTGTCTTCATTGAATGGAAGATCTTCCAGGAAGGTAATCATGATGATTCTGTGAAGATAAAGATAGAAATTTAAAATGTGATTCGAACAGAATGTTAATTTTTTTTAGTCAACAAGGTGAAGGGTCACTGTTGCATAAACATCTAATCTAATCCCAGAAGCTTCAAGAATTTACTGTACTCTGTGTCTCTATATGAGATCATTCATGACAAAATACTGATCTCTGGTTTTCAAAAACAGACCGGGAGTATTGAGAGATTGATAAACAAAAATTCATGGGACTTCCTACAGAGGTTTTGTTTCGTTTACTAAATACTTTTTTAATGTTCTTACAGGGTATCCATGCCAGAGATTTTGTATTTAAACTTAATGGAGCCTCATGACAAAACATTGGGAATAGTTTCGTTACTGTTAAATTTTTCTTATGTAATTTTGCGCTAAAAATAAATTTAATTTGTTGTTATCAACTATATTACAACACTGATTTCAGTCAATTAATTCTACAGATCTGGTTTTCAGAAACAGACCAGGAGTATTGAGAGATTGATAAACAGAAATTCATGGGACTTCCTACAGAGGTTTTGTTTCGTTTTTGTGCCAAATAATACTCTTCAGATACACAAAACATATCAACCCTTTCTCTCTGATTTAACCGGTGTTGTAGAGAGCAGACATTTTGACATGAAAAATGTCAAGACCTTATATTACCTGACAAGAATCGTTGTCCTGCACAAAGATTGGACATTTGATGTGTCCAAACTCTTGTCTTGGTCGAATGAAGAAGGTGGTTCCAAAGGACTGCATTGATTCTGTATCTGAAGAAAAGATAGCATGATATTTTGAACCACTTTCAACCTTCATTATTAAAAAAATTGCAATATCAACATATAGCATCAATAAATATATCCCAGAAAGCATTGAAAAGAACAAAAATCGTAATGGACAAAGAGAGAGAAACATAATTAAAATAAAAGATAAAACATGATTATTCATTTCAATTTGCATAAAGTACACAGAAGTTATTCAAAACAATGGAAATTACCTTTGCGCACGGCATTGGTTGGTCACTCAGCGGTTGTTTTCAAGGCCATCCAACGTCTAAGATATAGATCATCTGCCAGTTCATAATTTTGGAGAAGACTAGTCTCGGTGGTGAATCTAAAAATGCAATTGCACCTGTTAATCATCTTGAGTCTTGCTAAAGACTTTTTAATGTTTTTACAGGGTATCCATGCCAGAGTTTTTGTATATAAACTTAATGGAAGCCTCATGACAAAACATTGCGAATAGTTTTGTTACTGTTAAATTTTTCTTATGTAATTTTGCACTGGTAAGTGTTATTATCAATTCATATTACAACACTGATTTCAGTTAATTATATTCTACCTCTTTGTATCGGTTGAAGTCAGGTATTGGTAAGAAACTGGCACATTCTGGCTAGAACTGCAGGACATGATTTCCTTGGTCTGTCTCTTACTGTGCAACAAGACTCAGAAGTCGTACACTGTAAAGAAGATGGAACACTTATGAGGACGCCATTTTGTACAAGCCTGTCTCTTCTTCATATATGTATATACTAGAGCCTTGCGGCGCTGAATCCAGAAGGTGATGATATTGTACATTTCAGGCCTGACAGTAACAAAGCCAGCGGGGTTTAAAAAACAAAACAAAAGTAAAAAAAAAAAAAACGTTGACATGACTCAATGTATGACTAATATCCCTAGATGAACAAAATTGAAAATCCGTGCCGTTTTGTACCAAGTCATTGTGGACAAAATAATCAGGTGTCAATTAACTTGACAGCCTTCCATGCATGTTCATTGCATAACAATTATCGTGTATCCCTTAAATTCCGTGCAATAACACGCTCTGAAAATCTCTACAATATTTCAATGAAAGTTATGCAAAAAACCTGAACCTACCCGAGTCAGTAAGTCATCCGTTGCAACTAAATTTTCAAATGCTGAGACATGCTCACAGCAGTGGCAATCACGAGTGCGCACCAGGCCCTAATCCCTTAGATTACAGGAAACTGCGAACAATAGGCTTATGAAGTGTAGCCCTGAGGAACTGTGAACAATACTAAACTGGCTGTAACCGTGATAGGACAAAACATCTCAATTAATTCTAAATCAAATGTAGCCTACATTATTGTATGCCTACTCTATTCGTTTAGTACGACTTATTTATACTAGTGGAGGTAAATTAAAATGGAAGCAGTAGCCCCCTGTAAAAGACCCACCCATGTGGTAAATGTGTAACATGATGTGGACTCAAAGCCTTATCTCATCATTATGTCTGCCTCTGGTAGCATGAACCAAAATTGACTAATTTGACAGTTGTAGGTCACGTTAGAGGAGTCGGTCGGTTATGGAGTGACTTTTTATACAAGAAAAACATTAATGCATGGATGTTAGGGTCATATAACAGGAACGGTTGCTTTATGGTGGGTGTTGCTCAAGAGGAACACTACTGTACCGCTTATTTTTTCAAAAACTTGAATGTCAAAGCTCTATTCGGGGAAAACAATTAATTAATATTGCCCAGACATGTCAAAAGGCAGTAGGCCATATAGTGTTACTGTATGAAATTTCATCAGGGTAAGTGCATAAGTGGAGTTCAGCTATGGCAAGGAAAGTGTAAAGCCCGCCCTCCTGCCTGTCGGATAAGCACTGAACAGTTCTAATAATGCCTGTGTGTAAGGTGAGATTTTCTGCGAGTTTTGCTCCAGTGCAGCCTATGTTTTTGATATGCTTATTTATAGTTTTGTTTATTGATTTCAATATCTCTTGATTTTGATAGCAAATTTGGTTATTTCAGCTTAAAACATTTTTAATATATTATAATAGCTGTGTTGGAGATGTTGGACAGACAAGCAAAACAAATTTAAACAGAAAACTTAATCCCTTTTAGAATTGTTAGTTGTTAGTTGTTTGTCATCAGGTGGTTGATTTTAAACAGAATATGTATTGTCTGCAATAAGTTTATTAGAAGCATCAGTGTTCCACAGCACATGGATCTTAGTTTTCACAATGATATTATTAGAAATAAAAAGTAAACTTTAAGTATCAAATCCTTGCTGAATAGTGCACTGATTTAAAACCTGTACATTTGATGGTGGAATTGATACTCATTTAAATACAATGGTCATGTTTTTCCATATTTCGTGGCTAAATAATGAGGTGCTTTAATAGTGAGGTCTTCATGAGGTGGTCTTCATAATGAAGTGGTTTTAAAAATAAGGTGGTATTAAACATGGGCTTAATCGTGAGTTGATTGTAATGATGAGTTGTCATTATAGAGACATTGTCTAATATTGTAGTGTTCTTATATTTTGATACTGAAGTGGTTTTATTATTGAGGTCTCTATCTAATGAAGTGGTCTAAATAGTGAGGTGGTCTTGATTGTGAGGTGGTCTTGTATTAAGGCATTCTTGATAAGTGATGTGGTTTAAATAATGAATTGGTTGTAATAGAGAGTGGTCTAAATAGTGAGGTGGTCTTAATTGTGAGGTGGTATTATATTGAAGTGTTTGTTTAGTAAAGTGGTCTTAATTGTGAGGTGATCTTATATTGAGGTGATCTTAATTGTGAAGTAGCCTTATATCAAGGTGTTCTTATGGTAGTGATGTTGTTTTGATAATGAAGTGGTCTTAATAGTGAGATGTCTCACTAGTGAAGTGGTCTAAATAGTGAGGTGGTCTTCTATTGAGGTATTCATAGCAGTGATGTTGTTTAATAATAAGTGGTCTTAAGAGTGCTAATGTTGCCGTTTATTTTCCATTAAATAATGTTACTAAGATTTACTACACAGTTCCACCGGTTTAAAGCTTGTTATGCAGGTTGAATGATTTTTAAAAACCATGTTATATTAACTTTACAGATGATACTCAGATAGTATAACAGAAAACTTGAAAATATACTATCAAATCTTACGGTGAAGTTGTCTTAACTCCACTTTATAATAATAAATTATATAATATAATAATAAATAAATATCAGTTTTATAATTTTCCGTCTCCCATGAAATTACAGAAATGATATGAATATTGGGATGGTCATCAAGTGGCTATTGCCGGTATTGGTGTTTTATAAGCCTATTACCACTCTGGACAATTCTGTCACAACACAAGCTCATTCTGAGGTTAATTTATTAATCATATTGATCCTTCCTTCTGGAAAACCCAGTTTTAATGTTGAACCCTTTCAGCATTTTGATCTGTCAATTTCCATTTTTGGCTAAATAAGTGTACCCTTGTACTGTCTATCTTGAGGCAAGTAAAAGGCCCCTCTCATGGGTTGACAACCTTTTCCTTTTCCACAACTATAATGTATGCCTGTATCTATGGATGTATATATGGCACGGTGATTTCAAAGAATTTGTTTGCATGTCACATGCCATTTCTGATATCTTAAAAAGTAGTACTACTATTATTCTTGTGTTATTAAATCATTTTGCAACAATAAGGTAACCTTGCACAGAATTATTTTCATATTTCAGAATATGGGTTGAAACACACCTTCCCAGGTGTTAGGAATAACCATGCAAATGAAACAGCGCCACACTGGACGAAATCCTGGCTTGTAATACATGTATGTATGAAACTATCCATCTTTGTATCTATGTATCTATTCTATGTATCTATGTATCTATGTATCTATCTATCTATGTATCTATCTATCTATCTATCTATCTATCTATCTATCTATCTATGACCACATGATCGAACATTAATAGGCACAATGATTTCATAGAATTTGTTTGCAAGTCAAATGCCATATCTAATATTTTGAAATAAAGCAGTACTACTACTATTCTTGTGTAATTTAATCATTTTGCAACAAAAAGGTCATCTTTCACAGAATTATTTTCATATTTTTAGAATATGGGTTGAAAAACACCTCCCCAGGTGTTAGGAATAACTATGAAAGTGAAAAAGTGCCACACCGGACGAAATCCTAGCTTGCAACTTGCAACATATTGCAACTTATAAGGTGAACAAACTAAGTAAATGAACTTCTTATATCTTGAAATAAAGTAGTACTAATATAATTCTTTTAATTTATTAAGTTTGCAACAATTAGATTACCTTTCATAGAATTAACATATTTCCGAATATGGGTTGAAAAATACCTCCCCAGCTGCAAGGAATAACCATGCAAATATATGTACGTTTGTATGTATGTATGTATGTAATATGTTTGTATGTATGTATGTATGTATCTATCTATGTATGTATCTATCTATCTACCCATCTATGACCACACAACCGAATATAACCACCCATTAATAGGCATGATGATTTCAAAGAATTTGTTTGTATGGCATATGCCTCTGCTAACATCTTAAAATAAAGTAGTACTACTATAATTCTTGTGTAATTTAATCATTATGCAACAATAAGGTAACCTTTCACAGAATTAATAATATTTCAGAATAATGGTTGAAAAACACCTCTCCAAGTGTCAGGAATAACCATCCAAATGAAAAAGCGCCACACTGGACGAAATCCTGGCTTGCAACTTGCGGTCGCACAGAGGCAGCTACAGTGGTCTAATGGTCAATGGCCTGCTCCTCTGATTGTCCTGGGTTTGAACCCTGACTCAGAAACAACATTAGCATGCCTAACATGATGTGGACTTTTAATACCTGTATATATTGTTACAAAGTTATTATTTGTTGTGTTTTATGAAACTTCAAACAGAACCTTTGGCAAATAGTTTTTTTTACTATCGAAAATTTTGCCTTTAATATTAACTGTCACTTGGTGATTTTTTGTGTCTTGATGAAATAAAGATATATTATTCCAATTCATTTTTACTAACAGCAATTTTCCTACAATTACGCATTGGTTTTAAAGGTTCAACAAAGGACTTACAGTGAATTTAACTGTAAAATTGGCCAGCATATTTGCCAGAAATGTCTGTGATTTTAACAGCATCTCTGTGGAACACACTCAAAGGTAACTCTTACCTCATAACTGTAACTCTGTATAAAAAAAACCCACTTAATTTGACTGTATTTACATAACAGTTCTGTTTTTTTTTGTACAGCTGATTTAGCTAATAACCAGCTGCCAGTTAAATTAACAGTAAAATCACAGCACAATCACTTAGTGTGTGCTGCATACAAAAAGGCTCACTATTGAATGACTGACCTAGCTATCTCTGGATATTTCAGTCTAACCCTCTGTGCTGTGAGTCGCCATCTGGGACAAACATACCAAGTTTGACACTAGCAGATTATATGACAGTAAAGTATAACCTTGTGGGAATACCATAGTACTTTGCTCTGTATTTTGTTTGAGAGCAGATATCCTGCAGTTGAACCATCAAAACAACAGTGTGAAGAGCAAATAGCCAATCAATAACTGTCATGCGGGGCAGATCCTACGATGGCATGGATCAGCCCGTGAGAATGGCTTGGCTGGACAGATAAACTATTTAGAGAGCTCTACATGTGCGGAATGCCCTCCTACTGCCCCAGGGTCACTGAATGGTCACTCAGTGTCCACTTTCTGTCGTTTGTCTCAAGTCTTGACCATCAATAACATCAGTTCTGATCCGCAGAGAGCCAATAGGGGCTTTTACATCCCGTCCCATTTTGACCAATGGGCCAAATTTTGTGCCAATGCTTCAAGTTTCAGTATGGAAGCCATTTGTTTGCATTAGGTCCTGGGGCATTCAACAACAATGTATGAGATAAAGAGCATTACATTGAAATTCCATGATTGAAACCAGATCACTTTAATGGTATGAAATGTAGGTAGGGGTGGGTGAAATAGGGCTTTACATCCTGTATTTCTGCACCTGTTGGGCTAATTAGGTAGTGTTAAATCCATAAATTGTGTTGCAAACATATAGATCTATGCAGATTCAAACACATAAAACGTGAAAGCATTCACAATCAACTTTATTGACATACTATAGATCAAGTTGAAACAATTAATTGTTCACCTAATACTGAAGAAAACAGACACAATTACCAATAAACTGGAAGCATGCTATATTTACAAAAATCCTATAAATACTTAATAGTATAATGATCAATCAAATTAAACGATTATGTTTGGAAGAATAATGTAATCTCATTGAATTAAGTTGCATTGGCAGGTTCGTGAGATGGCATATCAAAAACCTAATCAGTGAGAGAACGGAATGTTACCATCAAGTACGACTGCATTTCTTGTATTGCTTTCATCATATATTTTATCTTTGAAATTACCTCTTTCCCTTAACATACTATCTTCCCTATCTCCCTAATCCAAATTACTAAATTTCCACATATCCCCCGTTTCCCTGGTATTATTTCCCCCTGTATTTTCCCTTACACCTCACTTTCCTCTTTTCCCCATTCCACACCCACACTTTCTCCTAGTATTTATTCTACACCCATAACCCTTTCCATTTCCTCACAACTTCATTTGCCCACCTCTAAAATTCCCTCACCCTCACTTTCCCAGCAGTCCATATTTCCCCTCCCCTTACATTCCCTCATACCCTCTCGTTCTCAGCAACTCATATTTTCCCTCTCCTCACCCCTCACTCCTCACTTTCCCCATCTCTCTCACACCCCCTATCTCTCCATCTGCCCGTCATATCCATACTTTGGTGGCTCGGCAGGGAACTGCGTGTAATTGTCATTCCACTGGGTGCACAGGGGGTCTGGTTTCCTGTGGTTGTCCAACCCTTTATCGTGTATTCCAACTTCGTGTCTGTTGATTGCCAATAAGCCTTCTGTTGGAGTGTTTAACAGGAGGGTATACTGAAAAAGAAATAACTAATATCAATATGACATGATCTTCTTGATCCCATGGTATTTGTTCTCACCATTTTCAATTATATCTGCCTTTATGATAAATGAAGTGCCTTGGATGGAAATTTGGAATATTTGTTAAACGAGTACACTTATTAAAAAGAAAAACATGAGTAAATATGACATGTACATAATAGAGAGAGAGAGAGAGAGAGAAAATCAAAAAGTTGTATTTAGCGTGAAATAAGCTCATGGCACTCGTGGCACTGCCTCCAGCCCTCTAGGGCTCACATTTCACATGAATAAAAGCTGGCGGAAAAAACAAGGCACTCAAAAGACAACATAACACAAAAAAGTCAACATAACAGCATAAACCATTATACAAATTTAAAAACGGAATAGTGGTTTTAAAAATCAAAATCAAATAAGCATATAGTCAATTGTCTGGACCTTATAATCATGCTCCTTAATATCAAGAAATAAATAAAACAAAGCATAATCACTAAAAGAAAGAAAGAAAGAGAAAATAAGAAAGTGAGGAAGAGAAATGTGCGGCGAAGAACATACTAACAAGTGTACAGGAAATGACCTTGTAACGACCTTGTCTGTGGTACCAAATAAATCTGAGAACTAGCAACACAGTTTGCATAGGTCTCTTGTCTGCACTTAAGATATATTCCTAAGCCGAGAATAACAAGGAAGCACAGAAGAGCTCTACAATACAAAGCCTTGACAAAGAGCCTATCAGCTCCTCTTGAATAATGCACACCTAAATAATGTTGGCTTAACGTCGCGTGCCAAACATAAATCCAATTTAAGGGAGGCTGGCAGCAAAAAGATGATGATGAAGATATAAAAGACAGCAAGAAAATCTTGCAAAGAGCAAACTCTCTTCCCCTAGGCTAAAAAAGGTTTAGTTTAATTTAGATAGCTTCAACTTAATTTGCTATGCACGCAATGGTAGAATGATTCAACTAGGAGTTTCCATACATCAATTAAAAGTTAGGTTATTCATGGATATAATGTAGGATGCGATGTTGAATATAATGAAGTGATGTCATTGAAGTTCTGCAGCCAATTATTCACACTGCATTCTACCAGCTTCACTATGCTAGGAATTGCTTTATTCATCATATTTTTAAGAAAATCAATGAAGATATTATGCAACACCATATCATTAATTCGGAGTTTGTTGACATTGGTAATGATGATTTGCTTTTACGTGTAGCACATGAAACATATATGACTACACCCTTGCGGACAATATGCTCAAGTGGTATACTATAGATTTGGAGGGAGCTTTGGAGGGAGGTGTGTTGGTAACATAGTTTAAATGTGTTACATGGTGTGGACTTCAAGGATCCTTAACATCTCATCATTAAGTGTGTCTACCTCTGGCAGCTGGTCATACAAGCTGACTAAGCTTATGGCCAGTAGCATTGAGACACAGACATGGACATAGTTTGTGACTACGTGTATTTCTATCCATTTTGGGGGACAAACTATAAACCCGAATGCACCTACAGTAAATGCACTGCATGTCATTTAGTAGGTGTGGTATGCTGTGGGACTACAGGCTACTGGAGATTGGTATAACTAGCATGGAAGCGGGCAACAATACAAATAGGCTTACAGCAGACACAACCACTAATGTCTAGAGGCAGAGTGCTCTTTTGGGACTTGTCATAAATTAGCATCTTTCACCAAACAGCTGCTGCTGGACCCAGAGGAGTGGGATTGTTCACTACAAGCAAAGTACAAAGCTACTGAGAGGTGTATAAAGAGAAATGTACAAGCATTGAGGGAGGGAAGAGATTGTTAAAAATATATCATAATCGAAGAATAGAAGAATTTAAAGAAACGAAATGAAAATGCAGGGTGAATATCTGCTAAGTAGGCATGAAAGCTAAAAGTAGACAGTTTCATCACTTTGGCCATTAAACAACTACCACACCATGCAGAATTCAAAACGCTATAGGCTGAATGCATGCAATTTGAGTAGTTAAATGTAATCTTTTCAAAAGGTACAAAGAGAATATTAAATTTGGCGAAGGAAAGTTTGACACGGCAAGTGAATAGTTTATTCTATTCTATTCTATTCACCTGATTCGGCTGATGTGTATGAGTGAAGTAAATATGCCACATTTCCCAGAGTTCCCTCTGCCGTCCTAATTTAGCTTCTTCCAAGAACCACCTAGTGGGCAAAATGTCAGATACAAGGGGTTGAAAAGAAGAGTCTTGCTCTTTTTCATAAAACCACTTTTGAAATTCCCTCCAACTGTTAGGGTGAGGGCTGAACCCCCAAGTACAGATCACCCTGTAAAGATAAACATTGTGCACAGTGGGGACATCTAGCGTCAATCCTGCTAAATGAGAAATGCCCGGATGTGAGAGGCCATAGCCACTGACGTCATTTCGTGCGTCATAAGCGTTGTGGGCGTTTTTCAGCCACACCCAGAAGAATTTCGAGACCGTTAAATCGTCCTCTAAAATGACAGCAATTTCGGTAGAGTGCAATTTCGGCCTCCAAGTGTTGGTCCATTGAGCTTGGATCCCTGCATGGCTGGGCTGGACATGGACGTGGTAAGCTCCATGCAGGAAGTTGAATTTCGTTGCTAGGTCATAGGTTGCGTCATCAACGTTGCTTGTGACGTCATGGCGGTCCAACCAGACGTGAACACTGATTGTGTCATTCATGAAATCGACTTGTGAGAGGGACAGAAGACATTTGTGCAGTGAAGCAGGACGGTTGAAAGCCAAGACGATAACTCTGAGATCAACTTCATAATCGTATGGGTGGAAAGTCAGCCATGACGCATTGCCAAGGAGATAACCGTTGTGATCGCCGTCTTGGAGGGCGTAAAAGACGCTCTGGGGCAGCGTCAGAGAGTCATTGCTGTCCGCAATTTCCTTATAAGGGGCAAGGGTACCACTGAGATTGCTAGTCACCTCAAAACGCCTTCCTATCAATCTCTGAGCTAGGGGTGAAGGGGCAGTCATTTTTTGGGTGGTGCTATCTTCATTGATTGCGTAATCATATGACACCCTCCTCAAACTCAAGTATGGGACAAACAGCACTAGGACGGCAACGACGCTAGCAAGACGCAACGCAGCCATTGTTGACGTACTCATGCCGCTCGTGACGTCACGATCATGACGTAAAGTCCTTGATGGTATCCTCATTAATGACGTCCTGGTAATTGTGACGTCATTTGCCTTATGAAACAATGCCAAAGATGGCAACCTTGGGTCTAAATGTGATTCAGACATGCTTGTCATCATAAATCAAAATTGATAATTATTTATGACTTGATTATGACACCTATGTTGTGTGATAACGCTTAGACAATATTATGACACATGTAAGAACATTACAATGTCATAATTATCCATCTTCCATTTCATCTATACAGCACACGTAAACACAGCATAGAATTCCCAGAGGTATATATATGGTCCTACTTCCAAAGGAATATAATATATCCTACTGAGGCTATATCTGTCTGTTCAGCTTAGTAGACTGGCAATAATATTATTCCTGCCTGACTTAGCACCTTCCAATAGGATATTCCAGTTCTTTCACTGCCCCTCATAAGGCCATGTGTTCTTGCAAGATAGCTTAGCCAGGTTTCCAGTCGGGTAATATTGCCCACGTGAAGTAAGCCTCTGCTCACATGAAATAAGCTCGTTTACTTCCTCCTCACAGAAATAGCTGCTGCAGGCTACTCCAGCTGAAAATAATAAACAAACTTCAGTAAATGCAATGCAACTGAATTACTATTGTGAAATGTTATGTTGATAGTTGCAACAAAATGTAGTTTTCAAGTTTAACCAATCACAGGATCATTCTGTAAAATATGTAATAGGATTTAAAATTAATGTCCACCCATTCTTCGGCCATTTTTCCCCAAAAATATCATTGAGCTGCACAAAATGGACAGACATTTTAGCAAACAAAATCCCAATTTTCTAGCTTGAAGTTCTTAAAGTTTCTTATATTCTCCATTGTAAGTTCTGTTGCCTAACAAACAGCCATAATGTCCCTGAAGACAAGATATCAGCATTGGAAAGATAAACTTCAAGTTATTTGGTACAGAGAGGGATTTTTATGGGTTAGAAAGTTGGGATTTGACTTATTAGTAGCATTTGATGTCCATTTTGTGCTACTTCAAGCTTTTAAGATAAATTATTGCCGAAAAACAAATGGACATTTATTTTGGATTCTACTACATATTTGCATAGTATATACACCTCATGAGGTGTACACATCGGTCAAACAGGTATTATCTAAAACCATTGAGTCTACGGGTTACATTAAAACTGTTTCATTCCACAAATCCTGGATTCGACCCATGGATTTGGTGCCTTGTATGATATTTGAGTCATCTAGACATTATTCCACATTATTAGAAGTCTTACATAATCAGTGCGAAGTTCTCGGTACTGCAGCCGACAGAACTACACAATATAAACTGCACACCAGTGCTAGCAGCGTAACCTTCTGTAACTGGTATTTATGTCCGCAGAGCAGACAATGTCATTCTTGCCGGTATAGATAGATAGATAGATAGATAGCAGAATAGACAGATAGACAGATAGATAGATAGATAGCAGAATAGACAGATAGACAGATAGATAGATGGATAGATTTGTGGATTCGAACTCGCTACTGTTAAATGAGCTGCAAAGACCCTAACCACTAGCCCATAAGATAAGATAAGATAGGACAAGACAGAAATTCAGACACGACAGACATTGTAAGCAGCAATATTGTGAAATGATATACCATTTAATATTAACAGGGACTTTGATTTAACGCTTTGATGAGTTTTAGGAATTATTATTACAATGTAAACAGGTAAATGACATTCGGCAAGTAAGACCACCTCAATATTAAGACTACTTAAGTAATTCTAAATCCAATGCTCTTAATTGTTGGGTTTCATATCATAACGCGTTCATGTATCTTACAAATTTTACATAAGACAGATGTTTTGCAAAATAAATAATAATATTCTCCAACAATATGCATTGTGCAATTATAGTTATCAATTACTGGGAACAGAAGTATGCCTATATCCTTTGGGTCTATGCTAGGTATGTTATTTTCTTGCTGTGCTGTAAACAAACTCTAGTTTATCCTTAAAGAATACACAAAAAGCTAAATAAACATACTCACGTAGTGTCAACATGTGGATACAATATCCTTTGTTTATCTCGATGAGATGACGCCACATCAAAGCGGTTATAGAACGTCATGTGGACGTCATCTGAACGTCACAGCGTCGTGGCCGATTCTTGTTTTGAGGATGAGAGCTCCACTATAAGAAGCGGCTGGTACAGGCTGCCTGGCCCTTCAAATCAATAACTGAGAGCTCAGTGTATTAAGGTAGCTGTGTTCTACTGCTGCATGTTGTGTATTGGTGGTATATTGGTGGTATATTGGTGGTATATTGGTGGTATATTGGTGTCATTTGCTGCTGTCATGCAATGTGTATATTGATGACATTTGGTAGTATCTTGAAATGTGTTATATGTGGTCTAATGGTTAAAGTATTGTTGGTAGTTCAAAGAGGTCCCAAGTTCGAATTCAATCCATGGTGTCTTTGTGAGTTCAATATCATTTATTATTATATCAACAGGAGGTCGAAGTCCTGAGCTGTTGCATTGTAGTGCCTTGTACTCCGTGTCTATGCTGAGACAGGTAAAAATACCCCACCTTTTATCGCTTCCTTTTAAAAAAAAATGGTATGTTTTTTTATACAAAATTCTATAATATAGATGTGACCTTTTAACCAAATATGTGTCCGTCTTGCAATACACTGTTCACCGTATTTACTAGAATAAACCCCCCCCCCCCCCCCCTAAAATAGAAGTCGACCTCGAATAGAAGCCCAGGGCATCTGGCGTCTTAAAAATTAAAGGTCTCCCTCAAATAGAAGCCTCCCCTGCCCGCATCAAGCAAACTAAGAACTTAAGGTCTGTCAAGAGTTATTTTCGTGTATGGTTTTTGCATTTCTGGGTGTCCTTCATTGCCCCTAAATCATTATAAGCCCACCTCGAATGGAAGCCCACCTCAAATAAAGGCCCTGCTGAGATGGCCTCTAAAAAATTCTTCTTTTCGGGTAAATACGGGTAATTACATAACTCTGACACTACATCTAACATTCTTTACATAAAATTGAGTCAAATAAATGCCAGGGCGGGTCTTACCCCCCCCCCCTATAGTTTCTCCACTGTAACACTGGCAGAGGGGGGGGGGGGGTAGTATGAATTAGATTAGCAAGGGGAGGGGGGTTGAGCAGGATTAGCTGTCAAGGAGTGATGACATCAAGTGTATATGTTCTGTTACAAGGTCTGTTTGGAGGGATATGATTGCATGGTCACGTATTTAGCCAGAGACTTGTCTCTGATTTATTAACAGCAGCCATGAGCCTTTTTTGTTGCGAAAACGTGGGGGACGATCCTCAATTACCATGATGATAAATACTGTAACAGGCTCACTGCGCATGTCCACTCTGGGGTCATTTTGGAGTGGGTGGGTGCTAGGTGCGGGTGCTGGGCGCCAATAAAAAGCCGGCAAAAACACCACTGTAGCTAAATAGCTCTCCAGTAGCCAGAACTGACCTACATTGCATTAGATGCGATGTAGGGTCGGAACGACTTTTATAGAAATTCTTGGAAGTTGATATTTACGACACATTTTTCTTAATAAACACGTTAGCATACTTTATTACGTTGTTATGCACGCAAGGACTGCTCTGTTTACTACAGCTTGCACTCCCATATTAGTGAAAAAGCCACTGAAAACATCGTTTTGAAGAGCATTTTCATAACTTCACGTTCGCTAGTTCATGCTTTCACCATTGCTGCCTAGTTCCACTAAAACTCACTAGAGGGCTCTGGCGACATCACAGTGCTAACACAGATTATATAGATGCAATGGTGTAGATAAGTATCTAATACTTTAGCTTCATTAGACCCGTAGAGCGGAATTGTGTGGAAATGGTTTATTAACTTATTGTAACTGTCACTTACGTTAGTAAATGATATTTAAAACTAAGAAAACTTACCTGAAGACAATTTGACCATCAATGTCTGGCGGTGAATGCCAGATAACAGGAGACATGTTGGTTGTGATGATGGTAGCATTGCATATTGAAGACAAAGTTCATCAAATGATTGAAAGATGTTACATGATTCAGGTTGTTATACAGTTCTGTCTCAAACGAAGGTTCTAACATCTGGTCGTGCCCAGTTGATTCTTAACAACTTAATGAGAGTCATATCTAGTGCCAATCAGGCCTCACTTCCTTGGAGTTGTTGGGTTGTATGAGAACACTCTTCATGTTAGCAGGTCCACACTGTTCCATGTGTGTTGAAGCACACTGCTTGCAATTCAAGTACAAGAGGGATGCCTTGTCATTTGTTGCGAGCGGAAAATCCCTTTGCTAGTGATCAAGAACTTGTGGGACTCAACACACAATATGAAGCAAGAAGTCATCACAACTCACTCTGGTCCATGATAAAGGCCTTTATGTAGAATATGTTTCACAGACAGACCATGCCATCACGGACACTGTTCAATGCAATAAACTTCTAACAGTGTGCAAACCATCCTGTTGTGACCAAGAAAGGAAACCAAAGCCAGTGGTGTGCAGAAGAAAAGTTTGACTCTAATAACAAAGCTCTTTCTTTCACTAAAATCATGACCAATGGTAATTATATGCAGGTGTTTTGTTTTCCCTTTAAACGAAAGGAAACCACCAAGTTTGATAGATATATAACAGGCAGTAATTATGACATCCTTGAATGCATCAAAGCACCAACTGGTTGAGCAGCTCAGAGTCAGGATAGCCACAGTCGTGGAGCTAGATACGGCCGCTGTTACTTAAATGGTGTGACCACCATGCAGCAACCATATTTGCGGAGTATTTTAAACAACTCATGATATCATTCCTCGAGTCTCAGATAGCCCCACCAGGGCCACCACTTAAAGGGATTGATGCCATATGGGATCTGACTTGTCTCAATTCACTCATACATCAGCGCCATGAGGCACAGACTAGGATTGGTGATGGTGGTGCCCACGTGTGAAACTGGAAACATGGATTCTTAATAAAATAAGGATAACAAAAAGAAGATATTCATTTTTCTCAGGAGAATGTCATTGGAAGATCAATTCGAGTCAGTCCTTCTCATCGCCAAACTGGGCAGTGTTCTGTCTGACAGATCGATCGGGTCTCCAGCGCTGCAACCACCCTGAAGTAAATACAAGAATATGCCTTAATCTGGCACATGTTTCACACGGGGCTACCAAACGGGCTGTATTCTCACAATTGACTATGATGTGGTGGTTCTTGTCAAACTGATTACATATTTCGAAACTACATGTGTGCTACATCCTGCCAATAACTAATTTTTGATGATTTCACTAATAAACTTTTTTTTTTACATGGCTAGACACATACACACGGCAGTAATTCCATGTTACCAATTTTCTTTGGAATTGGTGTTTTCCATGGCACTTTATACCAAAGTAATAATAATAATATGAAATTTATATCAAAGTGATCTCATAATGTGGTATCAAAGTATGAGATCATTATTAGATCGTTTCTCGAGTGGGGGGGGGGGGGAGGTTATAATCATCTTGAAATAAGAAACAAAAATTGCTGTCAATAATTTTCTAACTTGTAAACAATTTTACCATCCAGAGACAACAGTAAAGTAAGCACACTGACATGTACCACATTGCACAATATATATATATATAATTCTTTTTTTTAAGACTTTTTGAGTGGTTAAACCGTTGAAAATAATAAATAAACAAAAATATAAGTTGATTTTAGACAATAAGTGTAATATCTTACTCTATGTTCACAAACGTGTCTCAAACTTCAGAATGGGAGTTATCGTGAAAGCCTGGCCAGCAGGGCTGTTATCATGTGATAACGCCCACTAAACTAGCAATAATAGCCTCCTGTGTCATGTAAAATGATAATAATTTTGATTAATGGTGGAAAATACTGGTACACGAAATAGTAAAATATGTTTTTTAGTTAGTAATTCTACCCTATTTCATGGGTCCAGTGATGAGATTATTATTCTTCTTTTTTTTTAGAAAAAAACGGATTAACTGGATTATGAAACACTTGCATGGTGGTGCACCTGTCACTTAACATTGACCTACATGGCTGTTGTTTGCAAGATTGAAAATAAAATCAGTTTGGAATCTGTCCGTTGTATTGCTGAAATGACGGACAGGCATCAGATGAGGCTACTTTCCAAAACAAACAAAAAATATAGTTTGCAAAGTATATTTGTCATGCTTTGAACTTCCGAATTGCAGCATTCAAATGTAAGATCTAGGAAAAATGAACTAATGCAAATTGTTCATTCACACTGCTGAATTACAATTACATGTTACTGAAAACTCACAATTTGATCAATAAATTGTCTTCATATAATTTAGGCCTATAATTCTTTTGAAATGATGAAAAGTGAGTGCACATGGTTGAGAGCTCAGACAGTTTATCTGTTTTGAGAGGTCCAGTGGTTTTTATAATTGGCTTGATCTGTTTCAGGAAAATGCGAAAAATGCATAGGTTGCAAATGGGCACATGAATGCCCACACAAGAGATCTTCAAAAAAGTATTTGAAAATTAGGTATGGCAAATTTGCTGAAGAATTTAGTGTAAATGTGTAATATGGTGTGGACCCCAAACCTAACCATCTGCCTCTGGATGCACGTTGCTGTGCTAAAAATAGATACACTTCACAATCACCATCTCTTATTTGGCACTCCACAGCTTATCGCGTCCAATGAGATTAGTATGCATGAACCAGGTAATTAAGGCCATTTCTAGCAAGGCTGCCCAGCGGAGCTATGCGTGAAAGTGGCCTTGCTCAAGGAAGATTACAACACACAAGAGTACTATCTTACGTCAAAGTACCAGTTGAGGTGATTTAATTAGGCTAATAATGACAATGAGTGTCATCACTTGTTTAATGCTTTGACTGCCTGTGTGTACTGGAACTAATAGTAGCTATGAAAGGGTCCATTTTCAACTTTAGGCAAATCCTAAACCATTGGCACTGAGTTTGAATTATCATGCATGATTCTGGAGACGCTTATCTCAGCAAAATTGTTGGGACAGCAGATTTCCTATATTTTCAACGCACAATGGGTTTCCCAATATTTCATCACACTGTAAAATATACATTGACCTCGAGAATCAAGCACTACATTTGCCCATCCAACCTTTGGGAATTGGAAGTGCCAAGAATGCTGGATTTTCAACAATTTGAATTCTGTGAGTAGCTCATCTTGTTGGACTCTTTGATGAGGTAAATTTACCGGTCGTGGAGTGGATGTTAGGAGGGGGGGGGCCCTCTGGGAAGAAAGTTTTAACCCTGAGGTTCTGATCCATGCACTCCAATATTGGTCTGGTAACATTCTCAATTGTTCACAAAATGTGACTGCCTTCCCTCGAATGGAATGTTTGGGAGTGACGTTTGGGGAGTTAGAACCAACATATATATCTTGGACAGCCTCTGCCACATCTTTGTCTTCTAAAGCCACCTCCTCTTGTTGTTAAACGTAGCTCTGGTTGCAATAGTGGGAGTCAAATGCTGAAATTGCAGACAACGCATTTGTCTACTATACAAGGACGCTCTGGCACCTGACACCGCCTCATATTTTGCAAAAATATTGAGATTCTCTAATTGGTGTTACATCAATTACTTGAACTTGAATGTAAAAAAAATAGAGAGTCCTTTGTGGACTTTGGAAAGACTGTTGTGGACAAGCAGCCAGTTATAATTGGAAATGTATGTGTTGGGATAGAACATGATTACAAATATATCCGTACAATTATAGATGACAAATTTTGTGGCGTGGCGCAGCTTATATTACAAGGAGATGTAAAAAGGCAAATCAGCGCTTGCACTTAATCAGAAAGTTGAAAGATGTGATTGTAACAAGTGAAATCAGAACTTTCTTTGACTTGAGTGTCTTACCATGGAGTCACTAGAGACTCCATGGTCTTACATATCAATTGTTACTTTTTGTATTGTTGTGTTATTAAGGTAAACATTACAAAATTCAACAAACTAGACAAAGTTAGACGCTCTGCAGAAAGACTGGGTTGTACAAATATCAAAACATACTTAGAACTGTTCTCAAATAATGTGGTAAAAAATGCTCAACAGCTTGTAAAAGACCAGAGCCACCCTTTGCAATCTTACTTTAAGCTATTACCATCAGGAAAGAGATTCAAATCAATAAGATGCTGCACAAAGCGGTATCTTACCTCTTTTGTATTTATTGCTGTACAAGCTTTGAATGACTATGGTAATTGTTTAAATTGATGCACCTTTTTTGGAGCTTAAGTTTCGCACCTACCGATAAATAAAGTATTTTGCATCATGTATCTTGTCTGGTCGATTGCAGGAGATATTTAAATGGCAGGTGCCTTGTACACGTATCTATGCTGAGAACATGATGTGGACTCCCAAGCTTTTATCATCTCAACATTTCAACTACCAGCTGGTCACATAAGCGGGCCAAGTTTAGACCAAGTACCATTGAGACATAGAGATAGACATCATTAAAGTCATTCATACTATCCATTAACTTAACTGCACTGAAAGATTTAGTATTACCGTATCATCAGTGTTTCATACTTTTCATAGAATATGAGTGATTATCGATTAGGATTTCAACGAATATAATTCAATAAACATCTGAATTGTGTTTAGTGCTAGAGATTTTACCAGAAAACTTTCCATTTATGTACACAATAAATTTGCAATGTATACTCACTGCACTTTATAAAATACCTCTAGAACCTAAGGAGTATCCTTCAACTTGCAGTAATGAAGTATCGGCATCACTGGTGAGCCATGTTCCTTGTTAACATTCTGCACTGAAGTGAAACGATATAAAACAGTATTTGATTAGTTTCAGTTAATTAATTTTTTTTTGCAAAAAAAGAACAAACTGAAAGACTAATAAACATATTAGGTTTTGCCTTTTTCACAATGTAAAGCTGCCTTATCAAGCTAGATTGCATAAATACAGGCTGCTACAGCAGCATTCCCACAGAGAAAACTGAACAATAAATATTTGTCTAAGCGTAAAATATTGATAAAACTACCAAGATTTGCAATCCTCCATACATATTGTACATTCACTATATTTCAATTGTAACAACAGTTGAGTTCATTCATCTAATATCACCAAATATATGATGGAAAAGAATTCTGGAATGCACATTCTACTCTATTGACATTTAGTTTCCAAGTCTATGAGATTGTTTCCAAGTCTGTGAAATTGGCTGTAATAAGAATGTCTTTCCAGGACTTTGTAAGTTTTGTGCCACAACAGAGTCAATTATTAACAAGTCAATCAAGACCAAGACGCCACTTGCTTCTGCAAGCAAGGCCGCTCTAATTCAAGATGTGAGCAACAACCGGTAGGTGATGAAAGGTCAAGAGGCAACTCTCTCCATACGCAAACAGATTGATCAGGACAGTTTGACTTTGGAATCATCAGTGCAGGTTGGTTTTTAGAACGTGACATATTTTGGTGACTGTTCATGCCTTGTGTCTGAGATATTAAATGTAATAATGGTAAGCCAGCAAAATAAATGATCCTTTCTTGCAATTCTTCTGGGAAGAACGTTTAAAGCCACGTAATCAGGATCCGCGTGGAATGCAATTTTTTTACTTTCTGCATGTTAGATTTATTAACTACTATTTCCTTAGTATTATCCTTTATATTTTAATAGATTTGCCATTTATCTCTAGTACCAAAGCCCTAGGCCTACCAGGCCTTAAAGCGGACTGGTGTGCTGCACCTGCAAATCGACATTGCGGGATACGGGCTTCTTCCAACCAGGCGAGGGGTTTCAGGCCCACATTCTGAAGGTTAAAGCCTACATTGCTTTGATATATCACTGTTGCAATTAATTATAAATACCTTACATTGCATGTTTAAATTGATTAAGTTCAGAATGTTAAAAGATTATTCACTTGTTCCTATATTTTAGTCCATACATGATAGACTCCAACATGAAAGTAAGTACAAGGGAAGTATGTTCTTCATTCACATAATTATGCTACCTCAATGTTTATTAGCTTGTGAATCTGACAACTATTCTCTTTCATTCCTCAATTTTCTTCCTTATGAATTTTCTTATCTTTCATTTTCTTCTGGAACTGCTTTAAACTTAGGTTGGTTGTGGGTTCGATTCCCACCGAATGTTTATTGAGACGTTTGCGTTGGTGAACTGACCTGGTTGAGCTGTTCCTTTCTATTGAGTTCTTTTGTCCCAAAATGAAAAAATTCAAGCAAATATGACCTTATACCAAAATTACTAATTACTCTGTTATATTGTAAAATATTTGCAATACTATTTCTTAAACTAGTCTTTTGTGGGTATCCCCAATCCGAAAGCCGTGTTCAAAGTTGTATGTTAACCTGGGTGACACACTTTAATATCAGCTAGTCAGATCTTTTATACTTCTAATACTTTGCATATTCATATAAAAATAAATAAATAAATAAACTTAATTCAGGTGATCGCCTGCGCGAGTGACAAGGTGTCAACCAATCAGGCCCTTCACAGGATGCACTCGAAATCTAGTGATGCAGAATACGCCACAGTCAACCGAAGTCAGGCCCCTGTTTTTTTTTATTTCGGACCCACCCCATCTGATTAAAACTTTATGGAACAATTTGGAAAGTTCAAAGTCAGGGGGTAGCAGATGCCTTTGGGTAAGGTCACTTTATAATGGTGAAACTTGAAAAGGAATGATACTATATACATATGACTCTAGTTAATTTCTTGTCATTTGGGCCTAATCAGAAACTACTTTAATTCACAGAACAAACAAGAACTTCTGTGGAGCCACATATGGAAAGTGTACCAAAAGGATTCAAATGCAGAGCTGAGGTTAACAAAACTTCGCACTGCACATGTGCGACTCACACCTCCGGTTCGAATGAGTGTCCGACTAGCAGCTCAGGTAAACTTTGAAAGAAATATGCATGAACTTAGAATTGCCAAATCTGAAACTTAATGCTGTTTTGCCATGAAGTACTTACCTAACTACAGCTATTGGCATCGGAATGCTTATTTGAAAATTCCTCACTAAACAAATTGGTACTGCTCATATATATATGTGTTTATTAATCAGTATCCATGAATGTAGTTAAACTTATATTCTTTACAGGTTGATCCCTGCTACATTCAATATAACATATTTCATTCGATAGCACTAGCGCGTAATCCAGGCCTGGGATTCATCTATGATTTTACCCAAGGATAATATTATCCTTGATTTTACCAAACTAGTGCTGATCAACTAAGCATTGAATAAGGATTCGAAATCCTGAAAGTGCTGATACGCCGTAGTTTTAATCCCACTGTATGCACACTCAGCACACTCACACAAAAGTTTTTCTGGTTATACTGGCCAATGTCATTTACTTTCGTGTTATTTAGTTGGCCTAATGGTAATTAAGCATATTAAGTTAAATGTATTCATCGTTATTGTATTAATCTATGGCAACATGTATTCTAGAAATCTAGTACTTAATTAATACTTCAAATTAAATGGGAATAATCTAGCATCATGATCTTATCAAAGAATGGTGGGTCATTCAAATCATCCAGTGGGTGCCAGGTGACCCCCCCACCCCCCCCCCCCCCCCCAGAATGCCCTGAAAAAATGTATATGTGCTTGTCTACCCATAGTATGAAAAACTGCCAAATATTAGGTCTATATCTCAATTAGTTTTCGTTTTACAGCCCTTTGAAATTTAATTAATTTTTTTAGTTTTTTCGCCAATGCATTTTCGGGCAACTTCGGCAGCTTATAGCTGCACTATAAATGCTAGTGTAAGGCTGCACAGACTATATCCATCCCAAGGAATTCGAAAATGGTCTGAAATCAAATGTATCTCCAGTTTATTTTGCATGGTTGGGCTACAAAATCAGTCGCAAAAATAATATAGCAAAAAACGAGGCTTTATTTAATTAAGTCTGCTGTGAAAAAAAGCATTCATTTTGCTTAAATCTTTAGTAGAACTCCTGTAATAAATATAATTGTATGTGGATTTTTTCGATTTTGCAAAAAATCGCCATATTTTGCATCATTGTTTGACCATGTCACCAATTATTCACCACTTCAAAATTTTTACCATGTTTTCTTACACATCTGAACATAATCTAGAAAAAAAATTCAAGATGGTGTTCAGCTTTCTTTTTTAGTTATTTTTTTTTATAACTGAGACAAATAATATCAATTATTCGCTGACCTTCCCACAAAAATTCTGGATCCCCCACCCCCCCCCCCCCCCCTGGATGGGCAGATGACATTGACATATTATATATGAGACTAAAAATACAAGAAGCAAGGAATCATAATGAATAAAATTTAATAAAAAGAAAAAAAAAAGAATTTACAGAATTGTATACATCAGTTAGAATTACTCATAAATCACAACTATGTCGTGTTATAAATGCAAGAGCTTTCATCAATTTAACAATGAAGCCTAATTTATCTATAGTTCTGTTATTAACTAGAACGTTGGTGAGTCTTAGGAGTATTGATATCTAGTCTAGCCAGTGACAAAAGAATTACACCAGAGGGAGACACCTTACAGTCCATGCTGCAGAAACCACATCACATGAGAGCAGACTTAATATTTTAATAGACTGCCAATCTTTAGTCTTAATAGTGAAGTTTCACTATATCAGGGCGTTTCTCAGGATCCTGACACGAATTAAACTTTTTTTTTTATTTCTTTTTCTTTTCTTGTTTTTTTTTATCTATTTATTTTTTTCATTATCTTATTTCCAACTTTCTTTCTGTAAGTTTCCTTTCTTTTCAGTTATTATTTATAATTACCTATTCTTTCCATTTGATACTCCTTCTTTCCTTCTTTCCTTCCTTTCTTCCTTTTATTCTTATTTTCTTTCTTAGTTATTCTTCCTCTTCGGTAAAAATACCATTCTGTATATTTGAGAACTTAATTTTAAACTGATTCTATCTTGCTCGTGTAATCCTTTAATTTGATCAAATTGAATGACCTCTATCTACCTATCAATCCAATGAAGCCTAAAGGAAAATGTTTGTGCTATTCTACTTCATCTCAATAGTAGACAATTAAGGTGGATCGTTTAACAAAATTAAATAATTTAAGGTGGAGCATGCAATGTTGTGAATGCTCACCAGGGAAGCCACTGTCTGAGAAAATCACAGTGAAGCTCATGTCTAGACCGTCTGTTTGCTTATATGTTTTTTTTATTTGTTATTATCATCTTATGCTTATAAACTTCAGTGGAATTTTTGAGGCACAATTAAGACCACCCACTATAAAGACCATCTCGTTCGTATGGCCTCTGTGAGTTCCAATGATATAAGAAACATTTCAGGATCATCACTACCTCAATATTAAGACCACTTCGCTATTTTCCAACTCAAATCCCGGAGTTATTAATTAAACGATCATAGGGGTAGTTGCTAAGGGTACAGCTTGGATGATCTCTAGTTCATCCAAGGGTACAGTCTGTACAGAGACACTGTTGTAACCAAATGAGGCATGAAAAAGAGCATTTTACCCCCTCAACAGACAGATGGGGCTAGAATGGTTGGGGTAGGGGTGCAAAAAGCCAAAATATGCTTCATTAGATTTCAACAAGAAACCACCCGCATATACCATGATCTCAAGGCGCCAGTAACGCCCTCTTGCGTTTAATAAGAGTGAAAGTAACTGATTTCTTGAAGAGGGTTTAAACCGGGAGGTGGAGCCACCCTTCGATTTGCAAGGTGTTGTGAGTAATTAATTACGAAAAGATAAAAATCTGAAAAAAATCTAGGAAAAAATCCTTTAACATCGGGAGAGAAATAATTGGATGACCTGTTTTGTCGTTTTCTTCGTTTTGATTTGTATAGTTTGAATTTATTTATGCTTATCTAGTGGTTAAGGATTGCCAGCTCTTCCGAAAGGCCTTATGTTAAAATCGTGACAGATATTTTTTATATTGGCTGAAAGTCATGCAATTGCATTAGACATTAAATCGGCAGTTTATCTACACTTGTACTCAGTGGCCATACTGAGGAAGCAAAAAACCCCACCCATGGGGTAAATGTATAATATGGTATGGACCCCAAGCCTTATCATCTCATCATTGCATCTGTCGCTGGCAGCTGGTCATGTTAGATGACAAGCTAGTGGTACTTGATTCGATAAAAAAAAAATTTAAGATCATCAATACTTTATGATTTATTCTGTCATGTTTTACCATGTTATCTCATGTTATCTAACTATAGTGTATGTCATTACATGAATTGTGTTTTTATTATAGTTCAAAATTAACAAGATTTAAAACGCATGCATGCAAGTTGACACAACAAAGATATACATATGTTATTTATGATAATATTATATACACATTTTGTAAAATCAACAATCTCATAAATGAATGAAGATTGTATTATGAAGCAGCAAATCTGAAATAGAGCATTAAAATCCACATGCATTTGGTTAATAACGCAGGTTTATAACTTTATAGTCCATTCACAATGAAAGATCATTCGAATCTATTCAGAAAATGCTAGACATTTAAATGGTGCTGGTGAGTTGGTTTCTATTCATTTCATGAATGCAACTAAATTGCTTATTCTACGGATCCAAACTAGCGTGAAAATCGCATATAATTAGCTCAACATGAAATGACCCAAGACGTATTAATCATGGCCACATTCTTGCAATAACAATTGACGGCGTGAGTAAAATATGAGAGAGACAACTTAATGCTCTAAAGAAGACTTCAGGGGCGGAGGTCAGACCTTTAGACTCGAATACTAGCCTGGGCAACTATTTATATAATGCACTTTAAATAGTTTTTGAGGTAGTCGCTGTGACTGTTGTTTCAAGAACTGTGAATATTTTGTTGAGATTTAAGATAATCTTATTGCAGAATGTTTGTAAATAAACATGTATGTCACCTTACATCCAATAATGACTATGAAGTCAAATTGACTAAAATAACTAACTTAACAGATTCAGCTGCCCAATTTCTTCGTCAGCCCAGTGTTTATATAAGTGTTATAATAATAATAACTTATTCTTATATAGCGCAAGTAAATATAATAAAATTAATATCAATGCGCTTTACAGAAAAATATCAGATTTAAATTATATTGGACATTAAAATATATAAATGATAAACTAAGTTAAAATTTCAATAAAGGAAAGAAAAAAAAGAATAAGGAAGCGTCTTTAACTAAAAAGTTTTTAAATTGCTTTTTTAAATTGTTAAAATAGCACAGTTAACATAAATTATAGAATAAACATTACGTATATAAGGTTTCATTTACACAGAAGACAAATTTTGAGAAATCGCCCCCCCCCCCCCCAATCAAATATAAGAATCCGCCCCTGTGTCACCACGATGTCTTCAAAGCTCCGACACTGACTGGCTGAATTTAGGGGCAGTTGACACCTAGCTGGGGGCTAATTAAAAGGCTCTGAGCTCACCCACAAAAGACCTGTCTGTGACTAATCACAATTTCTGCAATCTATCAAAATATCCTGCTTTTCTATTCGGTGTTGAAAAGTCTTTTGCAGTTAGACTAACTTTGAATGAGTTGAGAATTTGGAGAGTATAAAGTAAGGGAGTTTACAGGTGTATTGCTGAAATATTCACATGTCATTGACAATTTGACATGAGGTTAGAAACTTCATTTGAAAGGTTATGTGAATGAGCTGAATGTCAATGATACATAGCTGACTATTAGAATTTTCTTTTTATTTAATACATTTTCACTAACTTACAGACTATAACTGTGTCCATAATGGCTGATTCCTTAAAATTACATGGCAGTTTTGACTAATTTTTCCGTAAATTCATCTAGTAACAGGTCTGTCAGTGTTATTAAATGAGAAGTCATTAGTCATGAAGACCAACTTTTTAGTCAAATGCATCACTTTATTGGGTGAGTCATTTTAGACACAATGATTATGTCTAAAATTAGTCGAAAATGCCATAATTATTAAAAAGTAGGCTAATCTACTCATCGACACAATATAGCAGTTCTTAGATTAATTTTAGTCTACAGAGGGCAGTCTAAATTGGGCTAATCTTTGTATATATACATCTCACAAAATAGGCAGGATATATGTGTTGGGTATTTCACGGTCATTAATTTGCAATGACCTGTGAAGGTAATACGCTAGGGGGCGTAACTGAGCTACTGAAGCAACGCCTTTGGGATTGTTTCGAATGAATATTTTACCCTTTTATGTTTACTAACAATGGCGCCGAATTTGAACTCAGAAATCGGTTCTGTTTTGTTTTGATTCAATACATATGTTAACATACGTTGTAAATACGTTGTAAATGCGTTGTATTAACTTGTATATTTGATGTCAGATCAATTTTGAAGGTCATTGATTCTGTTGCCATAGCAATTTCCTGCCGTTGCCATAGACTCCCAAGGGTCCTAAATCAAGTTTCAAGTCAAGAATTGAATTAAACGGTTTTCTCCCGAAGCTAGTCAGTTATATTATATAACTAAACGGTTGCAGTGGTGTTTACTAGTTTTAATAGGCCGAATAGATGCATAACAAAAAATTCACTAAGATATTAGGTATTTTAAAGGCATGTGGAATGACTAACACAGTCAGTTTTCGACTAACATGTCAGTCAGCCTCAGTCAGTATCATGACAGCACATGTTTATATTGAATTATATATGAACATATATCTAAAGATTCAAGACTAATTAGACAAAGACATAATTGTCACTAATGACAGATTACTGTGGGGCACTTGACTTATGACTGAATAACGTTAAAGCAGACATGCCAATTCTCACTCATTCAGAGTGAGTCTCACTCTTTTGGTTGCTGTCTCACTCCTCCAGTAATTCTTTAACATTTCGATGTAAACTGGTTGGAAAGGCCAAATCTCCAGAACTTGGCACTTCTGGTTAAAGAACATGTTTGATATAATTATACTGTATAGGCCTATGGTCTTTATGCATATGATACTTCGCATTGGCATCTCATCATGACTTCCGCCTAGTATATTACATAATGCATCATATGGAGACAATCCACATGCTATAGAAAATGCAAAATGGTAAAATGTATATTATATAATAAAACCTATACGTTTAAATGCCTTCATTTCTGTTTAGTTTACAACATTAGTGTGTTACACATACTGATTGAACTATACTGATTCAGAAGTATAGGTTTCCGGAAAAAATCTTTTTGTTGCACCTCAATTACGCAATCAACTTTTACTCTAGATGCTCTAGTGACCTTTCCACTTTCATCCGTGGCCAGAGGGGAGTTTCATTCTAAAACACCATAGTTTACCTTCATAAAAGACTTTTTGTAACAAAAAGACTTTTTTGAGCAATACTTAACAAATATCAGATTTACTTTCAAATGCATTCCTCACTATATTGTACACTACTGAATTGAAATGACATCACTGTGCAGTATGAACTGTTTTGTTGAATCAAAAACTCAATCGAGAAGATTACAGGTTACTCAGTACAAAGAACGTCCTAAACAGCGTCACGGACGACATCAAAGTGACGTCACAATGCCGCTACGTCATCAAAGGAACAGGTGATTGTTACCCCAAAAAATGCCTTACTCAAAAGTCAATTGGTTCGAGTCTATTAAAGTGAATTTGATCGATTTTTCGCCTCCAGCAATTGAACACTTAGAAAACGGTGTCTTTTTTTGTTTTGTTTATTTATCTTTTAATCCATGGGAGGGAGAAATTATGTAATCTTTCTGTTAAAATCACCCTTTTCCGCTGTTTAGATTTCTATTTCTTGCAATATTTTCCCTTCTTTTCATTTCTCATATTAAATTAACTCTTTCTTTTTTCTCTCGCAATATATATTATATAGGATTTTGGTTAATCTTTTCTTTCTTTCTTTCTTTCTGTCTTTATTTTCCCAAGCCTCTTGTAAATTGTTAACTCTGGGCAACAAAGCTAATCCTGGAAATGACAACAATGTTTCGGTCTAGTAATATTGAATCATGAAAATTAAGCATTTTTATAATCATCAATTTTGTATTAGTTAGGCCTATTGTTAAACTATCATGTCACATTTATTGCTTGATTATAAAATTACATACTCTTTTTGTTGAGACTAATTTGATATTTGTAGAAATACATTGTCAATCTATTATTTTCATAATTCGCAAATTTGTGGCACATTTATAACTGGAGTGTCTAGATGTAATTGTCTTGTTGACATATAACTGGTCCTGTATGTGGGTCGCTTTGTGTTGTTGACATTTCGTCGTGTGTCACTGAACTGCGCTGAATTGCACGTTTAGATTGTATGCAGAGATTATCGATGGTAAAATCGGCTATAACAAAATCGTCAAAAAAAGAACCGTACCCTTGAGATCTGATAGCGTTGGGAACAAAGGGGTTCATGTCATCAGACACACCCCTAAGTATTGTCATCACAAAAGGGGTACATCTTTTTACCCCTTTTCGCTCACAATAAGAACTTCAAAAACATCTTTATTGTGTGTACCCCTAAATGCCCTGAAGCAATAACATTGTATTAGAATACAATCTTAAAATTCATTGTCACATTTAGTTTTTTGACCAAACATATAAAAAGGAAACATTCTGTAAAGCATCAGTTAGTGGAACTACTCCAAGCTGAGAGGAGATTTTTAGGTTTTTGGATTTCTGTGGAGTTTGATATTTCGAAAAATGATGATGAGTATGTTAGGAATACCTCTTTGCCTCATGACAGATCCAGTAATTGAAGGTAAGACAACTTTTTAAAATTATGTCTTATTAAATAAACATTTTAGGAGTTTTCTACAACTCAAAATCCATATATAGACCAAAAATTATAACCCATATTTGAGACCACCTTAAATATTTAGACAATTTTACAGGGTCTAATAACTGTAATTCAATATTTTAAAAGAGTAATTAAGTAGAATTAAGACCACCTCGACATTAAGACCACTTCAGTGAATCCCGAGGGTGGTCTTAATTGTGAGGTTTTATTGCAGAACTAATAAACTAATAAAAAAAGATTGAAAAAAAAAATACATATACACCATGTCACTTGTATTGACCTGTTAGATAATTTTACTGGTACTGTAGGTTAAGTATATTATCACAAAATATACAAGTCTGAAATTAAAGTCAAATTTAGAATTTATCCCAAAAATAACGTCATAAAACGGGAAAGGGGTTCTTTATGGTGACGTCACAGAGCATCTAGGACTCAATCGAATGTTATCTATTAGATAAAACTTCACAGTATCAACAGCATGGCCTCCGCTTTTATGAAATATGTATTGAGTAATAAGCGAGAGTATCTTATCAAAACATAACAGATACAGGGGTAACACACCTCGGTATCTGATAAGATAAGACCGGGCTATTGTCTAGTTTATCATAAAAGAAGGGAATTATATAGTTTAGAGACTTTCATTGATATGACACAATTAAAAGAATATATAAGATGTAATGGTAGATATTAGTGATATGAAGTTAAAATGAAAAATTCTACAATTTTACAGCCAAATTTGCAAATTTGTATTGCTATAAATTTGGACTTCAAATAACTATCCAACAATTACGTTTCAATGGTATATCGGGAGTACGTCTAGTGAAATATTGAAACTAAGAGATATTTTTTAATGTAAACCTTGCCAAATATTGAAAGCACCATTGGTGCAAATTTTACAGCCTTATGAAAGAGAGACCAATGGTCATATATAGATTTCTGAGTTCAGAAACTGATGACCTTAATAGTGGGATGGTCTTAATAATGAAATGGTCTTCAAAACGGGGTTACATGCCTATGAATTCATAGTTAACAACATTGAGTATCTTGGAGATCTGCAACTTTCTTTCTTTCTCTTTCTTTCTCTTTCTTTCTCTTTCTTTCTTTCTCTTTCTTTCTCTTTCTTTCTCTTTCTTTCTCTTACTTGAAACTAAAAGTATTTAAATTAAACATAAGTGACCATGAAATTCGTAGCTTCACCACAATTGACCAGAAATAAACACAAACATTTTCGTCGGACCTTAAAGGACTCTAAAACATCCTGTTGTGGTCACGTGACCATAATTGTTGGTCATGTGATCCTTAACGACCCTCTGGACGCCCCCTAACGGGCAGTGCGGTCAGAACTTCCGGTGGTGAGGTATTTCGATTTGTTTTGAAAGAGAAAAATATTGACAATTAAAATTTGGGGCAATTTTGGTTTGGGGTTAACTTGAAAGAGCGAAAGTGTCATGTGATCACCCCCGAAAGATCTCATAATTACCCCATTGCCTTAAATGGTGTCTGAAGTTTGTCAACCTGTCAGGTTTTCCCCCTTAAAGGCACTAAATTGTTTTCACTCTAAACATCCGTTTTGCAGTAGCTGAGAAAAGGCTAAAGAAAGATTCATGAATTATAGATATGTCTATAAGAAGGAATTACATCCAGAAATGATGTATAATAAACATTAGCTTCCTACAAACAAATATATATGTAATTAAACTGCATATATTTTCAAAATTCCGCGATGGCCATACTGTATATTTGCATTACAAGCCGTAAAGTAAGGCCCTGTCTCGTTTAGAGGCCGGGGCTGAAGCACTTAAATACTGTCTCTAATCAAGTAATTACGGCAATATTGCACTCCGTGAAGCTTATGACATAGCATGGAGGTATTATAGACATAGTATGTATACATGCATGGTAAGAACCAGTGCAAATTGCATTGAAGAATTGATTTCAACACTAAATCAGAGCATAACAATTTAGTTATACCGTTTCCATGGCAATTTCATTTCTGGCATAATTACACACTGATTGGTTGTACATAACTAGGAGTTTTCAGGCAATTACTGTAAGTAACTAAAGTAGAAAATCTAGTAGAACAATTGCTTTCACAGCGATCAGTGATGCTTTTATGTAGACAAGTCTACAGGAGAACCCGATATTGAGATCACCCTATGTTAGTGCCACCTCCATTTTAATTTATACGGCCCTAAAACGGTGATTTATAGAGAATTACAGAGTTAAGACCACCTCGATATTAAGACCACTTCAGTGATTCCCAAGGGTGGTCTTAATTGTAGGGTTTTACTGGTCTTAAATAGGGAGGTGGTCTTAATAGCGTGGTAGTTATTGCGGATTAACAGATGGTCTTTATACACTAGTGTTTTAACATTCTCAATTGTGGTGTAGTCTTAATCATAGAACTATGGTCTTAATAGTGAGGTGGTCTTATCTTAAGAATGAAGTTACCTTAATAGGTAGGTGGTCTTAATAATGAGGTGGCCTTGATAGTGAGGTGGTCTTAATAATAAGGTGGTCTTAATAGTGAGGTGGTCCTAAAGCTGGTTTCTCTTAGTTATCAACATAATCAGTTTTCTAATGTAATGAATTTTTTATTTATTGCAATAGCTTTTATTTTGTGATCCTTTACATATCTTACTTGGATCATGGAGTGACTCCATGCTTGGATAATGTAGATTTTATCCACAACTTCTGCATAACCATGGAGCTCATTTTGCTATTCAAATTAATTTTGGACAACAGTTAGTCGACTTTCAAAATCATTATCTGACTCAAAATCAGCTCACGTCACATGCCCTTGTTAACATACAGCCCTCAGGGGGGGGGGGGGGGGGGTGTAGGGTACAATCTAGGCCCCACACGTGCGGGATACCTTTAATCTAGATAGCCAATAGATAGTAAACCCATTTCTAGATAGTTGCTATGTAGAGCATTTAATTAACTTCTATGGGTGACCCTTATCTCACTCGAATTAATCGTTCTTTTGAAGTTGAAATAAAGTGAAACTGTTACTCTCAGATTACCCATAAATTCAACGCGAGAGATGCCAGATCATGAGGGGTAAAATTGCCCTTCGATCCCAGGGGGCAGCACCCGAGGGGTATACATAAATTACAGTAAAAACAGAAACATTTTGCATAATTTGCAAGGGGGTATGTTCAGGCTTTTGGGGATAGCGAGTTAAAACCACAATAATATTTGTTTTCAAATTTGATTGATAGATTGCCATACAATGAAGAACTCTATCACTGGGGCAAATACCTGTATCATAAGTCTTAATTGTACAATTTTTACTCGAATATCATAGACCTAATAAATACGTATACAGCAATTGCAATTGTTAACGAGAAAACTTTAAAAAAAATTCAATAATGTACACGATAACAAAATAATATGTCATACACTCTAGAGCAAAAACAACTGCATGGAGCCACCATGGTTTTAGACTTAAAATCTATTTTTCAATCTAGGCAAACTTTAAAGTTTGATTAGGCTATTAGTATTTGGTAATTTACAACTTAACAGATATATATCAGACAAGAGTTATCAGACAGCACATGGGCATAATGGCCAGTATGTTTCTGGGAGAACCGTTGAATATTTATTGGTTTATTGCTAGATTAAAGAAGCGTGGACAGGGTGGATTTAATTACCCCCGATAATTTCATAATCACCCCCAAACACCTTTGATATGTATCCGTTAAGTGGAGGTCATAATTAGGGAATATATGAATGGAAACATTAGAAAGTGAATGTTGAATTTAAAAAATGGAAATGATATTAAACCATGATTAAACCAAGTTTATATTTGATGGTGAAAATGATTTCATGAAAAAAAATCCATTTAATATACAGTATTTGTAATTCAAAATAGGCCTCAGTGAAAAAGATAAATCAGGTACATGTATATAAGATAAAGGTTCAATGAGATACAATTAATTATATAGAGTGATATTAAGAGATCTGTATAAATAACAAGTAAAGGAAAGTACACAAGAAAAAAAGGAAGAAAGAAATACATTTAAAAATTATATATTTAGTTTGTCAAACAAATTTAGTATACATTACTGCATTATAAATTGTGTACATATATTGAATTCATAACCCAAAAAACTGGGGGGGGGGGAGAAATTATGTTTCTTTATTGAGAGATAGTATGTAATTGCACTTTCAAATTCTTTCATTCAGATAAGAAGTTGATTGATTCATTGACACTTAGTGACTTCATTTCCTGAACAAGTAAACTCATTGTAATGAACAAGTGTTTTGGGACCTATCTTATCTCTTAATCTAACAAGTGTTTCTTATCTCTTATCTGATTCCTGCTTGTAATCTAATGGTAATCTATCTGTAATCTATTGGGGGTATACGAGCGTGCGGGTAATTACCCCATACCCCAGCTTTGGTGGAAAGAGGGGGGGGGGGTTGCTTAAACCTGATTGGTCAGTGAAAAGGGGATAATCTCCTTATTAGGCAGATAGAGTCACGTGTGTTGTGACGTCACTGTTACCCCTCTTGTTAAAGTAATGCCACGAGATTGTTTCGACACAGTGTCTTTGACAATTCTTTGAGAGAGAGGTGTGGAAAACTTTGACAGTGGACTTTATGAATTATATTTGATATTTTGAACATATTGATTCATTGAAATATACAAGGATTTTACAAAGACACTTAGCTTATTTTAAAGCTTGATTTGGACTTATTTGATTTAGTGAGCTTCTTTTGAACACAGACTTCATTCAATTTGACTTAGTTCGTCAAAAACTGTGCAGTTATTGGAACAATTAACTTCTGGAAAATCCCTATTTGACTTTTGCAACTGTGGACTCGATTTTAAAGTTCATTTGGCATCGAAATTACAGAGGAGCGCTGAGACTTTTAACAATAGTGTTCTCACTGACACCTGTGTATAATATTACGCAACATCAAAGCTACCCGACACCTCAGTTGGATCCCAGTTGAATCCCAGTTAGATCCCGTGCACTCTCCGGTACTTTGGTGCATCAAAGTGGTCGGTAGTGACAATCTAATTGGACAAAATAACTTAGAAATCATGGACTATTCGCCTATAGAGCAAGAAGCCCTTATGAAAGGTATGGTAACAATGTATATGTGACTTTTGTGTGTACCATTGATTATAAGCTATTATTTAGGGATAGTTGGTGACCCGGCGTCAATAGGAGAAAAGCGTCTATTTGATATATAGAATTACCTTAAATCTATTTGCTGTGTCATTCTGTGACCCCGGCCTTTATTTAGACCCGGCTAATAATTGAGAAAGTACGATTTATTATACGTGTTAGTCATATATGTAGATATTTATACTGTTTGATCGTATGTTTTTAAACCACAGGGTGCAGCAAACAATTTTATGGTGTAGAACGTTAGCAATCAGTTGGGGTACAGTACCGAAAAAGACACTTGTAGAATATCATAGCATAACATAGCCTAGCATAGATGTCTAGATAGATGTCTAGGTAGATAGATATGTGGATAGATGGATAGATGGATGGATAGGTAGATGGATAGATGGAAAGATGGATGGATAGATAGATAGATAGATGTGTGGATAGATAGATAGATAGATAGAATGTCATAGAATGTCATAGTCATTCATACATAGGCACATAGATACATACATCTCACAGAAAAGTCTTTTCTTTTATAGTATTTTTTCTAAACATTCTAAACAATTGTCTGCTGTCTTAGGAATGCGTCATGTGTCATACGTCATGTGTATGACAGGTGCTCTGTGCAGAAATGTCATAATTCTGTGACATGTTTTGACACTTGTTAGTAATTTGACAAACGAAGCCAGGACCTAAAATGACTCCAGTGTGGTCTGCCGCCGTTTTTGTTTTGGAAACAGGTGGTATTTTGAAAATTCAGTTTTTCTTCCTTTTGATGTGAAGTGTAGGGTGGCAAATTTGCAGTTTTCTCTGAATTCCTTGCTAATTTCATACTTGGAATGTCATATCAGTTATCCAATGGTATTTTTGTGGCAGATTTATGTTGCAGATTATGAGAGAAAAATCGTTTTAGAAATTTTCTTAATAGTATAAACGTTGGCAAATATACATTTACAGATAGCTTTCAAATAATCAGTTATGATTTCAGTATATTTATTATAATATTATATTAATAGTATAGTTTCAAACATAAGATATTCGACTTTAGTGATGTTGCATTTGTAAATTTAGTATAAAAAAAACCAGACATTTCAACTCAAGATTTGAAATCTACTAATCAATGGTCAAATATTACTTAATAAACTTAATAGATAAACTACCCCATTAAACTGGGTTAAGATCTGGCATTACCTTATTCTTGAAGAAAAGGCTAAAAACTGTCTAAAATGTGTACCTTATATAACCCGTATGTTCCTGAATAGTTTTGAATTTTATCAGTTAAAAGATCAGTTTTAACGTACTTTATTCCAAATCACGTACAGAAACCAGTCAAGGGGTCTAATTTCATTTTATGCCAGACCCCTCGTACTACTGGCGACCTCTAGGGAGCAAATTTCACATCCGGGCATTCTAGAACTTCATTGTTCTCAAACTGTATGCAAATTAGGTTCATGATGTAATTTTATACTGTTGCATGTTTTTCTTATTTCTTTTTTTAATACATTGTTTGATTTTAATTATGCAATCGAACATGATGTATTAAATATATATTGACAAATTGATAACATATGGCCTCTATTGATTTAGAAAAGGTCAAAATCTAGGATTTTCAAGGTCACTGTCAAGCCGGCTTCTAAACGGGGACTAACCAAAGTTAGACCGGACTTTTAGTCAAGATAATACTGCATGTATACATGAAAACAGAATTCATGAATATTAATTCGAAATAATTTATGTGTTTATTGCAGGGCAAGGAAGAGTTAATCAGCTAGGTGGCGTTTTCATCAACGGAAGACCCCTGCCCAACCACATCCGGTTGAAGATCATAGAACTGGCATCCCAAGGGGTCAGGCCTTGCATCATCAGCAGACAGCTCAGGGTCTCCCATGGATGTGTCTCCAAGATACTGCAGGTGAATGAATGAATGAATAAATGAATGAATGGGCTATATCATACATTGACAATTTGTCATACAGCATAATTACTATTTTTCACTGGCTGACTGACTGACTGATTGATTTATATCACAAATGATTGACTGACTTGGATCTCTGTTCATCCAAGCTAGAGTTAAACGATTCAGTACGAATATATATAAATCAATTACATTGTAAACTCAATGCTTTCTAGAATTGCAAGAGGGTGACTATCTGGCAGACGTAATGATGAGATAAAAAGCATGTCTAAGTTCATCTTACATGTATTGACTGTTTCATTAACTGACAAATTAACTCGCTGACTTACTGATTGACTGACCCATGGCGACTCATAAATGAACCAAAAAAATCCATTTGAAAATATTTATTTTCAAATGCATTCATTTTTTCAGTTTCAAACAATTACTTATATATTTTTTGCAGCGTTACCAGGAGACGGGGTCCATCCGGCCGGGGGCCATCGGGGGAAGCAAACCCCGAGTTGCCACCCCTGACATTGAGAAAAAGATCGAACAGTACAAAAATGACAACCCTGCCATCTTCAGGTAAGAAAATAATGCTATAGGATTTATAAAATTGCTAATCTGCCTTTGGTATATGGATAGTAAATACATAACTGTAAATAATAGAACAGTGCTAAAATGGGTTTTTATCATAACAAGGGAAACATAATTACAGTTTTTTTCCTGATATTGACCATAACAAATGCATTATGCTTAATAAAAAGTACAAACGCTTATGCAATAATAATATATTAACTGGGTCCCAAAAGTGATGAAAATGTAAACTTCTAAAATTATAATAGAATGATATTATTAGGAATATGGCCTACATCCTGGTGCTGCTAATTGTGCGGTGTCGCTGCAAATACATGTTTTTGGGCTTTGAAAAAAATATTTGGATTGCCTAAAACAATTTATTTCTAAATCCACTATTAGGGTTGCATCTAGGAATATTTGTATCTAAATACTGCTAGGTTGCATCATTCTAAAAACAACCATTCTAAAAGCAATCTTCATCTTATAATTTCCTTTTTCAGCTGGGAGATTCGGGACCGCCTCATTTCCGAGGGCATCTGCGACCGACAGGGGGCGCCTTCAGTTTCCTCCATCTCAAGGGTATTACGCAACAAGTTCGGCATCAACGTCGACGACGCTGGGGAGGACGCTGCGTCAATGACGTCACGACGGAATGAGGGGCAAGACTCCAGCAGGAGCGATGGCCAAGACTCAGGTATTGAATCTAATTATATTCTTGCATATATATAATATTCACATATAAACTATTCAATTAGACCACCTCAATATTATATTCGATATTTACCACCAAGACTTCAATTAAAGACTTTCTCAAAAATTCTAATAAAATTCTTAGGCTAAAGATTTACAAGAATGGGATAACCAAAGTATTAAGATAATTTGAATGACTTTCAAGACAGCGTAGTTCTGGGGGTACACTGTACGTCTACCTGCAAATTAGTCAGATTTATCTAACACGTTTGGCCTTTACTCAGTAGTCACAATGTCAGTTGATATGAGATTTTCAAAGATAAATAGAAAATGTCAAGAAGTTTGTCAAATTTCTGTAAAGTTAGTTATAATGTAGGCCAAAAGTTCACAAGACATAAAATTGTATTAATCTAACAAAGAAAAATGCGATACAAAAATATTTATAAATTTTAATAAGTGAAAATATAGAATTATAAAAACCATGTAAAATATTTTGACATATTTGATTCAGTATACTGAACAATCCTAAGTAACAGTATGTAATTTTAAAATAGATTTCTGGGTATAAATTAAATTACTAAATTGAACTTGGGTTGCTGTGACGGGGCACTACATTTGAACAACAGATGAAATTAATCTGTATTCATACGCCAACTAGTGCCCCTCCCAGACACCCTCTCACTCAATAAGTCATCAGTTGTTTCTGCCCCATTGAAAGTAGTCCCTTGAATGCTGGAAAAATGCAGTAAACCGCCCTTGTAAATAGTTCCTGTCAATTTCATTCGCGCGTCCTTAGCACACACAATGCTGATTAGTCTTACTTCGCTGGTGTGAAAGAGTTCATTATGCAGTGCAGGGGGTTCGCCACATGGGGGCGCCACCACACTGCACCCCAGATACAAGAAAGGTTCTTTATAAATGTGACTTCTTTGTGAGGGCGCATGGTCATAAGGTGTGAAAAAAGCCACAGAGAAAATGAGTTCGACCTAACAGGCGTAAGAATCTTGAGACATCCATGAGAAATCGCTCCAACCGGCCGAACTATCTCTTTTGTTCTTTTTCCATTTATTATTTTTTTGTTAATTCCCCAAAAAATCTCAAAAATTATAAATTTACTGCGGAAAGTATAAGTAACTATGCACTCTTATATATATATATTCATTTCTATAGAATTATGAAAACAAATCCACTCTAGGTAAATCATGTTTTCTATAAACTCTGTTAATTTTAGATAACGTTTGATTTTATTCTCAATTATAAATTAACACCTATCTATCCATCTATCTATCTATCTATCTATCTATCTATCTATCAACACAAGTGATCTTAATATCGATGTTCCCAAATTACGGGGTAACACTTTAAAGTGACAATTTGACTTATTGGGGTTTAGAAATTTACCCCTCTTGAGAACACGTGCTTTCCCTGAGGCTGCTACCCCCTAAAAGACCCCTCGAAGTCTTTACAAAAATTGTCGACACCTGTTTGAAATCTCACTTCTTTGAAAGAGGCCATTAAGACTTTTTGTGGCAGATATTAAAAGAGTGTTTAACAATCCACCTGACTCTGCCAACTGCTTCAAATGGGCATTCCGAGTGTCAAAAATGACACCCTCCTCAAAAGGGCAGTCAGCTCAAGAAATGGCCACAAATTAACACCTTTCTTTTGACACTTTAAGAGCGGATGAAAAGGAAGAAAAAAAAGAGTGGATAATATCATCTTAACGATGTTATTTTTCGAGATTGATGTAGTAAATATATATAGGCCTATACTGCGTAAAAAGGGGCTGGTAGCTATAAAATGTTTGAGGGATGGATTTGATCGTGGGCTATATACATTGCCTTCGAATAGTAGCCGGGTCTCGAAAAGAGTCGGGATATACGTTACAATGTAAACATAGCCCTGTACTTTTACATAATTTCATACACTTCCTGCTATGTTAAGTAATTTAATTATTTATTTAATTCCAGACCAATCAGACGTAGAATCGGAACCAGGAATTTCTCTAAAAAGAAAACAGAGGCGCTGCCGGACTACTTTCACGACCGAACAATTGGCGGAGTTAGAAAAAGCCTTCGAACGCACCCACTATCCCGATGTGTTTACGAGAGAAGAATTAGCCCAGAAGACGAAACTCACTGAAGCCAGGGTGCAGGTAAATTGATTGATTCATTCATTCATTGACGACTGACTGACTGACTGGCTGATTGACTGACTGACTGACGCATTGATTAAATATTGATTGCTTAAACAACTGGCTGAATGTATTACTGACTGATTGATCTATGAGGGGCTGACTGACTAAATGATTAATTGTTTGATTCCTTGCTTGCTCACTCGTTTTCTTGCTTGATCCCTTGCTTGATTCCTTGCCTGATTTCTTCATTTCTTTCTTTCTTGCAGGTTTGGTTCAGCAACAGAAGAGCTCGCTGGAGGAAGCAAGTTGGCTCTAACCATATCTTTCCTTTCAATGGAATTCTGGGAGGAAGCGGAAGTTATGCACCCCCTCCACCCCCTCAGACGTCTTACCCCATGGTACCCCCGTCTTCCTACGCCCCTGTGCATGCTCCTCAAGGTAAAAGTAGTTCCTGCACAAAATAGTTCCTTTGGCACTGTCAGTGTTATCTATATTTGTTTATTTATGCTAAGAAATTATGTTATTATTTATTAATTTATTGTGGTTGTTTTTTTGCAGACATGAGCTGGTGTCGTAGCACCTACATGCCCTCTGTGACGTCATCATACCCCACATACGGGCACTTGTCGATGGGGGCTGTCCCTTCACCCTCCCTCCACACCTTCAAGCCTGAATTCCTTTACCCCAACGCTATGGATCATCTGAGATATTACAGCCAGGTAATTGTTGAAAACTAAGAAGATATATTCGAACCCGATATAATCTGCCACATGGGTCATGACTCGTGGCTAAAAGTAGTCATATTATGAACCACATCTTCATCAAGTATATAAACTGTAAATCTCTTGATTTGACCCCACTGCAAACATAGAATATTTTCATGTCTGAGGATGTGTTTTATTAATTAATTAAGGAAAGTGTTCTAAAAGATAAGATACTCAAAATACCTACAACAATTTTCAGTAATTTCTTACACATTGAAATGTACATATATTGAAAAATAAGTGCATATCGAATATTATGTATATTTTGTAACTTTATGCGAAGCTGGTTAAATTTATTATTTACAAGTTTGTTAAATTTATTAATTTGTTTTTCTTGTATTTTCAGTGCACTAGCAGCAGTGGTGGTTACCCAGGGGCCAACTTTCATTCACCCCCCTCCAACTGGCCCCCCACCCCAGGCACCCCCTCAGGGACGCCCCCTTCAGCACACGCCTTCACCTCCCACAGTCCCAGCAACCAGGAGGGCAAAAGTCTCTTGCCCCATTTTGACAGCCCCCAGTCCAATCCTTGTAAGTATATGCATTAAATTGGTATTATTATTTTTTAATAATGTTGGCCCAATATAAAACTGGTATTAATGCTATAATTTAGAGATAAATCTGTGAATTGCATGACTGGCTCAGCATCACGTTGGTAAGTATCCAATGCACTTCTTGTAGTATAATAAGAGGCATCCAATTCTGAGTGTTTTTGATTTATCATCCTCAGCATGTCAGCTCAGTCCAACATTAACCATACAGTGGCCAACAATGCTCTGATTTAGGTATCGCAGTGCAAATGTCTAGCCAATATCATGTTATATGGTTAGTGGGAGCTAGTAGACCAAAATATTGCTGTCATTTGCAAGTCTTGAAAATCAGATTTACAATGGACCAACATAACCCTTATGTTTCCAATGTTGGGCCAACATTCAGCGTAATGTGACATAATTATACAAGATACTGCGTCTATACATTTAACCCTAAAAATAAAATTGAGTTATGTATTCTCGAGTGTATCTTAGATCTTTTTTTTTTTTTCCAGCACCCCATGGAGCCAGCAGCCTGCCACCTTGTCCGCCATCTTTTGGATTCAAGATGGCCGACCTGCCCTTCACTTCGGGTCTGCCCACCACGCATGCGCACCACAGTCTCCACTCAAACCTGGCTGTTCATTGAAGTCAAAGGATTTACTGATCTCAAAAACATACGTTCTCTCGTGCTAATATTGACAATTCTCATTGTACTCTGAACATTGCTGTTAGTGTATCAGAAAACGCATGAATTTAATGAAAGAATTAAGGGCCCAAAATGGGACATTTAATTACTCTGGCCTTATTTTTGAATTTGTGAAACTGGAATAGTGTTTATTTTTTCAATAATTGATACACAAATTCCTGTGAACTGATTTAATTTCTTTGGGAAAGATGTTCACGTATTGAGAAATGTGAGACCTAAATGTCCCAGCTAGAAATTGCTTATAGATGAAGCTTAATTTCCAAAACCTTTCCTAAAAGTTGATTGCCTGCCGTCCATGGCTACACTTGTTGTTGTTGATATTTAGTTTACACAATGTAGCAAATGTACATAATTATTCAGAAAACACTTCGATTATTCTTTCGTGTGAGCTTGTACATATATTATTATTTGAGATTATGCTTGCATGTTGGACACAGTACTTAATAGTTACATAGTTTTCTTCAGTATTTACTGATTGTTTTCATTAAATATGAAAAAAAAACCTGAAGTATTTTTTATTTTATTTTATTAATACCCAACAGCATAATTATGGACTGTATAATTATATGGAAGAATCCGGAATAATTTGAGGCATTGACAAATCAATTATCAATTTCTTAAGAGTCAATCATTCTGATATTGAGAAATTATTTATGAGACCAAGTCTGGCCAATTTCTTAAAGTCTTTTTTCTTACATCTATCGAAAATATACCGTATAAATGTCATTAAATGACAAAAAAGTTTCTAATTTGTAGTCAATGTTACCATGATATGCCCACTGCGGTTGGTCTAGGGCAGATAGAATAACAGAGAAATTGTTTTTTTTTGTAATATTATTCCATTTAATGGAGAAAATTTTTGGGGAAAATAGAAGTCAGGCCTAGGTAGGCCCCCTGGTGGGGGAGCAGGAGGGGGCAGGGGGGGGCCTCAGTTACTGAAACATATTCAATGGGAGTTCTTGGCCAGCTCGCTGCATGGGTGTCCTAACTTTGATAACGGATTGAATTTCGCGTCACAATTGCCATGGCAACCGATACGCAAGTCTCACGCTGGGCGAGACAATAGGCGAGAGCAAAACGAGATCTCGTCTCTACTCTCGCAGGTGCGCCATTTTGTCCAAAAAGCAAACAAAATTGACGGATGCGTTGAGAAAATGTTACCATGGCAAAAGATCAGAGGAATCTGTAAAATATTGGCATCTATTAGAAATATACCTAAACCCGTGTCTATTTCACACCAAACTTTGATCCGATTTTTCGGTCTTTTAAACACCCCCCCCCCCCCCCCCCCCGATTCATTGGGATGGCAAAGTCAGTGTGGTTCTCCATGGGAAGGTTAACTCCAGTTATTGCCATCGAACATACGTTTTGAGCCACAGCTATCTATCTGTTTGATCACGGGGATATCTATCCTGCGCTATCTATATATCTAGCTATCTATCTATCTAGGTATCTAGCTGTCTAGCTGTCTGTGTGTCTATCTGTCTGTCTAGCTATCTATCGAACTAACTATGATCTATCTGTCTAAAATTAAGAAAGAATGACAGCATGATGAAAATAAAGAAGGAAAGAAGCGAGAAAGAAAAGAAGAAAACATGAATATGAGGGGAAAAGAATGAAATATGATCATTAGAAAAAATAAAGACAAGGACAAAGGAAATACAGAAGAAAGAAAGAAAGAAACTTCAATATCTAGAATTCTCTAGATATACTCCATTCTTGCTCTTGTATGTAGAGTGCCCTGCCCAGCAAGGGGTACCACAGAAGTCATGTGACCTTAGCGCCCTCTGGTGGCCATTTAAAGGGGTTCACCTGTGACCTTTGATGTTTCTCACTTTAGCCGCTAGATGCCGCCAGATGAAAATGACCTGACACCTTGTACAAGAGCCCTGAACACAGCCCAACAACACGACCCCATGACCCTGGGTCACATGACACTGTTCTGTGGCCAGTCAATGATATACCTGCTCAATAAAAGTCACACTTTATAAAAGTCAATTGAGTAAAGGCAACAACAGGTAGATAAACTATGATACAAGCATGGCAGATATATAATGGAGATTTCCACAATTAAGGGAAATATCAGAGCAAGATGTTAGAATTTATGCGTCATTTTGTGCATGATATTTAAAGTCTTTCATACACAATAATTGATCAAATAAAAAATATTTTTTCTGCTAAGTTATCTATCTATCTATCTATATGTCTGTTTGTCTGTCTACCTATCTGTCTGTATATCTATCTATCTATATGTCTATCTATCTGTCTATCTATATATCTATCTATCTATATATCTATCTATCTGTCTATCTATATATCTATCTATCTATTTTCTTTGTTTCTTTATTTCTTTCTATCAATCTTTCTTTTTTTCTTTCTGTTTTTTATAATTCTTCCTTCTGTTATGAACAACAGAACAGTAGCCACAATCACAGAAACGTATTAGGTCCTATTAAGCAGTAAATTGTGATTTGTTTTGGAACAGGTGTGACGAAGCCATGGAAATTCCTGGAAACGTTTCTGTAGAAGCCATGGAAAGCTATGCAGGAAACCTTGCCTTGTAATGGTGGATTATATCATGGCTCCATTATATAGGAATAAACAATACATAATATATTATTGTAAATATAGTAGTTTCAACATTTCCTAACTTATCTCAGACAAATATGTTGACAATTTTTGCATTAGAACCTAGCAAATGACACGTGGTTTAGTCATTTGCACCTCGTTTGAATAATGTCACTCTGTAATCAGGGAAATTGCTAATTTGCTAACTTTTGAAGTCTTTGTTGTTCATTTTATGAGTTTCTGAAGCTTCATGGGGTTCTAAAATTGAAGAAACAGGGTTAACTATTACCCCATATGCAAAATCAACCCCCTGCTCTGTAATTAAGAACGTTTAGCCCACCCCTGCCTAGCAGGGAGCATACGGTATTCAAATTGACCTTATAATACATTGTGACGTCATTGGCGTAGGAACTTAGGGTGCTAAAGTCATGAAGAAAGTCATCAGGGTTTCTCACCTCATTGAATTGGTTGCCATGGTAACTTACACGAGAAATGATTTAGAGGTGTCTGAAAACAGCACACATTTATAGGAATGCATGTATACATGTATGTTTCACATCTATCTATCTATCTATCTATCTATCTATCTATCTATCTATCTATCTTTCTATCTATCTATCTATCTATCTATCTATCTATCTATCTACCTATATATCTGTCTATTTATCTTCATATTCAATAAATGGAAATATATTTCACAGTATGTATGTCTGTCATTATCTAGTTCCTCTGCCTTCCACTAGGTATCTCACTTATCTTTTACCCCATCTCCCAGAATCTTCTCTGCTCCAATGACCCTGTTAAATGATTTTCCGCGAATTTGCCCCAGCATAATAGCTGTCAAGGTACCAGTCTTTCTTAATGTTTATATAGTACTCAAAACTAATGGGTTTAGCATGACATCACATTTTTATCATGTATGATACATGAGTTTATGCTCTTTGCATTTACTAAGGCATATTAGAGCAACTGCGATTTCTATAGAATGTCCTATTTATGGCTATGATATTATGATATGACCTAAAATTGTACAAAAGCCATATATTTATAAATAACATGACTTCTGTACTATATTATCATATTGGGTGTGGTTTTAAGATGAATCTGGTGTTGATAATTTGGGGGATTTTTCTGCTAAATTTATCTATTTATTTTGCGTATTGATCACTAGAGTTGATACAAGCGTTAAAAGAGACCTTGCTCCTATATGTGGGTCTTTCGGCTGCCTCAACATAGACCCAAGGCAGCAGGCACCACCTATAGCACCTTAAATTCCAGACATACAGATAGATAGTGAAAAATACAGAAATGTATGAAAACGGCTCAATATTCTAAACATGTGCTTTTAGGACTGCTCATATTTTATCTCAGGTAAGACTGAAAGTTGTCAAGACCATCTTGATATCAAGACCATTTCAATATTAAGACCACTAATTTTGGGAGTCCAGTCAATTTTCACCTATATTTAGTGGCGAGGTATTTTCTATAGGTATGACCAGCATTCCTTTTACGTAACTTTTGGCATATCATCATTGTATTATTGAAAGTCTGTTAAACTATCTATTTCATTGGCTTATGCCGACAATGTAGGAATTCAGGGCTTTTGAAACTTTATATGGGGGTAAATTAAGGGCGATTTAGGGTTTATTCAACCCCTGTCATGTCCCATTACATTCTTTAGACGTCCAGTTTATCTTTGGGGTAAAATAGTTTGCCCTGAAAAAACCCGGCTGTAACCCCAGGTTATGCAAAATTACCGTTGCGTCTAATGAAGATTTGGGTATATCAGGATGGCTGACTGAACCACAATGACACAACAGTTAAATGGCTGAATCAATTAGAAAAACAGTCTTTATGAAACCAAATCTCACTTAATCTACGAATTCTTCCAAAAAAGATGGTCAAAAGATTGTTTATACAAATACTCAGGCCAAGAATAATTATTAAACGATAGAAAGGTCTGGCCCAATCTAAGCAACCATAGCCCAGGGCTATTAACTCATTGTGTTAATTTGACGAAATGAGTTTTGCTCCACTGAGCAGAATAAATGGCGTCTCTGGTCGTTTCGTTGTTTTAGCATTCCGTATTTTGGGGAGCCATCTTTTATTTTTGCCAAATCGCAGGTGAAGAGTTGTTATCGACCCTAATTAGGGAGATACAGAGGAATTGTAATCAATCAATTATTAAATGAAAGAGTAATGGAAAAGAAATTACCTGATATGAAACTAATTTGGCAATCATTAAAAGTAAAAGGTTCCATGATTGGGAGATGTTTACTGCTAAATTAAAAGAATTGATAGTGTTTCTATTAGTCTATAATGGGCCACCTCCCAAGCAGTTTTTAACTGATGGTATACAACCTATTTTTAAATATATTGATAATTCATTTTTGTGAGAAAAAATTATAAAATTTCTTCATGTCTCCAACAGTAAATATTACGCATTACCTCATTTAAAATAGATAAATATGAAATAAAACAAAAATATGATAATATTCTCTGACTTTCACCTGGTGCACTTGTACAGTTATATTGTAGCTTGGGCGGGGGGGGGGGGGGGGGGGGGGTTAGGAATGCACTTTTTGACGAAAGAAAAAGTACAGGGGAAACAAAATAAAAAAAAGAAGAAATAACGAAAGCAAAAATGAAAAGAGATGAAAACAAGAAAGCAAGGAACATGTGAAACAAGAACAATTGAAGGAAAATGAAAAATAATGAAAACACATGAAAGACAGAAAGAAAGAAAGAGAAAGAGTTGAAACTCCAACTTGTAAACACCTGCAATACTGGGGGGTTAGACTACCTGCTGAGGGCATATTTATTGGATGACCATTGCATTGTGGGTAGCATGTCGGGCAGGGGGGTGCCTAAAGGGTGTTAAACGCGGGGCAAATTGATGAGGGGCATTTTAGGCGACATGAAATGGCCATTCGTTCCTATGGGGTGTATCAATCCACGTTGGAACCGCCTTATATGGAAACTCGTTGGCTGATTGGCTGATGGACATTTTGGAGCAGCCAATCAGAGCTCAGCTTACAAAATAATGTCAACGTTTAGTAATGGCTGCTACGCTTGATAACTTCTGCTCAAGACTACAGAAAAGTTGCCCTCAGCGAAGCATTTCATAGTTTAAGATCGAACCAGGCACTTGTATAGGAGATTTTTGACATTTTTGTAGGATATCTAAAGGTACATAACTTTTTACCATGATGCTAAATAGGATTTTACCAATGGGCTTTCCTCCAATGATACCTGGATATCCACTGGAAGGTAAGATCCATGTTCATTTCATTACCTTTTAAAATGTTTTGATAAATCCAAGATGAATTAACTTTTTCATCCGTTGGAAACATGTTTTTATTGAGTTTTTTTTTAAATTCTGCATGATTTCTAATGGTCTGATTGTACGAGCTGAGTCATTGATTGAGTTTTTTTGTTCGGATTTGAATTATTAGTCGATTGAGTCAGGCAAACACATCATGCCATTTCTTGCATTTATCATAATTATTTGGAGAAAACAAACTTAAAAATCATAAATTATTTCATTTTATTGCATGTAAGGTCTATTAATAAAGACAATTATGATTATATTTCAAAATATGACTGCAAAACAAAAAAGTTTGACATTGCATTATGCAGATATATTACAACAACCCTAACATTAGTAATTATGATAATCCAATTAAACCATAGACTGATAACAATGATAACAGGTGATTAATTTATCAAAAATTTAATCTAGAAATTTGAGATTCTTTGAAATTCGGTTATCAAGATTAAACGGGTATCTGGCCTCGCGACAGTAATTGTCTATTACGCGAGTCGACGATTTGACTTATTTCGAAGAAAGTCGTTCAACAATCAATTTAAGCTTAGAAATAGTGTTTTATTTTCGGAGTAAATTGCTCATGAGAAAGCAGTTTTCATTGAAAAAATAATACTTTGAAGTGAGAACTACTACCTAAATTTCATTTATTTATATATTTTTTCTTACTTTTTACAGTTTACACATTTCATGGTCCGTACGATACTATTCCTGCAAAATCTGTAACCTAAGCCAATTAACGGGTACAAATATTCCAGGAAGTTGGGCTTGTTACTCTATCAGAGTTTTGTTACCAATTTCACAGAAAAGTTGAATTCCCTTTGCGGTTAAACGCACTTAAAATTTACCATAAAATCCTGTAACATTACCCCAAAAATCAACCACAGGCCCACCCTTTAATGACAGGGTAAATTCTCTCCAGGGGTAGCTGACCTATAGTGCAGTTTAGCTTACGGAATTTGCCCTAATGGGTATTACATATAATTCTTGTAAATTTCATATTATGCTGTATAAAGGAATTTGGAAATTTCAAAGAAATCAATTCTGTAACAGTTACTTACAAGATTTAGGCCTAATACCATTTTCACAGGACACCATATAAAATATTATGTAATAAATAAATATTGTACAAATAAACATTATTATTGTCAAATACAGCTAAATCATAAGTCAAATTACCAACTTTCAGTGATATTTTAAGATGATTTTTAGAGCTGAAGTGATGTGCCAATTTGGAAGCACGGGGGCACGGCGTTCGTGCTTGAAATGGCCGCGAAGCCAGGCGTGGCCGCCCCCCGGTTTTGTAACACAGGTTAGACGGACCGCGTTAAGAATTTCTATCGCTGATTTTATGCAGTTTTATATATCTGTATGTACCTCACATCTTTGTATAATAATAGTGACATATTATACGATAGGTTGTTATGCAATGTTACGCAATTTAGCAATATAGCAAAGCTGCTTTATAAATTTGATCTAGGTAGATAAGAAAGATCAATTCAAAACATTGTCAAAGTAATAATTGACTTAAAATTAGATTACCAAGAAATATATATAAATCATAAAGAAATAGAAATAAATAAAATTATACTTCATAAATTTTTTGATGGACATATATAGGCATAAGAATGCATATTATTTTAACATTTTCTACACTAAAAAATAATATCTTTATTAGTAAATACTCCTCGTTAATAAACACCTCAAATATCATCAAATAAAGCGGACATTTTCACGAATTAAATGACCTGGAAACAGGAATGTTTAGCACAAGCACGGGCACTCCATAGTGAACAGAGAAAAGTTCAAGAAAAATGTGTTTACAAGGAGTTGAGCTACTGAGCTTGTTTGGGGCGGTAGGCCTATTCAGTCGGGGGCTTTGAAGTGCTGCAGACAGACGGATAGAAATTCAGGGGTATATAGACAGACTAGTTTTTCATGAAGTATTAGCTACATTGTAATATTCGAACTAAAACTGATAATTGTTAGCCGACGGAAAAATTATAATAGTATTATTTCATAATCTTCAAGAATTGAGTAATGCTATCATAAACGAATCATACAGATGATTACTTAGAGCAAGAAAAGAGAAGCTATACTAGAAACATTTTCCTCAGTTAAATTTCGAATTCCGTATTTGATAAATTAAATTTCATGATAATTTAGAGCTGAAAATGAGGCGCTCAAAAGTGTCTTGAACAAATTGGTAATCATTTCAACATTGTAACTATTAACTTGTAAGCAATTAGGTCTACTCAGACTTGATAGAAACATCTAGATTTTATCTTAAATCTGATAAGGCGGAGTGTTTAAATTGGGCGGTTCGTATCAAAGCCGAGTTATCTTTGGGTCATCAACACCAATGACAAAATGTGTTAAGCATATCATCATTATATGAGCAGGGGTGTTCACTTCTTATAAACATGATACCAGAAGTGTTCCACGGGGGAAATTAATGAGTACAAGTCTTCCCAGCATGCTGTAGTTTGTTGTGATTAACCACTTTCACACATTAGTCAATTCACCTTCTTTGATGTACGTCAAAATGAGCAAAACAGAAACGGCCACAAATAAACGGCACTAAGTTTCACAGCTCAGTTTGACAATTTCTGTCACCAAGAACTGATTAATGGCTGGGCAGTTCTTAAAATCATTTACTTGATTAAAAGGAATTTTATTTAATTTCTGAAGATAATATTTCCCTTATCAACTGATGGCTCGCACGTGCGGGGAAAATGATAACACTTAATTGGCCTGTGCGTGACTGGCATTTAATAGTATTCAAACAATTAAACTGGAATATATACACTTTTCAATATATAGATATGTAGAATTTTTATATCGATTCACTTACCATTAAAAACACTGAAAACTTTCATAAAACAATATTTTCTGCTCAAGCTTAGGTATGTCACTATACATAGCATAAAGCACTTGAAATTATAGAAAATATTTCCATGGAAGTGTCTGTCTCTATACACATGACAAGGTCACTTTCATATTAATATTTATGCAATAAAACAAAAAAATATATAACAGCATGAAAGAAAATATGTAATTATGATGATTGTTCATATCTAATAAGCCCTAGGCCTAATTTGACGCGACAACTTTTTGACATTAATCGCCTGTATCACTTTATATCAATAGCCAACTATCAAATTATCAAATTATAACTCATAAATGTTACAATTTTGCAGGTCAAGGCAGAGTAAACCAATTAGGTGGCCTTTTCATCAACGGAAGACCCCTGCCCAACCACATCCGGTTGAAGATCGTGGAATTAGCCTCTCAGGGAGTCAGGCCATGTGTTATAAGCAGACAACTCAGGGTCTCCCATGGATGTGTCTCAAAAATATTACAGGTATATAATTGCAATCAATAATGATCTCTGATCACATGTAAATTAGCTATATTTATAAAAAATATTTAATCATTCACCGAATTAGAAATGTTGGACTTAAAAAAGTGTTTTTAAACATTATCTTTTATGAAATAATTTTTGTATATTTCGCAGCGTTACCAGGAGACGGGGTCCATCCGGCCGGGGGCCATCGGGGGAAGCAAACCCAGAGACGCCACCCCTGACATTGAGAAAAAGATTGAACAGTACAAAAATGACAACCCTGCTATCTTCAGGTAAGAAACAATACTTTGATTCATGATACAAAAACATGTACGTATACGTGGATAGTACTTATAGAAAATTCACATTAATTAAATAGATTATTATATTACGTGATAGAACCCTGCCATTTTTAGGTAAGAAAATATTGTTAGATAAGACAAAACAAGATATTGCTCAAGTCAATTCACTCCATTATCAGTCAGTCAGTCAGTCAGTCAGTCAGACATTAAGTAGTCATTTTAAGTAGTCATTCAGTCAGTGCCTTTAAGATATTAGTTACCCATGTGTCTTTTGGAGAAATCTATTTGACAAGTTTTGCTAAAACATATTAGGTTTTAAAATTTGATTTGTTGATGACAGATCTCACAAAAAGGAAGACTCGCATCCTAGAAGGAATGAAGAGCAAAAACTAGAGCATGAAGAAGAACTAAGAGTGGATGAAGAAGATGAATATGCTGATGTAGAAGGTCTGGATGAAGAGGAGGAGGAGGAAGACCAAGATGGTAGGTTTCTTGTTTGTTCTTCATCCATTAAATGATTGATTTTCATATAATAGTCACCATTCGATTCATCGGCTATATCTATCCATCTATCCATCTATCCATCCATCTATCTATCCATCTATCTATCTATCTATCTATCTATCATTTTCCTCTTCGGTAAATTTTTACAAAACAGGTATCATAATTGCGAGGATCTTACCGTATATCATTTACAGCTAAGCAGTAATTACATAGCCTATAGGTGCACAAGTGCATATTATATTTCATATAAACTCCATCTGTTTTATGATAAGCTTCAAAACATTAAGCACAGTATCAGTCAACCAGACTGGCTTCTATTATTTACATGCATAAAATTACAAAATGCAATCATTTTAATGCAAATTATTTGAATTTGCTTTATATTTGCTGTCCATAAACTTCACTGCAGCTGGCGGGCATTGATTTTCTATATCAAAGGTGGCTCTTTCTGCAAGTCTTTGGGTAAAAATGTTTTCAATGCATACATAAACATATACAAATTGAAGAAACAAAATATAGCAAGTTATTATGAGTCAATTCCTAATTGTAGGATGATGATTACATAACGTTACATGAAGTCTTGTGCAACTCATCAATTCAGAGCTCTGGGCAGCCATTTTGGTGACGTCAAGCAAATTGAACCAATTTGAACTAAAACTAAATGGTTCGGAACGGAATTAGGGTTTGCCAATCTTTGCAACAATAAATTTCTTGACATTTAACAATGGTATTTTGTCAATGACAAACTCTTCGATTCGTTTCGTCAGGTTATGAGATCCGCGCTTCATTTATTCCTCATTATGACGTCACTATGACGTAAGGGAATCCCCAGGAATCCCGGGGTATCCCACCGGACTCAATTGAAAGTCGTTTAACCCAACTGTTTGGCTCCTGTTTGGGCTTTTGTGAGTTTTGAGGGTCCCTCAACTCACTGCAATGAATTTTTCATGAGTTTTGTCGACTTTTGTGAAGGGGGTGACAAAAGAATTGCACTTGACGCCACGCGAGCTGAAGGGGTCCACTATTCAACCCCCTAAGGGGTATGGAGTCACTGCCCAGTCTACTTTCTATAAACAACATTTACAAATGTATCTGACAGTATTGAGAGTCTTGAGACTATTGACTCTTTGAGAATTTGAGAGAGTTCACATTGCTACTTTTGTACGATTTCAATCATTTGACCCAACCTTTATCATCTCATCATTACATCTGCCTCTTAGTATGTGCTGTATCAAAAGCAAAGTTGTATAGCATCAATGTAGGCCTACTGTGGTGATATGAAAAAACATTTTTAGAATTCATGTTGCATAAGATAGGATACTTAAAGCTCCGATAAAATGAGAGTCATTCATGAATGTCTGTTGCCCAGTAAAGATCAGTGATGCCCACACAGTGCAAGACCCCCCAAGACGTTCCCACATTTTTCCTTTTTGCCTCATTTCACAAATCGCCATGGAATCAGGACTGCACATTGAATCAAAGCATATCATGGATTTAATGGTTCAGAATCAGCCAGGTACGCAGTCCGCCGTTCCGCGCGGTCCACTTGTTATACCATCAAATTTATTCCCAATTTTTCAGTCTCATTTATTTTACACAATTTCTCCCAATTTCGCGCGAAACATAATTGGTAACCAATCGTTTTACAACCTTACAAACGACGGTCATTACATTGAACAGACGACTTTGGAAGGTTTCAAAATGGCGCTTGCCTCGGGAACAAAAGCCGAGTAATTTGACTTGAAAGACTTCACACCTCAACAACGCCAGGCAAGATTGTTACACAGTTAATTTGCTTATGTTAGAAACCTCATAAATTTAACCACATTTGAATTATTCAAAGGGCATATTCCATAAAGTTTTGTATATAGAATTCCTGTATGACTTGAAATCGGCATTGGTCTTTAGATGTGCTTTTCAAGTGAAAACTCATCTACAATTTGTGGTTATTGACTTTATTCAAATGTCTCCTATCTCGGACCCCGTGCTGGTTAAAACATTTTGGAACTTTAAAGTTCTGGCAAGTGTTGGTCAAATTCTATTGAAATGAGTTGAAGAGATATTCACTTGAGTTTAATTGTGGAGATTGTAGCTGGGGTATAGCCATTTCTTGCCCTCGGGGTAGCATATCATTTTCACCCCACTGGGGCTGATGCGCGAGTCGGGAGTAACGCCAATTCGTACATCAGGGAGTATCGCCTATCAGTGCCAATTAACTTGACTTTGTTGCAACTAAACTCAGATGGAAATCATCTGCTAGCTGCCACGACTCTTGCAAACATGTTGTGATTTCCTCATCACTGGAATAATTGTTTTTTCCTGCCGGAATAATTGAGTGTTTGCTGGTATAATAATGTTGGCTTTACAAACAAAATGAGCTTGCTGTCTCAAGAACATTTATGAGGTCCCCATTGTGATAATTAAGAGACTGTCAGCCTTTTTCAATATATAAATTCAGATTGGTAATGAGGAATATATTAAGTGACAAAATCAAATTTTCGGTGGGTAAAGGAATTGTATATTACTTGAAAACTTGCAAAATTTGAAGATATCCTATCCTGTTCTATCCCATCCTATCCTATCCCATCCCATCCTATCCCATCCTATCCCATCCTATCCCATCCCATCCCATCCCATCCCATCCTATCCTATCCCATCCTATCCTATCCTATCCCATCCCATCCCATCCCTTCCCATCCCATCCTATCCTATCCTATCCTATCCTATCCTATCCTATCCTATCCTATCCTATCCTATCCTAGGTTCTAAATAGTGTCATTTATACCTCATTAACAACAAAAGAAATTATTTGGTTTATATGGCACATGCAAAAGAGGCCTCTGTCCAAAATGGCACCTAACATAAACGGCCAATTAAGAACAGTATGTTGCCGGTTTGTCAATGGCCAATTTGAATAGGTTCTAAAGTGTTGAAGTTTTGCAAACGTATGTTTTGTTGTCAGAATAATACGACCAAGAATTACAGGGTATTAAAATCGCCAACCATCATTAATACGCTTTATGGAGCTACCATGGCAACCCATTGTTAGTGGTTGCCATGGTACCATCCCAATATGGCGGTTTCAAATAACTAAGTTGAGCTCTTTGACCAGGCTGTTACTCAATTTGCAATTTCCTTTTTATTCAGAATATTTGAAAAGTTAATTACAAGCCATAGGGATAAAAGTGGTAGTTCACAACAGTTTAATTTCTGACAGATGCCTGTTGCTATGGAAACAAGTTAGTTAGTTAGTTAGTTAGGTAGTTGCTAAGTCCGACAATCTGACCCAGGACTACATGTATGTTGTCGGCATTCAGACAGCAACTTTTCGGTCTAGTTGAATGTTTGGAAAACACTTTTATTTTACCCTCTCTTGCCATTTAATGCCGTCCTTCTAGCTGGTTGCTTTTTCCACAGATTTTGTTCCTTCAAAAACCAGAGCATAAAATTTAGAAGAAAAAAATTACAAAAACGTAAATCGCGTCAAGTAACGGAGCGTCAGGCGTCAAATTGAGCGTCATTTTGCGCGTCTCAAATGTCAACATGTTAAATATGCTTTTGACTTATCATAATAAAAGATATGAATAGGTGTTCTACACAAAATATGTGAGCGCTTTGAATTCAACGGGACTTCATGCAGATGTTTTGAGTTTTGGTGAATGATATATTTAATATGTATTCATCAAAATGTAAGGTTTTTCTTAAAAGAAGCAAATATATAAAACCACCCTTTGGAATCGCAGAAGTGGTCTTAATTTCGAGGTGGTCTTAATTTTGAAACTTTAGGTCTACTTGTAATTTGTAAAATGGCAAAGTTTGGATACAATTCATTGTCTAGATAAGTCTGTTTTAGTAATATTTATAATGTATTACACCGTTTCATAATATTTGAGTGTCATGTTATATGAATGCATCTTGAAGTCAGCCAGTCAGAGTTAGCATAATCTGGCGACAGTTCCCGTGTGGTCCGTGGTTTCGCGAGAATTCCATTGCCACGGAGTCTCATGGATGGGCGCCGCTTTAAACTTTTGGCTTAATTCGCCGTGAAATGCTGTTAAAGCCAGTGCAAGCCAGACATACGGCACAAAGTCAGGCATGAAATCTGATTATGGTCTACCTTTGGTGGTTTTTCAGAAATTTTACATTTCCATGGAAACGTGAAAGTAGAAGTCTAAACAAGAATTTGTCTTTTGCTCTCCGAAATGTCACAGAATTTTAGCGATGAAAGGCAATCATGAGTCGCAATAGAACGTCTTGTGTCGGCCCATGATCGGACAATGATCGGACAGTGTTCACGTGACATTTCCCATAACCCCTTGCGACCTCTATTATCGCTCAGCCTTCAGCCTGGTTGCTCAGTGTCAACACAGTACCTCAAATCATTGAAGAAGCACCCCCCCCCCCAAAAAAAAAAAAGCCTTGCGAAAAAGTCCAGGTTCCATTCTAACCCACACAAAACAAAAACGTAAAGATATTTCGAAATATATTCCGTATAGGTTACTTGTATTACTAATTAGTTAATACCCTATCCTATCCTATCCTATCCTATCCTATCCTATCCCATCCTATCCTAAACTAGAAAATATGAAGTCAATACTTGAGGAATTTCATTTTTTTAATCAATCAATCAATACTTTTCTTTTACAGATTCTGATCTGGAGTCTGAACTTGGCCTCACCTTGAAAAGAAAACAGCGTCGTAGCCGAACTACTTTCACGGCGGAGCAATTGGAAGTTCTGGAGAAATCCTTCGAACGAACGCACTATCCAGATATCTATACGCGAGAGGAACTAGCTCAGAGAACCAAATTAACGGAAGCCAGAGTGCAGGTTGGTATTTTATAGTCTTTTTTTAAAATTAGATTTATATTAATCATAAATATAGTAAAGGCAGATTTTATTTTTTTATAAAATAATCTAACAAAATAATATGAATTATACTTGTGTGAAGATCTATCTTTCTATCTATCTATCTATCTATCTATTTATCTATTTATCTATTTATCTATTTATCTATCTATCTATCTATCTATATATCTATCTTTCTATCTTTCTATCTATCTCATTTTCATAATTTTTTAATTTTATTCCAGGTGTGGTTCAGCAACAGAAGGGCCCGTTGGAGGAAACAAGTGGGAAGTTCTCAGTTGATGCCTTTCAATGGACTTTACCCCAGCCACTCCTACCCCCTGCCAGGGTCCCCATCCTACCCCCTGTTACCCCACTCCACATACAGCCTCAGTCTCAGCGCATCTTCTGCTGCTCTCGGTAAGTGTAATGATGAGATGATATGATGTATATGCATAATGCAATGGGGAATCGTGATTAGGGGCACCCATACATCGAGGGGTGGTTCCTTGAGTAGAGTTTTATAGTTGCCGTTTTGACTAAAAAGTAAATCAGCCATTATGATAGTCATTGTTATGACTGTCATTCGTTTAACTGACTAACTTCGAAGTCTAAAACTTGTTATTTTCTACTGCATATTGTCTGCCTAATGTCTGTAAAATATTTGGGTGGGTCAGTGGTTAAGGCACGTGACAGTATAGTTTGGGGTCTAATCCTGGCTCAGGAGTCAGCAGTCTGTATCAGCAATATCTATATCCAATATCAGTTCATTGACTACCATCCACAGTGTAAAGTATACTATGTATATTGTATAACACTGCGGATGACACCAAAATCTTTTGTAAAATTCTGTGATGCAGTGATTTCTATCTAGCCGTAATTGAAAACGTTTTTTATTCAATATATTTTTATGCTATTGCAGATTCCATCGCCGGTTTGCACCGACCATCTCCCTTGAACCTTCTTCCCGGGCATCCGGCATATCATCCCGCCCTCAAACTGGATGGGCCGCATTACTCGACAGGAGTGCTCGACGCTTATACCTCCGCCTCACAGGTAAAGTAGTGCCATTCTTCATAAGTAATAAAAATTGCACTTAATGAGAATAAATTTTCGTACAAGATTGATTTCTGGAACACCTAGAAAGCATGCTACATCAGCGCGACATCCAATTATTTAGTTCAATGTAAAGAAATATCTGGAAAGTTACCATAAATGGAATTCAGAAAGCAAAAACAGGCTCTAGATAAACAATGTTTAAGATATCTTTATTTTTCGTCAAAACATGAAATCAACATTTATCTAATGTTCTTTCAATTTTTAAAATTCCAGTTCCCTTTTCCACCACCAGCGGCACTCTTATCGTCCCCGTACTGGAAATCTGCTGCAGTTAGTATGGCGTCACATCCGGCGGCTGCAGCAGCAGCGGCTGCAGCAGCAGCGGATATCCGGCATGCTCATCTTCTGAGTTCTACCATCGCCCCATCATCAACCTCATCTTTCATTGCCCCATCTCACTTAACCCCAGTCCGAGGGATGTTATCCACACCCCTCCCACCTCACAGCATGGCCACTGCTCATTGACCCCCTTATGACGTCATCAGAACGCGATCGTGACGTCATTAGGAAAGACTATCTCGCAAACAATATATGGAAATGTTCCATACAAAACAATTTCATCATTTATCTATTAATGTATCAATTTGAGACATTGTTTAGCCTATTGATGCCAAAAATATTGACTCAGATACTGCACAAAGATCTATTTCATATTTTCATTATATATATATGACTAATATGGAATATGAAAACTTGAATATTGTATAATAATGCTACATTTGTTTTCACAGATTTATAGAATTCCATAATATATTTTAAATACATATTTTTATATTTTTCATAATGTTGCTGTTGTGATTCTCAAACATAACTGGAACAAAATGTATTATTTACAGTTTGTCACTTGATATTGAAATTGTGCTGGTGTAAATATTGATATTTAGTGTCTGAACTGCATTCACACTGTGCCTTACTTGGATAAATAAATGTGTATATTTTTATGTAAATGCTTCGTTTTGTGTGTTTGTGACTATTTTTTTTTTAAATATAAAAATAGTGGAAAATTTGCACAACTCAAATTGAAATTAAGAGAACAATTTTAAATTGCTTATTTATACTATAATTATGCATTTGCCTATTTTAAAACTTATTCAAGCTCAAATTAAATCAAGTGGTTCATTTGAATTAGATTTTATGTCTCACCTAGTTGGTCTAGTGGTAAGACATTCGCTAGCTTCTTTGAAGGTCCTGGGTTTGAATCCTGGCCAAAGCACTCATGAGCTAAATCTCAGCTGCATGTCCATTCAGGAGATGTTGAATCTGAGTTGCCTGTACTATGCGTCTATGCTGAGGCAGCAAGAGACTCCATGCATAGAGTTAATGTGTAACATGGTGTGGACACCAAACCTTATCAATCAATCTAGTCATATTCATAAGCTGACTTAGCTTTAGACCAGTAGACTGGAACTACTACAATATGATACAAAACAACACACAATTCAATACAATTCAATACAATACAAAGAAACTAAAATAAGAAATGGTTAAATTGATCAGAGCTACTGACTTAGTCAATAACATCAATATTTTGCAAATCATTGGGATAACTCCCCCCCCCCCCCCTCCCTCTCCCCCTCCGTTCTCTTCGAGCAACAGAACTCTCACTATTGTGAAATCTGAGAGTGCATTATTTTTCAATTAATGGGCTTATAGCCTCGAGAACAAATACTAAAAGGAGGACATCAGAAAAATAACGAGGCAATAGCAAAAGAGCATCTGCTGAGGTCAGAAATCAGAGGGTGCTATGTACCACCCCTCCCCCAGGCTACTCTTGGGGGGGGGGGGGGGGGGGGGTAAACTGATGCAGAATAGAACGCTCTAAAGTCACTCCACTCCCTGCCAGACTAGCCATAGTGGATGGGTACCTGTGACAACTTTTTAGCAACTGCTTTCTGAATTATGTAAATACTATGCTAATAATGTCATTTAAATCTAAATGTAAATAAATATTTTTTATAGCATGGTAGCCAAAAGACATGAACCAATGAAGCTGTAATGATACGAACTGTTATTGTCAAATTAGTATTTACTTGATTAGCTTGTATGGGGCTATCTGTATCATTGATTTTATGGCCTTTGTTTTACATTAATTTTGATATTGCTGAATATATTACCATTTTTGGAGGATGATTAAAATACCTATATATCTTATGATAAATATTTCAATGTACTCACATAGTACTGATATAGTACAAGTACTTTGGCAATGTACTCTAGTACAAGTACAAGTACTGTACTCCTGATACAGCATGAATACTAATTACATGCGAGTACTTGAAATTGTGTACTCGACATAATAGTTTACTACTTACACAATCTTTTTAAGCCATTCGGATTTTTAAAAGAAAATGCACCACATTCCGTTTTGTATCATATATACTAAATCCCCTAAGCTTGTTCTATGCCGAATCTATTAATAATATAATGATAATTTTGTTATTCCATCTTTTAGGCACCTACCCCAGGTTGGTTGGTTGGTTTGGTTGTCCGATTGGGGGTATTACCACTTGCTTACCCCCTTAGGCAATCTGGGGAAATTAATGAAAAACAGTTGACTCCTTTCAAGCCTTTTTCCTGGCTACTTTCACCCTCTCAATTGTTTTCTATTTGTGCCCCTGCAAACCCTTCAATCACTTTGTTATTAACCCTGAAATCTAGTTAACCCCAATGTGAAAAAGAGTAAAATGGGAGAAAATAATTCATTTCATTCTTTCAAGTGTTTAGTGACAGGGTGTACTCTAAGTAGTCCATTTAGTAGACTGGTCAGTGGTCAAATGATTAAAGACTACATTGAATGAGTTGATCATAATTAGAGACTTCAATGAATGGAGCTTTACAAAACAAAAATATCCAATAGAAAAGCGAAGGCAAATGTTCTTATTCATTATGTCAGCCATTTTAAGTTAAATAATGAACAGAGTGCAACAAATCTGAATGACAAAAATTAAAGCCAAATTCTCCATAAAGACCACCTCACAATTATAACCATTAAATATTGTTTAAACAAATGTATATTACTTTCATAAGACCACCTTACCATTAAATTATGATATCAATATAATACTATCTTATTTTATCTTGACTGGTCTCCAATGACACACAGATAGATAGATAGATAGATAGATAGATAGATAGATAGATAGATAGATAGATAGATAAATAGATAGATAGATAGATAGTAAGAAAGATAGACAGACTAATATATAGAAAGAAAGATAGATAGACAGACAGGCAGGCAGACAGACAGATAGATAGATAGATAGATAGATAGATAGTAAGAAAGATAGACAGACTAATATATGGAAAGATAGATAGATAGCACTACTTTTACCCCATATTATTGTGTGTGGTCCAGGGTAGATTTCTCTGCAGTTAAACACACTTTCATGCCTGTCACCGTTTCGTTTTTTTTTCACAATACCGAAATGTTAACCAACCGAAATGGCTGAAATTTAATACGGCTCAAACGCCACTTGGCTGCGCAAGCTATTGAAACAGGCCTGCAGTTTTTAACACAGGCTTTTGACAAAATGATAAATTTACACGATTTTTGCAAATTCAATCCAGCATTAAATTGAATCGGGTTTAATTCTGCAGACTACAAAATCTATTACAGCACCGTTTAATGATTGTAGTGTAAAGAGCAAATATTTGGAAGAAACATCGGATTCGCGTACAATATTAACTGATTATTAAACACTACCATCCGGAATGGTATAGGTCTCGTTTGTATAACACTGCGGATGAAACTAAAAATTTCAACCTATTTACTTACATATACGCAGCAACATTTTGAAGTCTGATAAATCATTCCTATTCTGTATTGTAGCTTCTTGTTATGTGTTGGATACTATTGTTTTGTCTTGTGCAATATTGTGTTGTGTGTTATTGCTTGGATGGTGTATTGTTTTGTCTCAACGGTTGATAGTCAGCAATGTTCTTAGCATAATATGATTAGCTACCAAAGGAGGAAGTAATGATGAGATAACCTATAATATACCCCACGAAGCAATGTCACATGATATCTATGCGTTAAAACTGATTTAAGCAAACGTATGATATAAATTCGCAATCTTTCGCAAAAATTTAAATAGTTTGTAATAAAATTAGATAAATTCAGATTTTTGTAGTGTAGAAGTGTGTTTGCAATATTGATTTGACCACAATTAAATGATTTTTATGTTAAGAGCATAAACTCAACACAGAATTGAACAAATGGAAAACGATTTTTTTTAAAATAAAATTTCCTGTTATCAGTGAATAAAATTATCAATTTAATTTGTAACAACTGAAATCTTGGTTATGTTGAGAACTTGAGAACATCAACTGAAGATAATGTCACCCTTTAATGTATACATTGAACTAGTGAATCACTCAGCTACGTTAGGATAGACTTTCAACTTATTCGTTGGCAATTATAAGGATCCAAGGCTAAAGTCACATGATAAATTCGTCTGAAATTTCTCAGGGGGTATACGATTTCACACACCTGGGTCCCCTTGACTCTTAACCACCCCCTCAACATGTTGGTTGAATAAAAACCCCCTCTTAGAAGACACCAGATCTGCTGGGGCACAAGTATCACCCTATGGTGTGGACTCATAGCTCATTGTCTCCTAAATGCTTGTATAGATCATAAAATGAAGGGAGTTAGGAGTTAGTTGTATACATGCAGAGAGAGCCTGAGACATTTAATATTTTAGAATGATTGTGTAATATGCATAGTAAGATTCACATTGAATATCCACTCGTTTTTCGGTCATATTTTTTCCAAGGTGCAGCACAAAATGCACAGAAACTGTTCAGAATAAGTTATTGCTTGATTGGTGGAAATTGATAATTCACATATAGGTCATTGGTGTGATTGAATCAACATCTCTGGCATGATCCATAAATGAAACAAATTGTCAATGCTGCCTCCCAATTAAGACCATAATTTGGCATCACTGAAATGGTCTTATAACTGGTCTTCGTTCTCCAACTGTACCTATTACGTGTAACCTATTACTTAGCTCACAATAAAATCATAATTTAGAACTCAATGAAATTGTTTTATGGCTGTCCATCTTTACTTCTGCATAGACTTTCTTTGAGGCAAACGGTAACAAGGGAAGTAGAAATGGAAAAACGCTATTGACCAAGTTTAAAATACCTAAAACAGCCATGCAAAATTAGTTATTTCTGGAGTGGAATTTCACGTTTGTGTCATGGGATATCTGGGGTTCACTGTGAATGATTCTTAATGGCATTTGAGGTCAGAATTTTGTCGGTTCACGTATCAATGAACAACACAATGGCGACACACGATCCATTGACAACCGGGGACTGATAGCTTTCCATGAATATTAGAAGTTATTTTGGATGTTATTTTTGGCTGACAGGGGGCGGCACTGAAAGCAGGGAGGGGTAAAATTGATCAAAGCGAACGTTTTGTGGGATTCTATTAGGAGCAGACGACAATTTGTACAATTACGGTAGATGGCGCTAGTGAGCAAATGGCGCCTCCTGTACAAAAGTCAGGCAAAATGGAAGCCAGGCAAGGCAGCTGACATTCTCATCAAATCAATTAGTTTATTTCGTCATGGACCTTCTGCTATGGGCTAGGGCTATTATGTGAGACCAACAGTGGCAGCTGCATTGGCTGGTCAATTGTTACTGCCCCAGCATATGTATGGGCCCCATGAATATTATGCAAATGAGTTGGCACCCGCCCCCATCCTGCCTCACCCCTCAAATGTCATTAAATTGCCCCCTGCAGACTTCTCTAATGCAACCAGTCTGAGTTAAAGGACCAGCAAAATACTGAATTCAAATTCAGTAGGCCTCGATCTATCCCAGGCCCAGGCCCTCTTCATGAGCTACATCCCAGCTGGATGTCCATCTCATAGAAGTTAAATTTAGGTGCATGCCTTGTGCTTGGGGTCCTATCTATGCTGAGGCAAGTAAAAGACCCTACCCATAAGGTAAATGTGCAACATGGTGTGGGCTTATCATCTCATCATTACGTCTGCGTCTCGCAGCTGCATGGTCATAGAAGCGGATCCAGGATTTCAGTTCTAAAGGGGTGTGCTCAATCTTTTACCAAATTACATGCCATTATCATATGACGAAACTTACAGCTTATTGATACACCTTTAGAAATAACAATATCAGTGTGGAAAGGAGATGCGGAGAAAGATAACGCCATCAATATTTACATTCAGGGTGCAGTATAATAACAATTTTAAAAGTAAAAACATGACTCCATGGTAAAAAGCCCTTTTGACGATTCTGACACACGAATATTGGTAGCCCACAAGTTCAGCTGCGTTCATTTTGTGATAAATTTATCAAACTAGGCATACTGAAAGAGAAATCTTTTAAAATACTGGGACAATAATTGAGATGAGCATTTATTGGTGATTGACAGTCTGAGCTTCAGCTTAGAGAATGGTTCCATGAACTTCCATCATTATGGGGCTAGGCAATATTTAGTTCTTGGCAATACAAATGTATACCATATCTGTTTCCTCACAATCAAGGACTGGGTTTTATCTAACGAACTGAAATTTATAAAGGCGACTATAGTACCATTATTTTCCAAAGTTTGTACACTTTCTTTTCCAACGATTCCAAATAAAAACCCAAGAATGAAGCAATCTAAGCAGCAATCATAGAGCTGTTGAAGAATGACTTGGCACGTCTAGTTTCTGAGATTTTTTCAGTAACATACAGCACGCCGTCAGTGAAATTGCATGGAGAGGGCTGAATAAGGATGGATAACTAAATAATCACAGCTTGACCACTCATTATTTCGGTTAAAGAAGAAAAAGCTACCTCTAAAGCAAGGCCTATGCCTAACATTAGAGCTAAAGGCTGCTTGGAATTCGAGCAATGGACCCATAAAGTTAGGCGAGTAATTGACCACTAATAATCTTGTTTATTTACGTGCTATTTTGACAAACATTGACAAGTGAGTGATAGCTATGTAACAAAAGCGCTATTCCTGATTCTTCTGATGACTTATACATGTGAAAAATATCCGATTGTTGATATTTTGTCTTGTCCACTCGGGAAATTATTTAGTAAATGTAAGAAGGTGCACTTGGCCATTGCCAAATTGTGTGCATGCAGTCTATATCGAGCATGTGCAGATATTGGGCTATTAAGGTAACAGGTTCATATCATTGCGGAATCATCAAATAATCTTGTTTTATATGCATTCTTGATGAACCCGTTTCAAGTATTGCTGCTGTCTCACCAATGGCTGTTCCAATGAATTTTCCATATTCATGTCATAGCCAAACATTTTGGCAGCATCATATAGGTTGCATAAAATGGATTCATATTCCTTGTCCGTTTTGGCTGAAAAGGTGGCCAAAGTTACCCCGGTTTACAGTTACACCATCCTTGAGTATTACACATCGTCAGCTCACATGTTCAGGAAACTATACATAATAATGTTTTGGCCGAAGCTATTCCAACATGACTGTTCATACTGTTGCGGTCTGTGAAGGTCAGGACATATTTGCACTGTGCTGACCACAATATCATGGATTTCACTCCATTGTAAATTATAATTGAGGCATCTACCCTATTGAGATTACTCTGTCACATTCATAAATTTAGATTCTTGTACTCGGTGTCTGTGACTTCTATGTGGTAGCGGGTAAAAGACCCCACAGTCCCCATCCATGGGCGAGTAAATGTGAGTCATGGTGGCAGCTGGTCATATAGCTCAAAGCTTCATCATCTCATCATTATATCTGCCAATACATTTGAAATATTGTCTAATTATTATAAAACCATGTTGGTATTAGCCAAAATTACAAGAAGTCACTTTATATTAAAAAATTTATTTCAATAATTAAAGAAAACAATGAATAAAATTACAGCTAGCTGAAAAATTTATTAATGGCTAAATGCTGGGAAAATTCCAATGAAAACTCAAAATGACATAAAATTGAGAAATAAGAATGACTGAAAAAAAGTTTAGATTATTTTTGAAATTAAAACAATTTCTGAAGACAATAGATTTGGGATCCAGCTCATCTCAGTTTTTCTGGAAGAGTTTGTTGTAGTTGATAATAAGGTGAGATACGATAGCAACGTGGTCCGAATTGTTGTCTTTCGTAAGAGCTTGCGCCAGATTTTTTGACAATTTCTTGCACTGTATCGTGTAATGCTTTGGATCAGTCTTTCCATCTTGCTTCTTGTTGTGTCCGAGTGCAAGCGTCACGAGAAACTTCAAGATGGTCTTCATTCGATTGAAACGGAAATCTCCCAGTTCTTGCTTCAACAATTTAGCGTCAAGTTTCTGAGGTTTGTGTTTCAGAATTCTTTTCGGGATGATAGGAGATGGTTCCTGCTGTTTAAGATATTGGATGTAGATCCCTTCGCAAAGTTGGAGGACGTCGGTATCGGACCTTGATTTTCCATCCGGATGAAGTTCAAACCAATTCAGCATTATCTTATTGTTGGTCCGGTTGGTGCTCGGCTTTGCGAATGGGTTTACTGTGATTCCTGCTTTTTGCTTCTTCAGGTAAATTTCCGAGATGCGTTCCACAGCTCTCTGCACTCCATCACTCATACCATAATCGTTTACTTTTGACCCAACCTGAAGAATGTCACTCTCCCGTCTTTTGGTCGTCTTTGATGAGCTTTTTTCACTTTCAGGGCTTACATAGCCAAGTGTTAATAGAGAAGATATGAGGGAACTTGAACGGCGTTGTTTAGTTGCTCTTTTCGGGGATCCCACTTGAATCTTTGCTGAAATCTTTCGCTTAACAGTCTTGTTTCCAATCACATCCAATAAATTTTTGGTGGGGATATCTACTGGTGTATCGTAAACACTGATAGTTCCCACGGAATCTCGCTTGCTTGTACCACTTGGTGTTGCGTAAACAGAGAGGGGAATACCCAATGCTGTTGCATAACTGGAGAGTGAGCTTTGGGCAGTTTTGTATCTCGATGAGCTTGCTACAGTTGACGGTGTGGGAAACGAAATGCGTGCAGTTCTTGGTGTAGCGCCTTGGCTTATGGTAGAAGCTGTACTGACTGCATTAAGCAATGAAGAACGCTTTCTTGTTGCAGAAGCAGGAGTTTGAAAGCTGAGGCCTGGATGCAAAGGGGTTCCGGCTTGCATGGACTTACTCCGCGTTACTCTGGGTGGACTCGGAGGTGCTGATTGAAACATTTTAGGCCTGCGGTGCCTTTTGGGGCGGTGTCTTCTAAACGTTGGCTGCACTTCGTTCATGTACCGTTTGCGCAGCAGGGCCATTTTCTGTCCCTCATTTAAGCTGGGACGCTTGTTATGAAAAAGATTAGCGAAAAATCCCATATTTTGCCAGTACTGTTCCCCCTGATATTGTTGATATACCTGTTCTCTTGTTGGTGTAAATTATTTAGTGCATAATTTGCTTTCAATACACGACTGCCGCCGCCGTCGCCAATTTCGCCAACATTCACCTGTGAAAACGAGGCTGAGTAGAGTGGTTGCCATAGTGACGCCCTCTAGCGGGACACGCTTCAAGTAAAGGCGCGCTAATAATCATAGCAAGTGTACGCTCCTGAACCAAATCGCTTATAAAATATTAATGAGGGTGGAGGAATTTCTTTTTTTCTGTCTTTTTCCTTTCCCTACAGTTCTCCTATCTATCTATCCATCTATCTATCTGTCTATCCATCTATCCATCTATCTATCCATCTATCTATCTATTCATCACAAATATTGATGAAATACAGAGAACATCTTTAAACATATATATACATTGCAACAGTCTTAACCCCCCCCCCCCCCCCACCCCCTTCAATACTTTCACAATTCTGACTTAACTTGTGGGCGGGGGTGGGGGGAGAGATCGAGAATTGCTCGCCTCTCATCTAAGGTGATCCCCCACGGTGCCTCGTTTTGGTAGTGACCCCTTTTTATGGCCACAATCCAGGTGTGCAGCCCTCATCAGATCAAGACTCAGCATGGAAGCTAGAAAAACTGGGTGATTTCTATAGAGAGAATCTCTGTCATTTATGAAAGGCCAGTTCTGCATAATTACCTGAAAATCCTCCCCATTAAAATGCAATTCATTTCCACAGCACCTGTGTTTGAAAAGATCTCAACATGATCCAACTACTTCTTGATATTGCCTTTAATTTATCTCTCTATTAAAATCTATACAGCTTATTCACCAGCAAATAATAAATCAGAAAGCCCTACCCCCAATGTTTATAACGGCACTAGAGCTGGAGCTGAAATATGTTAAAGGAATAAACTCATCACAAATATCAGATTCGCTGACAGGATTTTTAATGACAGTTCTTTTATTATATTATACGTCATTTATATCTCATTTATTCGTATAAATATGTTTTGTGTAGAAATATGCCTATCTTTGAAATCTAATTATTTACTTCTGATAGAAATACATTTATTTTTTTGTTCATACACGTATTTTTTGATTTATTTATTTATTGATTCAATATATATGGTGTAATTGCTTTGAAAATTATATTTGAGCAAAAATTCATAATTCATAAAAATCGAGTCTGACTTCAATGTCTATTCTAACCTTTGAATGAATTTATAGTGAACAAACTAAATGTTTAGTACGTGTTCGCATTACTTAAGAAGTAGTTGCAACGAAAAATTGCTAATGAAACAAAATCCAGGTGTAGGCAGCAATAATACCGTATTTTAATGGTTAGAAGCCAGGGTGCTTATTGATTTATAAACTCGATTTCTCTGGTGATTACTTGAATTTTGCAAATTTCATACATTCTAAGATTATGGCCCAATATTCTAAATTAGATCGGCGTAAATTTTAGACCCGGCGTATAATCGGGAATCTACGGTATTGTAAGAAAAACTGAGGTCTGAGTGAGAGGGCTTTACAGTTGCTCTAAGAGCGCATGCGCAGCGGGGTACCCCCATCAATCACATGACTTGACTGGAGTTCCCTGCCCCTTCTAAAAACCCCTGCAAGTACCTATGGAGTGAAGATGGCTTTCAAGGGGGGGGGGGGGGGGGTTCTGAAGGGCAATTTCTCAAAACAGGACCTAAAACATTTCAACCCCTACTCATTCAGTGCAGCTCACCACTACCTCTCAAAGATATCTACCCTTCTTCTAAAACATGACACCAAAAAGTCAAACGAAACCCCCCAAAAAGTCACAAAAGTTGACCACCCAAAGCCTGCCCCCCCCCCCCCCCCCCCCCACTATCAGTTCTGAAAGATTATTTACCAAAGTGTCAGATCATTTTACTAAAGATTTTTCCAAATACGTTAAATTCATGGTAATTTGCTTGATTTCCATAGAGATTATTTTTCAAGTTAAACACCATTTCAAAAAAACTGAAAGGATAACTCTAAAATATTCTACTTAAAATATTATGCGTGAAAATGTCAGAATATCGATTTTTCTGAAAATTCGTTTGTAAAATGCTTATTACAAATTTTTTTAGGCCTATCGATTATTTGGAATTTATACTGATTGGTTCATCTTATAGGCCAATCATTTATTTATTTATGAACGAATCAATTATATGTGCCGTACTTTCCATAGGCTGCAGTTTTTAATCTATTTTCCATGGATAAACAAATAAACTGAAGCAGTATTTCCCCTTTACTCATGAAAAATGGCCATTAATGGTTATACCCCAACTTCGAGTCATTATAAATTAAAGTGCAATAATGTGAGCTGTCAAACATTTCCAGGCTGCCAGGTGTGATTTCTTTGCCTGACTTTTTAACTTGTTGAAGTCTTAATAGTTGCATTTGCAAAACACAATGATCTGTGTCAGATAATTACTAACTTAGGCCTGTCATTTTCATGGGGTAAATACCGTAAATTGGCGTCTTCCCTGTAATTTCCAGCTCGAATTTCGACTTGCTGACAACCAATAGTTTACTTGTATAATTTTCTCACCTCGGTGGTGATTATTATGGGGGTTAAAAGGGGTAGAAATGATGATTTTCTGCAACTTTATAAATTGCCTCCAAATTGGCCTAGCATCGCTAAAGGGGGGGATGACACAGACCCCTCAATTTCTATTGAATTTGGGGGTAAATTTCACAGGACGTTTTTGAATGGGTATGAGCTGCTTCTATGGCGAAATGGCAACAACCCAACCCCCCCCCCCCCCCTCTCCTTCTCCTCTACCAACTTGGCTGAGGCTTAAGGGGGGTCGAATAATTTTAAACTGTTTCACCAGCGTGAATAAAGGAATTACTATCATAGGGGGCTCGCAGTATGAGGTGAAAATTTCCTACAACTTGTGAAAAGTTGCAGAAAAACAGAAGCCATTAATCATAGAATATTGTCGGAGAGCTGTCACAGCCATCACACTTCATAGACATGCCCAGCGCCCTCCGGCGGGAAAATGGCGAACTGACCAAATAATGCATTCATTCACAGATTAGAAAATACTCAATAAGCCCCATTTAGATTATACATCACCAAGAAATGATATCAACAGTTGAAAAGCAATGGATTTAGACAAACAAAAATCAGAACACAGCGATGTGATGATAGTACTGTACCAAAAAAAGCACAGATATATAATTTAATAAGCCGTTTACATATAGATCTGTGTGAAAGGAAAAAAAATTTATGAAGTTTAATTATGCAAAAAAAAAATTGAAAAAAAGACATTACTTTTCCAGAGTTGCAATAAACAAAATTGAAATAAAAAATTACAAAATGAATTTTCTTCAGCTTTTAAAATAATAGAAGTTTCACGACACAAACAAGGCAAAATGTTCCAGAGAATCCGCTGAATTAACAAAAGCCACTATAACTGGCCAAATTAAATGGCATGAATTATTGATTTTCTTGTCCAAACATATATTTATCATTTGACAACCCTGACAGACTGCCCGTAACCCATGAAATTATATTAGCTCATTTCCATCCTATTTGAGACTATTTTCTTCATTTTGGAGGCGCATCCCTTCATTTGCATATTCCATTGCCTCATTTGCATAGAAGTTCGTCTGCTTTTGGGCGCGCACCCTGGAGACCCCTGGTGAGAGGCAGACAAACAGCTGCCCTGGGTAGGCTAATCGCTTTTCTGCCCATTCGAGCCATTTCATCCCATAGAGACACCTGTGGGTCGTCAAAGGGCCAACAATGGGCCTACAATAACCCCCTCAGTGGGATAGGCCAGCCACGAGTACCCGTATGTATGCCAGTAACAATCAAGGAGTATTGAGGAGTCCCCAAAGAATCGTATGAATATAAATCAACAAATTTGCTGGAAAAGTAATCAAATCAAATGGAAATGTCGACTAGTCCTGATATAGGTTTTATTTTTTTTAAAGAATAATCACTAAATCTTAAAATTTGTCAATATATTTGTCACAAAGATCAAGCATAGCTTAAAGTTACTTTCCTTCTCTCCTTTCTTATTTTGCATCCATACCTGCATCTCATCAATTTTGCAAGTTAAGTAATTGCGTAAACTGCAATTGCAATTGTCTTTACCACTAGAGGTCTCTGGCCTCCTGTGACTTACGCACGAATGAGTCGGTAGAGGGGGCAATTAGAGTGCACTCAGATAATATTGTGAACAAATGAAGTGTGAACATAAAAGGGGCAGTCAATTCTGCCCTCCCCTGCTCCCAGAGGGCGCTCAGAGGGGTAACAGTAGCACCCTCCCCTCTGCCCAACACACCTCTCCTATGCCCCCTCCCCCTCTTTTCTGAAACTCACTTGACAGCGGCAGGGGGACAGGAGGATTGCTGGAGGGGGGGGGGGGAGCAATTGACTTTTAGGCCACATTAGAAATGGATATTGCTTTGAAAATTGTATTGTGTATAAAAAAACACATTGCATTTATACAAATATATTTATATATATAACGTTTTTAATCGATTTAAATAAACGATTTCAAAACGTTAAAGAAATAATCAATATTTGAATATTTAAAATGATCACGAAAAATAATTTAAAAAACCAATCGCCTCTTTATATATATTATGTAAAAAAAAAAAACGTTATCTTTTCCAGTTTAAATATATTAGAGCTAGTAGAAAATTCTGACCAACTACCCCCCCCCCCCCCCATCCCCACAAAACACGAAAATGTCCAATTAAGGTGGGGGGTGGGCTGTGGCAAGAGCAAAGAGCACCCTCCCGGAGCTGCTCTTTTTAAGTCAAAACTTGATTAATAGCATTTCTAACAAAAGCCTGGGTCATTATCTTTTCAACATTCAAATTTCTCTATGGCCATTTTGACCCCACATTGACTTAAATACTGTATCTGATTTCCACAAACTGCATGTGTGACAAAAAGTCATAATTAATTGTCATTTTCATAACAACAATTCAAGTAAATGGCGCTTTTATTTGACGTTAGACGGCCACAGTTCATTTTAAAGCCATAGGTAGTCATGTGACTAATTTCTACAATAAGTAGTGCCCGTTTTGTTCTTGTAACCATGGAAACAATGTGGCATGGGGTCAGTGAAAAATACGGGTTAACAAATTACATCGTTTAAAAAAAGCATAAACAGATCTATTATGTATATTTGTAATTTTCTTCTGATTCTAAATAATTTCTTTTTTTAAATAATCCTTCGAAAATAAAAGAGTATTAATTTGATAACTTACTTACTTAGTCTCCCCTCACCCCCACAGTGTTAACTTACTAACGTATTTAACGTATTTACTCACTTATTCAGCTGTACTCACTTATTACTCACTTACTTACTCACTCACATACTTACTTTACTTATTTACTTTACTAACTTAGTTACTTACTTGCTGAGTTACTTACTTAGATACTTACTTACTTGCTTACATACTTACTCACTTACTTACTTACTTACTTACCTACTTACTTACTTACATACTTACTTACATATTTACTTACTGTGGCTTTAAACCAATTGGTAATTTAACTCCGTCACCAAGCCGAATGAAAAAAAGTTTGCTAACTGGATTTCAACGAATCATACAAATAAAATGAACGCACGAAAATTATGTAACAGGGGTTTTTCAGAACTTGAAATTAGCCTAAAATTAATTTCAACGTCAAATTATCCGTTATATTTCACCCCTAATGCTCTTTTAACAACTTTTTTTCCGCTTATTTCGTCCGCTTTTTAAAGGGGGCCCATTTCCCTTCCCGTGGGGCCACGCGATAGATTCGTGAGAATTCATTGGGGGGTTTCTAAATGTCCAAAAAATTCTATAAAACAAATTCACTGCAAAGTGTTTTGAATAGCTGGGCAGGCGCCACTATTAAAAGAAACTCAGTGCTAAAGACTTGGACTACTTGGGCTATTCTTGAATAAAATCAAACTTTTTACAATTCACTGACTGCTCATTCGAGCGAAAATACTGCTGGTTTAGTGAGGAATTAATTTGAGAAATGTCAGTAAAATATGAGATTTGTTGAATTCAGCCATCTGTACTTATTATTGCAGCAACAATACCTAAGTAAAAAGCGCTCCAAGGAGTAACTATAGGCTTGTGCTGCTATGGACTTTAGTACCCCCTAAAACTACCCCACCCAGAGAATTTATCAATAGCCAGGGGAAGGGGATTTTTTGCTAAACCAAGCAGTTTGGCATTTTTTGGACATTTTGACACCAGCTTTAGAGATGCATATATTATAGGATCAATGAGCCAGAAATTCCCATGATAAAAATGAACAACAGAAATACTATGATATAGGCTTATACACAGAACGAAGAAAATCAAAGTTATACATAATGAATAATCAATTTCTCGGTCAAGCCCAAGTTGGATGGCTGTTTCAGTCATCATCTCATTACCATGGTCCTTGCCGGTCCTAATAATTAGCCCATGCTGATAAGTCAAAAAGATAAGATAAGATTAAGATAAGATAGGATAAGATAAGATAAGATAAGATAAGATATACATTAGCATATTAAAGTCTACCATACATTATGCAGCACAAATGCAGAAATTCTTGAATTTGACCGGTATGTTATAAAACGCTGACTGGACTCGCGGACTCGCGGACTCGCGGACTCCCGGACTCGCGGATTGGAGTTATTATAAACAATTTGTGGATGTTGATAGTTATAATGGTACTTATCTTGCAGTTGTCTAGATATTTAGTTCTCTGACATATCTACAACCTTGATTTGTCGGTTATTTTGTCATTTCTTTCAAATATAACCTTTTTAATTCATAAAACAGCGATACCATGACAGCTGGGAAAGGTATCAGCAACCCCTCCCCCCTTTACACCTACACTATCATCTGCACACATTTTAGAGTATTGAAAAAACAATGCTAACACTACAAATATTCAAGTATTGGAAAATAATGGACGAGTCCGGGAGTCCGCGGGTCCGCGAGTTCAGTCAGCGTTTTATAACATACCAATTTGACCAATCTCTGACAGATTCAAAGAGTTTTGCTCAAACGTTTATGAGGTCGCCTGGGGTCATGAGAAGCAAATTAGGGCACTGATGGTTTCCAGATGTCCTTGCACATTCAACCTCATTTGAATCTTACATTTGAAGACCTTGGCCCCCTGGTGGTAGAAATCGTTTCAAGGTAATATATTCATGAGACACACGCGCTCAAAAATTAGCGCGGCGATATCTCACCGAGACACCTCATTATGAAACAAAAACTTTATTTGCCTCCATTTTACACTCTTTGTCAAAATACCTCCAAACGGACACCTCCAAATTAAGCAAAACCAAAAATAAAGGGCAGGTGTGTACCTTGAAGGGCCACAGGATCATAAAACTAAGGCTCTTGTGGTTTTACAAGGGAGAGGTCTAAACTCTACACATCTAGGGGATATTTATACACTGCAGACTTACATTTGTCATAGTCGTTTTCGTGAAGGACGCAAACTTTTGAGCACAGCTGTATGAACAAAAATAATTTAGTTTATTTACAAAATAAAAAGATCAGGCGTGGCACGAATTAAAATTACAAAAATACGACAATAAAAGAAACAATTTTGTGATAAAAAATTCCCCAGAAAATAACAAAAAAATGCTGCATGGAATTTAAAAAATGCTAAAAAGGACCGTGTTTCACTCAATGAACCACACATACACTGTGTGCTGGCGCTTTAAGCCCAGCGACCTAATTATGGACAATTTTACTCACCTAAACTAAATTAATCAACTTTTCTTATAGTCTATAGGCTGGCGTATGGTATTAAAGGTCTAACAATGAAATTACAGAATAATTAGATGTTCATATGCTGAGTTTACGCAATTCTTCTTTTGACAAGCAGGTAATTGAGATAAATTGACAAAAATTTTTTTTAATAATATGAATCTATTTCTTAAATCAAACACAACCTATTGACTAAATAGTTTAACCGATTATATTGTTTAACTAGGCAAACTCGCAAAAAGTTCCATAATTAGGTCGCTGGGCTTATATGTTCTGTGAGATTGCTGTGAAGGGCTGTAGCTTTATTCTGATCCTTGAATCACCACCAGGAGCAATGGCATCTGTGGTGTTATAGTTAGCATGCCTGCTTTCCGTGTGGGTGACCAGAGTTTGAATCTCACTCCTTTCACTTTTAGGGGAAAAATTTAACCTTGGTCTTTTTATATCTGATCACATAAAAATAATAATTAATGCCAAAAAATTGGTTGATCTTCTTTTTAATCTTATATAACTGTCATCATTTAATGATTGATACAGCACAGAGCAAGACATCCAGAGAGTTCCACTGCACCAATCCACCAATATATATATGAATTACATCGCAATGTAATGACTTTATAAAAGTGGTTTCACTATCTCAGCTTAGTCATTATGTTTAGTTAAAGCTGCCTAGTTTCAAAGTGACTGGCTGGTGTAGTGGTTAGGGTGTAGGACTGTTAGGTTAGATAGGTAGGTAGGTTCAAACCCAGCTTAGGACAATTATGAATGATGGCTGTTCTTTGACTAGTTTTCAAAAAGCAGACAAAGTTACCCCCTAACCACTATAGGAACATTGACAGCAATTGAGCTATATTGAATTTGTTAATTTTGTGTCAGTATTCAGTTCTTGGAAATAGGCCTAACTGCTAGTATGATATAGACAAAGAGGAGAATTAATTGTAGATGTTTCAAGAGAGTTCTAAAACTGGATTAAATGAAATTTCCAGCCTCAGGTAAACTTATATAGACGTTAATTTCAGGAACCTGAAAAGTCGCGAAATTGACCATGTCCATGGCAATGAGATGACGCCCAAGTGCTTCCGCAACCTGCTTCTTCAAATATTTTCCTTGATTTATGAGCCCTGATAACATCCCTAGCACAGGCAATTGATTTTTATTGGCGCCAAAATTAATCACATTGAAAAGCTTCTAGCTTCAGTGAATTTTCTGTTACCAGTAGCATTTCGTATGTTGACCCTTAGAAAAGAGACATTATAGGGGGTATGACGCTTAACTGTGAATCTATTAAACCTTTCCAGAATATTGCATCAATTGTTAGGCAGATTTTTTCATCCCTGACTTGCTTATTTGATGATTGATTGCCATGACAACGCGACGCTATGTCGTCTGCTCTGGTTATTGTGCAAACCGCGAGGGGGCGGGACTGACATGCACCTTTTGACCGCCAGGGGGACACTCATTCAAGAGGCAGGGACTTCAAATTGTGTAAAGGGAAGATTAGGGAGGAGGAGGTGGGGGGGGGGGGGGGGGTTCATTTATGATATTTTAAAAATAAATATTAAAGGATGACAAAATTGCATTAAAAATTAAATTGTGGTATTGTCAATTATTTTGTATAATTTTGATTTTCACAGGCCTATCTTAAAAGTTATCTTATATATTGCCCTGCTCTGCTGCTGTGAGAGTAGGACCTACCAGGTTTAATCCCCGGCCTGCATGGGTAGGCCTACTCTTCATGAGCTATACATCCCCGTTCGATGTCGATCACATGATCAAATTGTAGATGCCTTGTACTCAGTGTCTATGCTGCGACAAGTGAGAGACAACTCATGGGATGAAATTAAAGTTTAATGTAGTGTGGACTCAAAGCATTATCATCATTACGTCTGCTTCTGGCAGCTGGTCATATAAGCTGACTAGGCTTCTGACCCAGTGTCATTCTGTGTTGACAGGTCAGATCAAGACTTTCTTTACTTAACAACAAAAGATTGACCATGTAAAATTCATTGCAAAGCATCTCTCAACTATGAGTACAGTTCCATTTACTATAGAAATTATCTTGCTATACTTTCCAGACCCTTAGGCCCATATATATTTCAAAATTTTGCAGCCTGATTTCATGATTTTTGTAAATTTAAGATAGTGCCCCCCCCCCCCCCCCTTACTTGCCCCCAGTTGCATCTCTTGAAGGTGAGAGTTGGGGCCAATTGAACTTCATTGAGGCATGAAACAGATGAATTCAAACATGATTCCATTGAACTCGTGTCAAGAAGCAGATAAAGAAATCAAGTTTGAATTCAATTCATTTCATGACACGCGCCAAAATGGACAATTCAACAAGAAGGGCTTGCGAAAAGGGTACAATTTAATTAATTATTTTACCTTTAAAAATTCCAATTTGTGGCGCAAACTTAATTTGTTTTGCAAATATTTAGTTCATGCTGTTTTAACTTATCAATAAAATATTCCCCTTAGACAATTTTAGCAAGCATAAGCCAGTCATAAAACAGTCATAAAAAAAGATGGGATGGCTATCTTTGGACATAAAGAACGTTGGTGCAATATGCCTACCCCCCCTCCTTTTTTTAAAGGTTAAAAACGCCACCATTAGTGACAGAACAAAACACGAGCACTTGACTTAATTTTGTGCCCAGGGTATCTTTATACATATATATATATATATAGATAATATAAATTCAAATGTTCTTGGAACAAAACATTATACGAAATATGTTTAATTCTAAAATATAGCCTGGAAGGCGTTTTATCTATCTTTTTTCTAGGGGGGGGGGGGGGGGTGCTGCATGCTCCAAATTTGAACCAGTCTAAAAAGTCCCCAACGGGTGCATTAAAATTCTGAAAATAAGATAATCTTGAAAATCTTCCCTTTCTTTCTGCAATTTTGTTCTGGATTCCTTGGTTAACGAATTGATAGACAATTAAGAGGTGATATAATTCAGATATGGAAATTCATTTGGGCGTGATAAATTGGATTTGCTATATTTCATTTCGCCTGTATAGCAAACAAAAAAAATTTCACCCCTTCCCCCAAACAAAGAACAGATAAACTTGGTGCCTTTTTAAATTTTTTAGTTCGCACCCTTTAATCATAAAAAAATTAAACCTGGTTCATCAATAATAACCACCACTGACAGTGACAGGACGTTTTCAAATATTTTTGTCTATACATTGAGAAGCAATGATCGCATGCCTGTTGCATATTGTTGTATTTTGCTTCTCTTTATTTATGTTTAATTGTCTTTGCTTGTAAAAATCATTGTGTATGTAACCTACCTTGCGCAGCAGAGTTTACAAGTGCATGCTGTAAGGAGGGGCAGGGGGGGGGGGGGGGGTTATTAATAGAAAATAATATTATAATATATCTATCAGTTATAAAATTGTTGTGATTTTTTTGCATGTGACAAATGCATAACAAATAGTCGATTAAATATGGCTATTTTTCAGTCCATGGCATTGCCGTTTAAATAGATAATGGCATTGAGGCATTATAAGACAATCATGTTGGCATTGTAAAATTAATGAATGATATGTTGTCTTTCAAATTACAGAAATTCAGTAAACCTGCAAAAAGTCAGTTATGCTTTAAGGAATTCGCAAGGTTAAGGTTTTGCCAAGTAGGAAAAAAAATGTTGGTCTCCTGTTGCACTTTGACAAATCATTTCACAGATTTGCACAAATGACAAACTGCATTTGTCAGGGTGATATTTTCGGATAATTATTGTAGGTTTTACATTTCGAGTGTTGAATTTCCAGATGTTTTCAAAATCAAAGGAAAACAATTAAAAGGTTGGACAAGATTTTGCACCTGCGAATATTTTAAATGGAAGATTAAACAAAGTAAAGGAGTTTAATTGTTGAGCTCAGCAGGGTATTAATTAAATGAAACCAGATCTGAAGGAGAATTGTTTCCCAAAACACCACCAGGTGACCTGAGCCACGCCCCTGGTGAAAGAAAATACATGCACAAACAGCAGGGGGCGCCTAAGTGGAGAAAAACAGAGAAAGTGGGGAAAATATCTAAAGCTTTTCATTACGAACTGTCTAGCAATCATGTCAATAAATAATCAACATTGTCTGCAAATTTTCTGCCATTTCTAATAATGCATGCAATCCACAAAAATCATAATACTGTCTCAAATATAATGAAAACCTCGATTCCTTTTTGGAATTATTATAGTTTGTGAACATAATTATTGTTCAGATATAATTTATGTAGTTTTTAAATCATATAATAAATATTAAATATTTTAAGCTGCTATTCCTGTATTTGTTTTAAAAAGGTCACATAATCTAATGTATATAATAATTATCACAATATTATAATTGTATATTTGTACTGTGCTTAATTTTGTATAAAAGGGCAAATTTGATGTTTTTCCTTTGTCCAAACATTCACAAATCACACAAGCTTGTCATTTGTGAAATTGCCAGGAAATGCTACAATGATAGGATAAAAATTAAACAATAATAACAACTAAAACCCTCACACTGATGAAAACTCAACATTTAGATTTTATTTTACAACACCAAACATCATTAAAACAGAAAAGGTCTTCACAAGAAACCTGTATCACATGGAAATTGCACAATCAATGCCTGTAGGTTTTGAAATACTTTGAATGAAATAAACATTGGCAGATATTTTCCAGTTAGCTCAATCAGTCATCCTCATTATCTGTTGATATGACCTCTTGAGTTCCCTGAAAGATAATAAACGACAAAATAAGTCTTATATGAAAGCAGTCTAATATAGACTTTTTGGAAAAAGAAAAACCAAATTTTTCCAGAATTTTTTAGACCTCTGCTGGATAAAACTGTCACTTTAGGCAGAAAAATTGTAAAAAAACAAAATGGTTGCGGGGAAAATACTTTGCAAATAAAATGAGTGATTGTTCAAATACCAAGTGTATTTTTTGCTTCTTTTTTTTTTTGCGTGAAGACAGTATATTCAAGTCACTTTTTAGTACAATACATATTACACCCAAACTAAGATAGCGTTCGATTAAGTGCCTAGATTGTGGCCTGGAGAGCTTACTAACACTATTATCTGTCGAGGTTTGACGCATAAGCAGCCCTATGTTTTGTCACACCCTCTCCCTTAATGGCAACGTTATATCAACGGCATTTCGAAATTTATAAACCCCCTTGCCCCACTTTTGCTACACCTGTGACAAACTATCTCCTTAGCTTTTTAATCTATCTGCCCTCTGTCTGTCTGTCTCCCACCTCCTGGTTGGCCAGTTCCTCCAAGCGTCTCTGTTCGTACGTCTCTTCCGCTTCCTGTCTCTCGTCATCCGCATATTCATCTTTGTCTAGACGTTCGATTCTCCGAAGAGCGATCAATACCTCCAGCCGATAATCGTCTTCCCCAGACATCGGATTGACTAAAATGCAGACGGATCAACAACAAATTATGTATGCTAAAACTTTTGTGTATGTCCAATGAATATGGTTAGCTCTATCATCTCATCATTACATTTGCTGTGAAAGATTACTAAATTGAAATCACTTTAGGAACAATATCAAGAAAGGATAGGCATTAAATGTAAGACTAGCTTAATCAGAGATCCTTAGAAGTTCAATATATGATAATCTTTAATATTTGCAGAAACCAAAAAGAAGAAAAGACAGTACATATACTTACATTTAAGAACCACAGCCCTTAATTTTGGTAAAACTTGCAATTTTTTCACTTCCTTAGCATTTTGAATAACATTGCTTCTGGAAAACATTAAGAAACTGGTCTTATCAGTAGGTATCACAAATATTACAAATTGACCTTTTTGATTAAATCCCAGAAATAACTAAACAATTTACTAAAAATTCTCAACATGTCATGCTCACTTTAGATTCAGGTATTGCAGATTTTTCATATCTTCTGAAAAGCCGTCTAATTTCTCAACCTGACATTCTCTGAGATGCAAAGTTGTCAAATGACTGACCCCTTCCAAGCCCTCAATGCTGGTCAGAGGGTTCGCTGCCTGTAGAGAAATTCAGCACATATGAAAGATATATATAGAAAATGAATTTGTTAGCAAACATTAAAAAATGGAGAGAAATTATATTTTGCATGATACTAGAATATATTATATATCTTTAATGAAGTCATACAATTTGTACTTTAACTTATATTAAGGGGAACTAACCCCTTTTGCACTTTACCTCTCAGATTTTAGCTTGGGTCCATAGAAACAATTCCATGCTATTTATAACTTGTATATGTGCCCGGGTAATGAAATATCCTGCATTTATTAGCTCCGTGTTGTGAACTACGGAGGCTGCCATTTTTTAAATTCCTGGTGTTTTGCACTGATCGGAAATACGTCACTGTTGTACCAAGTCTTAGTATGGAGTCACTAGAGTGGTCTTAGGCAATGAGAGCCAAGTATTCTGGAGGCTTGGCATTGCAATTCAACTGGTGAGAATAACTGTCAACAACAGTTTTAGATACAGGTGTTAATTGCACTTTCAGAGCTTTTGTAAAGGGCATGTCAAAGTTAATTGTAATTTCTTGGGAATACAGCATAATTATAGCTAATTATTGCATTGATTGCAATGAGCAATTTGTATCTAAGAATAGGTATATAGGTATATATGCATGGGCAAATAAGCAATAACCCTGCTACGTACATGTTATGTAAGACGTTTTTCCCAAGAATAGGAGTTTAAATAGCAAAAGGTATTTAACGTAAAATTTTATAACTTTAAGATTACATTTAACATATATTTTGTATCACTATATTTCTGACCATATTTTTGCAAGAGAACAGAATTGGAATACTGCTTTGCTTTGTAAATAAAATATGTTAGATAATCTTTAGGGGCAATGTGCAGTATTATGTATAGTATACATATATTTCATAGTATTTATATTTGGTGTATATGTAGTGGTAGTGGGGTTGTTTTAAAGGCAGTACCTCCTTCTTTACCAAGATTAATATATATTAATAACCAAATTGTGCTTTTTTCAATTGTATGTTGGTTGCATTGCTAGATACATTAAATATACCAGTTTAAAATAAAATATAATATCAAAAACTTATTTTCAACAAAACTTTGTCAATACACTACTTTTTTTAAAACTTCACTAATAAACAGTGGACGAATGATAGATAGATTTATTTGGCAACATAATAATTTTTTTGTGTATGCATACAATGCTGAAATCTAATACAATGTAAACTGCTCTAAATTACTAAAAAATCATTTAATTAAATTAGTACTCAGTTATCCAAACATTCAGTAGTTGTATTACAAATCAGGATACATGATAGTTGTTCTGATATTGTGTGATAATTGCATTGTCTCAAATAGTTCAATGGAAATTACTTGACACTCAGTAAGAACTTTATGTTGTTGTGATATCTGTTCTTGTCATTATAATTGCAATGAATAATGTAACAGATTGTAATTAATTTGTATGGCTGAATACATATATGGCCTAGCTGTGTACATAAGTGACGTCACTACTTTGCGTGCCGTGTGCAATAATGGCGGCCCCCAGCATGTTGATGGTTGGTGCAAATTTCACTTTTAATTGGCTTGAAATCATATCAAACCCGAGTTTAAGACATTTCCTTTCACTGCAATATATTATTTGACAACTAATTGAACTTTTGAAATTAACATAAACTTCCATTAGTTCCCCTTTAATCCCTTTAAGCTTTTGGTGTGACTGCTGTTAGATATTGAGTAAATCCAGTAGAGGGCGATGCATACTGGTCACCACGGACAGTGCTGCCCTCGTTTGTTGGCTACTTACAAGGAATAGATTCTTGATGTTGGGCATGTTAATTCCTTTGAGAGTTTTCAGTTTATTCCCTCTTAATTCTAAAGTGTGCAATTTGGACAACTTTGCAGGGTTGAGTCCTTCTATTTCTTTAATTTGATTGTCTGAAAAATAGAAGCAAAATCAGGTGAAACAAATCTATTATATTACAGGTAATTGCATTGATAATCACAAGCACCAATCAACAGCATCTATCTTCTGTCAATCAATCAAACAATCAATTCATCAATCAGTTAATCACATCATGAGAATTGAAAATAACACAAAAAAGAAAGGTTAATATCTAAAAATTATTATTAAATTATTATTGTATATATCATGACATATGCGTCACAGTGTAAACTAAATTAAAAAAATATAAAAAGTGACAGTAACAATATCAGCCTGCAAAAAAAAGTAACATTCCGGCTACTTCTGAAAATATAAAAGTTCATGTTATTGTTCATATCTGGCAAAGACTGGTTAACTAAAATGAACAGCATTGCGCTGACCTAGTTTTATTGTCTGTAGTATTGGACAGTTGCAATATATGATACTCTCCATAACCATCTGATATTATTTTGATAGGAAATATTTCATGATTGACATGAAATAGAATTTTGCTCTTGGATTAGAAGAACTGGGAAGATTAAAATTTTTTCAAATGCTAAGTACAACGTAACCTTGCAAAAGAGGCACCATTGAGAATCACTGTATAGTGTAGTGGTCTTAATGTCAAGTGTTTTAAACTTAATATATTTTTTAAGAGAGGTGAGCTTCAAAGTCAATATTGGTCATGATATAATTATTGGATGGTATAAGAAGATAAGATAATATGAGATGAGATTAGACGAGACAAGATAAGATAAAAGATGACATAAAAACATACAGTGAAAATCATAAAGAATAAAATCATAAAAAGGGCAATGAACTTCAAAGTACAGTTTAGATTCAAGTGTTCGAGGTGAGGGTGATTTAATCCTTCGGTTGATTTAATTCGGTTGTTGGTGAAACTGGCAACTTGAAGAAAAGGAAGTTCCTCCAACTGGATGTTGGTCAGTTTGTTGTCATCCGCTCGAAGAATAAGTAGATGAGTAAGGTTACTGATGGCCGAGATGTCTCTTATGTGATTCTTGGAGATGTTGAGATATTGCAAATGGATGTATTTGGCTAGGATGCTGATATCGGAGAGTGATCTAAAAGAAAAGATTGATAAAATCATACAAGAGCCTTATACAAAACCCTTCAAACTCATGAAAAATGGTGTGTCCTTCTGGACAATTTTTATGAGGTGACAGCATTTAAATTCTTTCTGGAATAGTGGATTTTCCATAAAGCTTCTTGATATTTCCGCTAGGTGGCTACTGGCAGAATGCTGCAATTCTATTGGTTGCGCAGCTTCCCGCCTTAGATTCTGATTGGTTGAAGCAAGTGGAACCCAAGCAGCAGTATTTCTAGTGCATTTTAATGTACATTTGATGCCTTATATTTGGATGAATTTAGCTTCTTTTAAGAAGTTGCATTTCTTGCATCACTAATCTTGCAATGAAAAGCAAATTAAGTAATTATAACAGAAGAAAGCAGACTTATGCAGTTTCACAGTTTGAGGTGTTTCTTGGAAATAACCTTATTGTGTCCCAGCGAAGAAAGTACAAAGACATTTTTCATTTGCTTTGCAATCAATTTTGTTGTTGTTGTTTTTTTTGCACAAAAAGTCACAAAAGTTGCCCTATTCACTACGTAAAAGCATTTTATAAAATATTAATAAAATTTCATTCTATTTTTTCAATCAATCTCATAGTACCTGTCCTTGCAGTCTAAATTGACATAAGCGTGAGAGAGTCCATCTCCTGTCTTGCAAAGGCGTGAGATGTTTTTAGATATTTCTTCCAATGTCAGTGGATTGTCAGGGTCTTTCTGCAAAGAGAAACAAACCATTATGTTTATAAGGTATAAAACTCAATTTATCAATTCACTGAATACACGAAATCTTGCTAAAGTCGAATTCAAATGGACCACCCAATTAAATTTGAGTCAACACAGGCATTCGCCAATGTGATAGCGCGGTGTCAGCTCTTAGCAGTAAACACTTTACTAATATACTATACCTATTAAACAGTAGTGTTTATCGCTAAGAGCTGACACTGCGTTATCACGTTGGCGAACGCCTGTGGAGTCAAGCAAAGTTTCAATCCTTGCCAAGATGTGAAGACCTTTTTGAAAAAGATGAGAGAGGCAGAAATTGAGAAACAATATCACGAATGTATGGAATATATGAGCGAAGCAAAGCTCACTTGAGAGCAACTTCTGCTGAAAGAGGGCGCTTGTCCGGTACGTAGCACCGGTCTTTAGTGCCATTTACGAAAATAGTACCTTCTGCAGTTGGTGGAATTCCACGGTAAAGTTGTTCAATTTCATGACGTTAGTAGTTTAAGTTGAAAGAAATTGTCTAAAACAGTTTCACAGCGAGTGGCTTCTTGGAAGAAAGAAATAAGGCGTAGTAATCGCACTACTTTGTGTGCAGACGATGCACGGAAGCATTTCACTCCCTGATTTCAGGGGAGCGGCAATTCGGTTATGAGAAAAGCCGGTGCTTCGCACCGGATCGTAGCACCGCCTTTCGGAGAAAACGCTTAGAGAGAGGTCCCAAAAAGAGTTTACACAGTGGTTAGGCCGAACCGGAAGTGTCCCAAAAATGATCAACCTAATATCGTTTTTTGACCAATGGTCCAGAATGAGACTACGTCATCACGTTAAAACGTCGTTGGTTCAACAGTCCATAATTTCGTAACGAATACACATCCAGCATCAAACTTGGAGAAACTTGTTTGTCTGGTAACAATTCTAAAGGGGCCTAGAATTAGTAATATGTAGCTGTCAATGCCAGGAGTGAGCGAAGCTATATTATATGTATATTTTCAACTGTGCCTCCAGATTTAGCAAACTCAAGTAATTATATATACCAATGCTGCCTTTTTGTCTCATGATATTTTTCACCATTACACATGCCCATTGTTGCAAAACAATTTAGTCTTAATTTACAATAATTTAAGTATTAGTTTTTCATGCCATCATACCCAGTGTGTTTCCAATGTTTTAGTCTGGATTTTCTCTCAATGTAAGATTAATTTTTAGTAATAATATCTGATAAAATCATTGGTTAACACACAAATTTAGTATGCCCTGAATATTTCGGCTGGGGAATTTTGCAACCAAAAGAAATATTGGCTCATTAGTACTATTTAGCAAATTGCAAATTTGACAGACAGTGCAGCTTTAAATGTTACAATCTCTCATCTTTTAATTAGACTTCATTTAGGTTTTAAATTTCAAAATCGGACGATAGATAACAATTTAAGAGGCAAAAGAAGTCAGATGATTGTAATGCATTTCTCAGCAGCCAGGGGTGCTGCAATCGCTTAAAACTGCCCCCTGGTGTGATAAAACGTCATCGCGAAAATATTTGGAGTGGCTCACGTAAACGCTTTCATCAAATTATTTTTGAACCATGCAATTGCTCAAACTGAAGCTGGTGGGTTCCTCTTCAACTATTTCTAGGCACCTTTAGAATTGTTATTGTCAGACAAACAAGTTTTCTCCAAGTTTGATGCTGGGTGTGTATTCATTACGAAATTATGGACATCACAACTGTTGACGTGATGACGTAGTCTCGTTCTGGACCATTGGTCAAAAAGCGATATTCCATAGAATTACATGTATTTTAGAAATTTTGAGACACTTCCGGTTCAGCATGATCACTGTGTAGCCTCATTTTGGAACCTCTCTCTACGGGAAGTGAGCGAAGCTTCGCTCATATTATCAGCCGTTTATTTTGAGGAACCCACCAGATATGACAAATTCTTGAATCGATGACGTTCGCGCCAGCCACTCCAAAAATTTTCGCGATGATGCTTTATCACACCAGGGGGCAGTTGTAAGCGATTGCAGCGTCCCTGGCGGCTGAGAAACGCATTACAATTCTCTGTGTTATTTATTGTCAGATTTAGAAAATTTAAAATGTTACAAACTCTGTTCTTTTAATTAGACTCCAATAAAGGTTTTTAAAATGCAGACAGTGCAGCTTTTTTTGTCTGTCAAATTTGCAATTTCCTAGGACTAATCAAATAGTTGAAAATAACCTATTTAAATCAGGGCACACTAAATTTGTGTGAGCTAATGATTTTATCAGACATTAATTATTAAAAATATATCATACATTATGGGAAAATCAAGACTAAAACATTGGAAACACACTGGGTTTCTTTTGGTGAAAAATATCATGAGACAAGAAGGCAGTATTGGTTTATACATAGAGCTATATAATATATCTCTATGGTTTATATAATTACTTGAATATGGTAAATCTGGAGACACAGTAACATATAGCTTTGCTCGCTCATGGCATTGACAGCTACATATTATAGTTATCATTACATAATCATGCACTATTTATATCACAAAGCCTGTGTGGTTAGATAAATGAACCACAAATAAAATAATGCCTATTAATGGATGCATTTATTGTTTAATTATTAACTTTCTACAACTAGATTATTGAATAAATAAATAAGAAAAAAGTCGAGATAAAGTCCTGACGAGGAAACACGATAGATGGAGTATGAGAGAGAGAGCGAACACAGAAACAAACCTCGTCCGTTTCGTCTTCTCCTTTTGTGTCACAATTTTCTTCTCCTTCTCCTTCGTTCCTTTCTTCTACGTCAAGATTTTCGTCTCCTTCTTGGTCAGACATTGTTTATAACTCAAAACTCGACAGAAAAGAACTAAGATCGCGCACCTGCTTACTTTGTTGATCTAGTATGGCCGCCATTTCCATAGCAACGCATGAGCTTCAGTTTCTACTATGCGGATCAGCCTGATATTGCGCACTCAGATAAAATGATCGTGTGCCGCCTACCAATGGCTACCATGCAAAGAACTGCATCTCATGCAGTTCTTTGCTACCATGTTTTACAATTTCAGTGGCGTGGCATGGGAAGGGGACATACTGCCCTGTTTGGAAACTGGGGGAGCGGTAGAAAGTCAGGTAAAGGGGACTTCCCCTCCCTCAAAAAAAAATCCTAGCGCCGTATACATGTTAATTTATTGTAAGGTTACGATCAACTGGGAAATTATTCATTTTAAAAAACATTTATTTTGCTATCACAAAGTTACCTCACATAATTCATTATATACTAATATGGCTCACGTACGGTACTTATCCCTACTATTGAAACAACATTTTCACTTTTTTTTGTCTTCATATTTTGCATCAGTGAAAAGAAAAATATGAAGTAACTGAAAAATTAAGTTAATGTCACGGTTGACACTATTTCCGAAAATTATCTTTTTTTATTTGACCTCAATTTAGACAGGAATGATCGTCGACCGTCATCGCCAATAAAAAATAATTAATTTTACGACCTCTTAGCCAATCAGGTCTAGAATCTTCGAAACAAAGTTGACTAGCGCTGTCTTTCGGTTAGAAATTGGGTATTGTTAGAATAGAGAGTATAATAGAATAGTTATTTGAATTATTAAACAACTTTCTTAAGACCTACAACTCTATATGTGCTCGCAAATTATAATTTGTGTTCAGGAATTTTACGCCAGAGCGCCATTAATCGGTACTATCCATGATCCGCAATAAAGACCAAAGGTCGAATCCGCTTTTTAATGTTGTCCTTCTTGAAATTTTTTCTTTTCGAACATTCTTTGAAATACTATAGCAATGTTAAAGAAAAAACTAAAATATGTTTATTATTATTTAGATCTGCAAAATATGTCGATTATGCGTGTCCTAATATGCCGGATTTAGCCGAGTGAGCACGTTCCGATCATTGCCGAAGTTTTGTTGTCACTGAATCAGTCGAGTGCGCGCGTGCGGGGTGGATCCTTAGATCGGTAAGTTAATTCGCTGTTTTCGTTTGATTTAGGACATAACACTTCAAAATAAATACACAGAAACGTTAATGAACATGTGACTGTAGTTTTGACTGACTTTTGAAGGAGTTTGTGAAAAGGTAGTGCAGTAAAGAAAGTGAGGAAAATCGTGTGCATGATGATGCCTACTGCAAAAATGTGTCACTGTATTTAATTTTCATCCGAGAAGGAAAGCAGAATTAGCATTTCCCAAATATACTCCAGATATATTTCTATTTGCATCGGTGAATCGTCAGATAAATTTCTGTACATTTGTACAATATCTAGATTTCTACAAGTTCTAGTACATACATACTTTTTACATAGTATTGTATAGCCTATAGCCTATAGGTCATCAAAATTTAAGTATTGATGTTGATTCTATCATCTATGATAAAAAAACAAAAAACTAATTTTTTATGCGTTTTGTTTTGGACAATTTTGCACGTTTTATACACTTGTAAGTTGTAGTGTGTAGTGTTCTAATAAAGTTCCATTGCGCGATCAAAATGATTGACCCATTGATTTAAATGCGGGCGTCGTTTTGGTTTCCATGGCAACCAGTGTAACTGTTGTAAATAATCAGCTGACATATAGTACACTATACATATTGAGTTTGCTAGTTTAGCTATAGCATATATATATATTATGAACAAAAAATATATTAAATTTTCAAAAACTTGGTGCTGTCAAAATTAAAAAAAATCATTAACAAATTATAAAAGTCTACTCTACATAACAAACTTTTTAATTGGTTTAAAAAAATGATTTAATTTAATATTAATTATATAGTGATACCTCGAACATAAGACCACCTCTATTAAAAAAGTCATTTTGGTGCGTTCCTAAAATATGAAGAAATCCACAATAAGGCCAGCTCGATAATAAGGCCACTCCAGTGAAGTTCAAAGAGTGATCTTAATTATGAAGCTTCACGGTATACATTGTACATATATATTGGGCATGTTGAAGTCCATCAATTTGCAGATATTGATTTGTGGAATATAACAATTGAAAAAAAAAAACAGAATTATTATTTTGCACAGAACAAAATAGGCCTATGACATTCTATGTTCTACATTATTGTGACCTTATGACAATCAACATTGACCCTCCTCCTCTTCCTCCTCTTCCTCCTCTTCCTCCTCTTCCTCCTCTTCCTCCTCTTCCTCTTTTTGACATTTTAAATGCATAAATTGATGCCACTAAAAAGCCTTTTAAATTAACTTTGCATAATAGGCATGTGGACATTGAAGTTATTGATCTATCTTACGTTGGCCAGTATGTTTGCTCTGTTTCCATGGCAACCCTTTTATATAAATCCGACTGCCACTAGATGCTTACTAGACCGTGACGTCTTTCCTGTTAATATTTTTAAATTTTTTTTTGACAAGCAAGATTTACTTCCACGAGTTTTTGTAAAAAAATTTATGGAAACCTCTTTGATTTTACGACCATCAGTCAGTCAGTCAGCCAGTCAATTATAGTCTTTTGTTATCAATGATTGTGGATTTTGCGGAACCAATTGGTAACCATGGTAACTCATTAACAAACAGTGGGTCTGTTCTTTGATCAATGGTTTGTAGGTCATGTTCCCTCAATATAATCAACTCTTTACCTTATGTTAAGTTACTCTTAATTTGCAGTTTTTTTTAATGAATATCTGAATTTGTTTATATCTTACATATTCCTCATAAGCCTCACAATTGAAACCACCATTTGGATTACAGAGGTGTTCGCTATATCGGGGTGGCTTTGGCAAATTAATCATTATGAAACCTATTTACACTGCAGTAATGGTCTTAAAATCGAGGCGGTCTTAATATTGGGAGATCTTATTTGTGAGATATCTCTGTAACTCTGTTGTTTATTTTGGTGGTGATGTTCACATTTTTGGAAAATTCGTTGAAATTGTTTCAGTAATACTTAAGAAAAGTACGTGTTAAAATGAATGTATTTTAGAATATAATGTAAAGACTTAAAATATATTTTGAGAATATGTTATAGTTAGATTCCTAGAAAGGTAAATAAAACATGTTTAGATATGATCTACATGTGTAACTTTGGCCCAAGCAATTCATGAGAAATGTTCCTGGAATTCAGCATTCTGCACTCGTCACAAATTGCTGATTAGATCACGATATATTTTGTCATTTAGATCTTGTTTTCTAATATATACATCGAATCCTCGTATTAAAGACCCTTGGAATTACTAAAGTGTCTGATTATCGAGTTGGTCTTAAATTTGGGAACTTTGTAATTGCAGTTTTCTGGCATAACAAAGATGCTCTTAGAATCTCCTCTCCTCTCCTCAAATAATGCTTGCAAACTGAAACTTTCCGAAACTGTTTCTACCATATTAGATATAATTAGCAACAATTACACTAATTGAGAATACGTGGAACATTTTCTTAAATTTAGAAAATTCATCGAGGGAAATAAAAAAAATGGTTAACTAGTATAGTTTGCATAGGCTAGGATAGGATAGGATAGGACACAACCTTTTAATTATCCCTCTAAAGGAGTATTTCATGGGAAAGTACTGATGGAATGCATTTAAGACAGCAAATTAATCTTTAATTTAGTTCATAAATTCCACATTGATATTCATAATTTCGCCAGGAAATAGCTGTAATGCCGTATATTTTAAACTCACATGAACTCCCCTAATGTATAAAATATTAAGTAGTAATTTCATGGTACTGTGATTTGAGTAATTTTATATTGTTCATTAAATATTCTCTTGAATTAATGACAGGATATGTAAAACATTTGCTGGAATTTACCTCGGCATATCATTAGCTCGAATTTCTGATCCAGTTAACTCCAAAATAAACAGTCTGAATTCTCCTATGACTTTAGAATGAGATTGATATATTATTTCACTAAAGCAAGATATTTCTATACTCCATAACACTTACTTACTTACTTACTTACTTAGTACTTATCTTTATCTATCTATCTATCTATCTATCTATCTATCTATCTATCTATCTATCTATCTATCTATCTATCTATCTATCTATCTTACTTACTTACTTACTTATCTACTTATCTACCTATCTACCTACCTACCTATCTATATATCCATCTATCTATCCGTCTGTCTGTCTGTCTGTCTATCTATCTATCTTTTTTACTGTCTTTCTTTATCAAATATGATATATTACCAAATCTGTCTACCATGAATATATTTCTCAAATATAATATATAGTATTTGTAGTATACATTTCGTAAGAAAATCAATGCAGATCAATGACATTTTTCATTTAATTAGGTTTTGGTCGAAAAAGAGTTTCTGCAAAGTTGTCAAATGTTTATGAAACACATTGGGGAGGCTTTTATACAGTTTAACACCTGGGCCATTCAATTGTTGGTTAGAACACAATATGTTCAACATGCGACACATGTTCAACTTGAAGTTACCTTCAAAATCACTTCCTATTAGATAAATAAATAATTTTATATAAATAATTATTTAATCAAATATCACAGAAGTATCAATAATATACAATACATAAATAAACACATTTTTTTCATAGTGTCTTGCAATACTACATGTCAAATAAGTAGACAATTAAATAAACAATAAATGAATTAACAACTAAATGAATAGATGGATTAGTAATGAAATATTTTTATTATATAAAAATATAATTATGAAGAAAATAGATACAATGAAACCCCACAATTAAGACCACCATTGGGAATCACTGAGTGTTCTTAATATCGAGGTGGTCTTAATATTGAGGATTTATTGTACTACATATAATCATATATAATGAAGCCTTACTTAACTAAATACCACCTCACTATTAAGACCACATCACAATTAAGAACAGTAAACGTTGCATAAAAATGTGTCTTAATTCTCAGGTTTTACTGTATAAGAACAAGAAACGTGTTTTATTTATTTTTGAAATTTAGAGTAATCTGTTGGTGCTAATATTGCTTAAGTAGTATTGTATTTGTCACTTAATTGTTATAAAAATGAAGATTTAAAGAATTTAAGTTGATTTGTATGAGATTCAAACAAAAAACAGTGGAATGTATTTGCAAACAGATTTATTAGACGGTTTTGTTTTCAAAATGGCTTGAAGATTAAGTTTTTAAAATTGTATAGTATTTTAGCATTTCATAAGGTAGGTTATTTAAAGAGGGTTGGCTGATAGTAGGTGGTAGGAGGTTTACTGGGCTGGTAGACATAGTACATGTAGTTACTATTTAATGAAAAGTTTACTTATTTTATCTATAAAACTTATTAGCATACAATTCGCGTTGTAAAGCCTAATAGATAAAAATTTTGTATTTCATAATATCAGTAGGCCTGTAGGTTATTTTCTATTTAATCGCTCAGTGTTTTAGCGAACACGTTTTTTGGGAAGTTGAGTGAAAAGATCGTAAATGGGCTGTTCCATTTTTCTATGGCGGGGGAGGCAGGTTAGTAGTATCTGGTCTGCTCTTGCAAATTCCAACAAAATCAATCAATAAAATCACTGAAATATCTCATATGGATTGTTTTATTACACCTAAAATGAGTAACCATGGTAACAACAATAACTGTAATCGTACAATTTGGAGCATGACGATGGTTGATTTTGTTCGAATCGAATGTTTGGAGCTGACCCCCCTGCCGATTTCATGCATAATATATTAGAATATGTAAAGGCCGATTCTATAGCAACCAAATTAGTTGAATGTTTGGAACAGCCAAGATAGCTTCGGTGAGTCGACATTTTTCACTTAAGTCACTAATTACATAACATAGACAAATAGTTATAGATTAAAGCATGTTTATTCAACGCTAAAAAAAACTTAGCGATGCAGTATATTTCTGCATTTGAATTTATTGACCCTTAATGCTAAAATCACGGCTCATTGATAAGTAAACAATTAATTCAATATAGTAAATTTGCCGAAACTCGTCAATATAGGATAAATCAGCCTGCATAAATTTTGTATTTGCAATAACTTTAGGCCGTTTTTGTGACTTGTAAATCTTGTACTATGATTTTAGAATTAAATTTGACATAAAAAATATATTTTTTCATTTTAGACAGGAAGCTTTATGATAAAAAAAAATGATAAAAAATTGACAAATAATGTGTTAAGCTTATCAATAATTAAATATATATTTAATCTCAATTTACACAAATTTTGCAATATTAATGCTAAATGTAAATATCACAAAATCTATATCTGTATAATTTATGAAATATTATCGGTGTAAAATCTTAATACACTGTTAATACTTAAGTATAGTTTAAAGGTCGTTCAGCTATAGCCAGTTTAGTTATGTTGCGATTTAAATATTGTATAATATACTACTTTATAATAATCCCTAGCTAAACTTAGAATAGACCCCCAGTTTTAAGTCACATTAGCAATATTTTGCTACAATAGCTGAGTACTTATTTTCAATTGTAATATTTTTGGTTAATTTCATAAATATATCCTTTAACCTTGAGTTATTTTTTTTACAATATCTGGTAATTTTGTAACCTATTATATTTTAAATAGTAACTTTTTGATATTTTGTATTTCATATTATACTGGCTGTTATTAATGACTAATGATATTGATTAATAACTGCAATGCATATAATTATGAACCTGCATATGTTTTTACTTTAGCAATAAAAAAGGAAAGCCAAAATGACATATTAACTAATTTCACATTTGTTCACTTTTGAAATATAGCTTTTTCTTGCAAATATTTTTGCCATTTCAATCATTTTATAGTTTGGACTATTTTTCTGTGCGGAAGTTTACATTCATATATTTTGTCTGTGTAACAACACTTGACCTTTGAACTGTCTTTAAAATCGAATGATATTTAGTTTTGTTGCAAAATACTTGGAAATTTAAACTCAGCTTTTTAAATATAACATTCTATAATTTGTTCTTTATGTTCAAGCAATTATAATTTGTATGTATAATTAATTATATAATGACATCATGAATGATTATTGATAAACAATTTTCATCATAAATTGCACATGATACTATTTATACAGTGGTATCTGGCCATTAAGACGACCCTTGGTGCAAAATATACTAGTTATGTGGTTACACTGCTACTTATTTAGTTACCTGGTTACCTAGCCAGTCATTGAGTTATGCAGTTATTTACTCTCCCAGTTACTCAGTATGGCATTAAGTTAGTCATTGAGTTAGTTACTTAGTCGCATGGTTACTTAGTTATTTTGTATAACTAAGTAACTGAGTTACGTTCAGTTATCCAGTTATTCGATCATCTACAATGGCTACTAGGTGTCTGTCATGTTAGTATCCCCTCATTGTTACTCAGTCAGTCTTATAGTTACTTAGTTACTTGGTAATTACTCAGTCATTGTCTAACTCTGTCATAAAATCTATCATTTATTGTACTCTTCTCTTTGTTCAGACAGTCAGGTAGCCAATAGTCATACAAGTAGTCAGCCAGTTAGTCAGCCAGTTAGTCAGCCCAAAACTAAACAAAAAGTCATCAAATTAAACATAAGTTTGTCTGGCTTCATTGAGTTGGGTAGAAACTCCATTCTTTGAATATTAATTTGATTCTTTTAGATATTGAAAGCAAACATCATGAATTTAAGTCCTGAGAATTTTTGCCAATTTTTGGCAACTTGATATATATAGCAAGTGCTAATATGATTAACACTGTGTCCCTATTTCATTCAGTGACATGTTTGGGCATATTTTCCAGTTTAGAATTTCCTTTGTATGTATATGTTACAAATTTAGAAGGCAACTAAAATGGACTTTATGGGGTTATTTTCAATGTCTTTATATGTCATAGCAACATGGCTATATTTTGTACTTAACAATTTGAATACTGTATTTATTCAAATACAAGCCGGGGCTAAAATAGAGGCCGAAGTATCAGATAACCTGAAAAACTTACAATTTTGTAAGTCTATAATTTTAAATCTCAAATGCAAAACTTGCTAAATTTTAAGAGGCCCCGACCGCTAATCAAAAAATACGGTGCGTTAGAAATTGTGTTTAGACATAGGATTAAGACCACCCCACTAATGGCACTATTAAGACCACCTCACTATTAAGACCACCTCAACATTAAGAACAATCCTTTTTACCAATTATATATTTACTCATTTATTTTGTCTCATTATTGAGACTACCTCACCGTAAAAAAAACCTAAAAATGACCAATTATATACTTCCAATTTTAAAAAAAAAATTATTAAATTTTGTGTGTGGTCTTTATGGCGAGGTTCCACTGTATCTATAAATAAGTCAAATACATATTATATTATAATATTGCATTTTGTTTCAACATATTTTTGACACACTTTTTCAAAAACACAAAAATACTTTCGAGGGAATGTACAAAGTATATTTTGATCGGCTGATAACAATAGTGATATTTTGGACAAATATGCTAATAGGTTTTTGAACAGAGACAAATATGTGAAGTTGCTAGGGGCGGGTTACCATGGCAACCAAATGGTTCATTTCTTGGGGGAAAACTATCAAAATATTTTACCCAGAATCCTTTGGTGATACTGTATATATATAGTTGAAGCTAAGTAGGTCACTGATTTTTTAAGAGTAGTAGATAAGGATTTATGTTAGAAATTTTTTTTAAAATGTTAATTGTTGACCTAACTCTTAAAATACAGAGAAATTGAACTTTGTATTATCGTTGAATTATGAGGTTTAGTATTAAATGACTTTATTTTATTTTAATAGTTGACCTCTTTATATTGAGAAAATTATCTTTGTACTATCTTTAAATTAGGTGGCGTGATATTATATAGTCTGTCTTTCTGTCTGTGAATAGTGTTTAATATAACTACAGTGCATAGACCCCGCTTTAAGACCACCTCACTATTAAGACCACCTCACTATTAAGACCACCTCACTATTAAGACCACCTCACTATTAAGACCACCTCACTATTAGCCGGTAAGTATTACATCCAAGTAATCATAGTGAGGTAAAATTCAATGGCAAGAATATGTTTTTCCCATCAACAGGTCTTAATAGTGAGGTGGTCTTAATAGTGAGGTGGTCTTAATAGTGAGGTGGTCCTAATGGCGATGTTTCACTGTGGTTGGATACCCCGCCATTAAGACCACTTTTGTGCATTATTTAAAATGAATAGCTTCTAAAATAAGTGTTTTCAATATAGTCTCATTTATGTTAGCAATTGATTTATTTTTGGTTCACAATTTTTTTTTGTATAATTATCTAGATAGGAATTTTGGTGTTATCTGTAAATTCCTCAATACCGTCTTCAAACTGCCTAAAATGGGCAGGTTATCTATTTTGTGCAAGATTTTGAGGACAAAGAGTAGAAAATATATCGTTTTATATGTAATGATAAGCCCGTTGCCATGGAGACGACATTTTAATGACACTTGTCAAGTTCTAGTTTTTGCCAAAAGAAATAAATCATATCACAAAACAGAAAAAAAAAGTCACTATTCAAATTATGAAGGACTTTGTTTTTCTGATATAGATTTTTCAGGAATAAACGACATTCAGTTTTTTGTTTGTAATATTTTGTTATGATATAGGTCTTGATAGAGTTAGTCGTTGCTACATCCTACTAAAGCCAGATTTACATTTTATGGAAATAACTTGAATAATTTGAAAATTCCGGATACCACAACTCGGTCTTAATCATCATTCTAGACAATATTTTGTAAAATACACTGATAAACATTTTGAACATCATTATTTATGGTATGTAAAATGTTGTTAAATACACATATTAACAGGCAAATTAGACAGATAGATAGTGTTGTAAAAAAGACTAGTCTGATACAGCCTTCCGTTTATGATTATTTTAAATGAATATATTGATAAGTACAATATGATAAATCATTTCTCTGTTCTTGAAAATATTTAGATATTAATAATGATTTTTTGTTGTTGTCTTTTTCAGATCCACAATGGCCAAGTCAGGGGGACTTCTAAATTCCATTTGTGCAAGATTAACAACCACAAAAGTAGAACAGAATGGAAACAATGCAGACAATGAGGTTGCTATGGAAACGGAACAATCAGAAGACACAGACAAAGAGAACAACAATGAGCCTTACGTGGACAATAAAGAGATCAAAGATGTGCGAATGCAAGACTTCGAAGAAAGTCTCGAAATCAAACCGATTTACGAAAAACCAGAAGAACAAAGCAGCCGAAGAAACCGGCGCAAGAATATGAAACCGATGAACATTGCTCAACTGGACAATTATGAAGAGGAAGAAGAAGAGCAGAGGCATATTGACGAAGATTTTTCCGAGTTTGATGGAGAGTCAGAAAATGGTGACACCGCTCAGAACGGTAACTGTGGAAACGACACAGAGAATGGGGACCACCAAGAAGACAGCGTAAATGGTGCAGATGATTCGGAAAGTAACGAGAATGGTGAAGATATTTTGGACCTGCGGTCGAGTTCGGAAAGTGTTCCCGTCAGAAATGATGATCAGGTTGATGAAAATGATGATGATAATGATATCGGTGTCTTAGACTTGTCGGTGACTAAAAATTCCGACACCAAAAGTGAAAATGGTTACCATGGAGATGAAATTAATGCAAATGGTAACAGATTAGATCTCCATGATGAAGACAGTCTTTCGCAAGACCACTCAGAAGTCGGTGAACACAACTCGATCTCAAACGAAAAGCGTGATGTACCGGTCGATCAGGCAGCTTTGAAAGACTACGCTCAGTCGACAATGAGCGAACTGTTGAGTATGTACGGTTTCGAAGGGGAGGAAGTGGAGAATATCACTAAAAATGTTCCCATGCACAACTTCTCATCTGGGAAGATCCTCGAACGACAGCGATTGCAATCTGAACAAGCCAAATCACCAAGAAACCGAAGTCACTTAAAACTCGCAATCGATAAGAAAGCAAGTGCGATCGCTCAAGCCTCATTGCCCGAATCACCCATCCCCGGATCTAGGTCACCGTTAATTGGGTCAAGGTCACCATTCATTGGGTCAAGGTCATCGTCTCCCTTAATGACTGGGTCAGGGGCATCTTCTCCAACGAACAGCATGAGTAGCGACGCGTACTCCAAATTGGTCGAGTCGAGTTCTCGGTTGTCCAGCCTCCCTCAGGGTGAGTACATGAACAGAATTTTGCACTCTCAATGAGAGTTTTATGTCTTTGTTTTGTGCTCATCTTGGTTTCTCAGACAATTAAATGGGCGTAATTTTGTCACTTTCACAATTTGACATATACTATTTAGAGTGCATAGTTCTCTTTCCACAATACTACAAAGTTCTAGAAAGTCCATCATACATTGTTTTTTGGTGATTTTCTCTAAAGATTTTTGCATTTTACATTATTATTATTAATTTAATGAAAGGTGACATGAGTAAAAGTTATTATGAATGGTGAAGTCTGAAGGGCTTTTACTTGGTGTCTATGCTGGGGTGAGTAAAATGCAATGTTAAATTTTAGGATTTTGTGCAACAGTTTCAGTTAGCGTTTATACCAGAATTTCCTGTAGGCCTGCATTTGTGTTTACTGATTTAAAACTATTAAAAAAACATCCAAAAGCTTCCAAATGAAAACCCAAAAATCTCTCAATCCCCACCCAAATGTTGAAAACACAAGAAAAGCTGTTATAAATGAGAATTCTGCTGTTATAGAAATTATTATAGTAAAACCGATATTATATTTTACAAATAATTCTGAGTAATATTCACTCTAAGAGATGAAAAAACTTACAAACTATTAAACAAGTAAAATACAAGGATGAAACAAATACATTACCAATAAGGAAAATCACAAATTACTAAATTAGCGGAACACCCTCATGTTCCACAACTTTAATACAATTGACCTATAAAGTATAAAGTTGGCTTTAACTGTCAAAATTAAATATGTAAAAGAATCCAATCATGAGTATCTTTTGCACTAAAGAAAAACAGTCATTTGGGAAATTTTTTAGTTTCTCTTAGAATTCATGATAGAATTATTTATCATTGATTAAATCAGAACTTGTGTCAACAATAAATTCCAGGAAACAGGAAACTGTCCAGCAGTCTATTTGCGTAAAAAATGCAAAATATGGTCGTTCATGCATGACTGATTACTGCAGGTTTACTGCGGTTCATTCCTTCAATTCTATTTCGTTCTTTCTTTCTCTCTTTCTAGCGCTTTCTTTCTTTTCTTTTTCAAATATGGTTGCCATGAAAACAAAACAATCAGAAGATCATAATGACAAAGTTTCATACAACAATCTGTATATCTTTGAAATTCATGCTGTTTCCTTAAAAGTAATGTCTTCTCTTCCTTTCTTTCTCTCTAGATTTCTTTCTTTATATTTATTTCTTTATATTTATTTCTTCATATTTATTCTTTCTTCTTCACAAACAGTGTGTGTGTGGTTAAGGCATTGCCAGCTCCTCTGAAGCTCATGGGTTCGAATTCAGCTCAGCCAGTTACAGACCAGTTTATTTGTACTTGGTGTCTCATACTATGCATGGTGTGGACTCAAAGCCTTATAACCTCATCATTTCGTCTGCCGTAGCAGATCATAATGACCAAGTTTCAGACTAGGAAGTTTTGAGACAATAACACACAATATGAATGTATCTAAGAGGATAGGATAGGATAGGATAGGATAGGATAGGATAGGATAGGATAGGATAGGATAGGATAGGATAGGATGATAGCAGTGCAGCCTCACCAGTAAGACCATGATAAGGTTGTCTTAACAGTGATGTGGTCTTAAAATTTAGGTTATTGTATAGTTTTAAACTATTGCACGAAAGGATTGTTATGAACAAAACCTGCAGCCAAATTTAACCCTTTTATGCAGGAAAGTAAAATATTTTGAAAGAATATTTTTGAAAATATGTGATCATTTTAGGCTGGGACCTTTTGTGACGAACATGGCGCTTCAATAGTTATGTGGAAGTTTGGAGACTAGCCCTTGTCGTAAAACTCTTTTTATTACACAATAAATATGATATATTTACATTCATTTTTACACAATGGTCGTTTGAATTTTACAGCTTGAGGATTTTTGGTGCTTTTTGATCACTTTGTAACATTTAAAGTGAAATAGCGTCACTTGTATCACTTTACATATTAGTCAAAGTGTCATTTTTCTGCCCAGAATATAAAATTACAATTATGAAAATTTAACCAGTAATATTTTGACCAAAGGTCATACGAACTCAAGTTCCTATTTTGCCCGAAACAATTGAGCATAAAAAGTCGCCAAATTTGATAAACTTGTTTGCGCATATGACAATTTAAATATCTCGATAATGCTTACAAAAGAATCTAGAACTTTGACACTTCAAAAATTTGATATTTATTCGCGAAAACAGACGCCTAAAAAATTCCTTTTTGAAATGAATACCAAACATATATTCAGGCTAGTTCAGGCAACCTAAAAACTCAAATTTGAAGTATGGTGTACCTTTTCATTTAGACAACTTTTGGTGTAAAATATATGGTCTTACAATTGAGTTGGTCTTAATAGTGAGGTGGTCTTAATAGTGAGGTGGTCTTAATAGTGAGGTGGTCTTAATAGTGAGGTGATCTTTGTAGTGAGGTGGTCTTAATAGTCAGGTGATCTTTGTAGTGAGGTGGTCTTAATAGTGAGGTGGTCAGGATAGTGAGGTGGTCTTAATATTGAGGTTGTCTTGAAAAGGGGTTCTAAAACTATGATATTTGTTGAAATTCTGTAATTATAATAGAGCATATTGTGATCAACATTATAATCAGAAAATATACATACATTGATCGTCAAATTGCAATATTGAGCAAAAAGTTGAAAATATCCAAGTAACATTATCATGAAATAATCATAAATTTTTTTTCAAATTTACTAGTGTTTTACGACAGTTCAATATCCTTTTGAAGTTGCACTACAACAATTCTGCTTGAATTAACTTTTTTTAATATGCATATTAAAACACAATTATTACAATAATTACAATATTATTACCATAAAATCAGCAAAAATACCTGCCCAAAGTGATATTTGTTGTCTTAGAATTGTAATGAGGTCATGACGTTCGAACGCAGCGTCTGACGCTCGCCTAGGGCGTCATGGGCAGCGTCCTGGCACTGCCATGCCAAATATAGATATTTTTTGTGAAAATGACAGTTTTGTCTATGGATAGATAGATAGATAAATAGATAGATGAGACCGTCTCTATTTGCATAATACTACATATAAGAATTGGATTGAAAATAATTATATATTATGACAAATTTATGATTATAAAATTATGTGGATTATATATTTACAAGAAGAATTGATGTTATAATATACTTATTTGTCTATTTACTAAATTGTGACCAACTTGACCTATGACCTGGCGTTATTTGTCCCATTGTCTGATTTTGCCAAAATTCCCTTCTTTTTTTAAGAGCTTAATTCTTGATAAATATATTCTCACAAAGGATTACATGTCAATAGATTATGATGATAAGAGTTTTGTGTGCAAAGGTTAGATAAATGGAAATTGGAGTCATGTACTGTCATTCTTTTAAATAGTAAACTTGTTAGACATTTTCACTTCCTTACTGGACATCTTGATTGACTTTCAGACATTTTTATTAAACGTTCTAGACTTTTGACTGTGTTCTTCTAGAATGACAGCCAGACAGAGAGTGGACACAGATAGATAGTTTTAGTTTCAGTTTACTTCACAAACCACGTCACACTATTATTAAACCAGACATAAAAATGCAATTACGAAACAAAAAGCACGTGGAAATATGATAATATGCAATCATGTTAGCCACAGGCCTACTTAGCTAAACTTAGCTAAACTTAGCTGGACTTAGCTAAACCACAACTTAAAACCCCTGCCTCCTACAACTATCTGGCTACAGGTGACTTCCAGATATGGCTTGGTTTGGCTTGTTGTAGCTTCAAGTAGCTAGATCTGGATAGCTATATATTTATTTGAACCTTTTTAATTAGTATTACTGTTATATATGTTATGCAACTTCATAATTTAGCCCACCCTTGTAAATGTATGAAGTGGTCTTAGTAATGAGTGATCAGCATTTTTTGCACACCACTGTATATCAGACATATAGCCGAAAGGTGTTACTTTATAATAGACCTAGTTTAGTGTCAATTGTTTAAAGCTGTTTTTTTTTTTCAAAATTAGAATTTATGAAATAGTCTCTCTTCTTCCTTGACAGTTGAGTAGATAACTTATCTTTCTACTCAAAAGTGACTTTTGAGAAAATGAATATTTTTATCTGACCTTTCAGATATGCTGTTCCTTTTTTAACTAAATAGTTTTTTTGACTCGATTTAATAAAATAGTCTAATCGTTTGAAAAAAAATTCTATCAAATAGCGCAAATAATAATGCTGTGTAATACTTTATTACAGTGAACCCTCACCATTAAGACAACCCAGTATTAAGACCACCTCGATATTAAGACCGCTTTAGTGATCAATTTGTGAGGTAACATTGTATTTATAGCAGTTGTATGTATACCGCAGTTGCTATGCAGTTTTAATTAACTGTTCATAACAAATTAAAGAATTTGCACTTAGGCGAACTAAAATTCATTGATTACTGTGAAAAAAAAACAGGGTAAGAAATTATGCATGAAATGGATATCTATAGAAACATTGTGTTTCTGAATTAAAGTAATTTTGTTTCACAAATAACAATTCATAACTATATGCCCATATGTAGTTTATGCACAAAAGTTCACATATTGATTTTTCTGGGTTTTAACCTAAAAAGGCAAACCACACCTCAGTATAATGATATATGTCATATATATATAACATATACATAAATAATATAATGTATATTTGGCTTGTGGTAACTTTGTATATATCGGTAACTAGGCAATATTAAAGTATATTGTGTTGCGATCGGTAAAGTTGTGCAGATATATTGACGATTTTATATGGAAGAAGTTTTGTTGACCTGTCGCCATAGAAATGTTACCATAGCAACAGCCAATGTCAACAATTAGAACCAACTGGATGTTACAGGCTATCGCCATGCTTTTGGATTATACGCAATCATTAAAATAATCTTTTTGCAGCGTTTGATAATCCCGAATTGATTATAAATCCATAAAATCATAATAAGGCATAATTCTATTTATAGCAGAAACACCGATAGAAGTGCTATTATAATAATGAACAGCGAACCTCGTTTTAAGACCATCTCATTATTAAAACTAACAATTCATATTTTATCTCATTATTAAGACCACCTCGCCATTAAGACCAGAACAATTTGCAAGGGTGGGCTTAATAGCGAGTTAACACTAAATTATGTTCATTCATTCATTTACTCATTCATTCATTCATTAGTCAAGTTCTGAGGCCGTAGCAAAACTGCAACATTTATTGTAATAATAGTCAATTTCTCGTAACCCACTTATTGATCGAACATATTTACCAGTATGCATAATCAATAACTTTTTTCTTCTTCAATATTACATCTGCAACATAATTTTATCTATATTTTTAATATATTATTTGCAAATGTCCTGTAATTTCATTTCCTAAAAATGAATAAATTAATTAATACAGTTGAATAATATAAAAAGGCCATTGATATCAATATGTTATATTGCAAAGCAGATGAACGACTTTTGAGAATTGAATTAAACGGAGTTTTTCATTTCTGGGGGGAGGGGTTATTTATAGCCGTTGGTTTTGGCTTTGGGAATTATTTTCCTGGATACCACTGGGCCTAGTGAGTCGCCCTGGTTACTAGGATACTCTGTACAGAAATTGGGGAAGCCAGTCGATTTTCCTCATCAATAATTGATCTCCTAACTGTTGCCTTAGTGACCGAATCAACAATCTGTTTAATAGAAAACGAACTGAAGGTGGCTGCTACGGCCACTGGCCATCATGTAGACCATGTCACGTGACTCTGACGTCATTACTTTTTGTGCACTATATGCATTTGTTCCGTCAATAAGTGTATTTAATATAATTATCTAGGCCAGTGTTTTGGAATTCTGGTAGAATAAAAAACAATAGCTTTATTGGTTTCTAGGAATTTTTTATTTGTAAAAGTTCTTGATTGGCTGCATTGGTATACAACAAATATAGATAGATATGGAAACATTTTTTTATTAATGACAAATATGAAATAATAGGGAAGTATGATAAAAGATACATTTATTAAAATAACGTATGAAATAAGGTTTAGATACTATTTATTAAGTAAAGTAAAGACAAAATTACAGACAAGGAAAAAGGCATAGACAGAATCAAAGAATTAGCTTGGCCTAGTGGTTAAGTAGTTAGCTTGCTCATTTTGTAGTTCAGAGTTCGAACTCGAATCCTTATTTACAGGCCTAGATGCATTATTTTATCCCAATGAACTGGAGATTAGGCTTATCATAATTATGATTACTGGAAATTGAACTCACTGTCCATGCTGAGGCAAGCAGACCCCACCCATGGAGTGAATATGGGTCATTGCTTCTTTTAGCTGGTTTTAATAGTGAGGTGGTCTTCATAAACTCCCAATACAAATTCAGGCATATATGAAATAAATGTGTCTTCATCAATCAATCCAGCAAGCAAGCGAGGAAGCAGTTAAAACGAGTCAAGTGCAGTCAAGCAACCAAACAATTTATTCTTAATGAGACATGTTTTCCAAGTGGTCTATTTCTCAACAGATATAACATTTTATACCACTGCCATTTAAACAATGAAATATCAGAAGCTTATTTCTGTTTGACCAATTGAAATGTCAGTCAAAAGTACATTGTGCAGTGAAACATCGCCATTAAGACCACCCTTGGGGATCACTGAAGTGGTCTTACTAAAATTATATATCGAGGTGGTCTTAATATGGGGTGTATTTATTACATGCTTGTTTGTCAAGCTATCTAACAATTTGTATGAATAATTGCATAGTAGCCTAGATTAAGTTTAATTGGTATGGGCAAAATGTGGGTGCCGGGCCATACTTGTATCCAAGTGTTAACTATCCACTATCATTTCCTTCTTACTAAATTGTATGAATATTAATCATAATTCATGTAAATTATGGGTTTCCATTGACATAATTCCGTTAAATGTACAGAGACTTTTAGATAGTTTGTCTGACTGACTGACTGATTAAATGACTGACTGATTAAATGACTGACTGATTAAATGACTGGGTGACTGACTGACTGACATTAACTATGTATTTTCAATGTCTAAAACTAGCCCCTCTTGATCACAGACCATAGGAGAATTCTGACGTGCATGAAAAAGCAGAAATTTTCGTAAAGTAGACTTTTAGTTTAATATTAGATATTTTATGATCTTAAACACATAACTATGACACGGTCGAGGGAGCTTGGAATTTCGGAATTTATATAAAACTTAAAACTGTATGCACTCATAATATGCTCTGTTTCCACCTAAAAGTTTCAACTTGGACAAAAAGAAGTTGTACCTAGTATCTCTTGAATTGAGTAAATAAACTGTCTTGGCTAAGTATATACTTCCTAAAAGTATATATTATTTATTTACCTTAAAGATATGATATTGTACACGATGTCTATCTATCTATCTATCTATCTATCTATCTATCTATCTATCTATATATATATATATATATATATATATATATATATATATATATATATATATATATATATTCTATTCTATTCGAAATCTTACATATTTATGCAAGTATTTTAATGTCAGCGTTAAGCCAAAGTTATTTTGAATTTCGATACGGAAATATTTTGTTAGTCGGCAATTTGCAAGTCCTTAAAACTTAAGCAAACTATTTCCAAATTCGGTGCTTTCCAAAATTTTTTTTTTTGTGGAAGTTAGGCCAAGCGTATCAAATCAGGACGTTTCTCAAGAGTTGAATCATAAATTGACATTCCATAAGTTTAAGAAAGTGTATTTTTAACCCAAAATATATCCTTTGAAATGAGAATTAATGACAGGAGTTTTACATTCAATAACCACAGTGTTAAAAGCTCCTGTCCAAATATGGCATGTTAGACCATTTCTAAATTGCTAAATACACTTCATTATTTAGGTCGCATTTTTTTTAGGTCAATCACTTGCTGAATACAATTGAAGACAACCTCACTATTAAGACCACTTCACAATTAAAACTACTTCATATTATAAGGTGGATACCCTTGCGCCCAAGCCAGTAAGATCAGTTGGGTGATGAATTTGGTGGTCTTAATGGTGAAGTGGTCTTAATAGTGAAGTGGTTTTAATAATGGAGGCTTTTTAGTGTATTTAAGATCGTTGCAAATTTAATAATCTACCGCCACGTTGCAATACATGTGATAAAAATGTATATAAAATTCCCAAGCAAACTTTAACCAACTTTATCCGATTTTTCAAAAGAGGAAAATGGTATAAGAAGGTGTAAAACTGCCATCTTTTAATTTATAACTTTATTAATAAAGGTTTTCTCGCAACAGCTGTGCGGAAAATAGACCATTTGACTCAAATCAGACCTCACACTTTTAAGAATTTCCCATCAAAGAGCCAAAATGATTTTTACGAATTCGTGAGAGCAAACTTCAAAAGGCGATCATAAACTGCAACATTTCTTTGTTTTCGTTTCTAAAGAAGAAAAAAAAACCTTTTGATATATTGTGTCTCTTACATAAAAAACTATTTTCAGTTTTTTTGCAAAAATTTGAATTTGATATCATGAAAAATATGTAGTAGTCTATCTATCTATCTATCTATGTGTTTTTGCACTTATTATTCATAATCATAAGCTAATTAAGTGATCTGCATGATCCATATTGTGAGAGGTTTTTGGGAGGATGTCAAAATTGGTTTTATTATGGGAGACACTCTAGGTTCACAGGAAACTGTTAACATAACTCAAATTACATTGAAATACTTTCTGCCTAATTAGTTCAAGGGGCTAATTTGTGTGTTATTACATTCGGAGAAG